>JAUIMM010000923.1:330000-827500 GCA_031769625.1 Taudactylus pleione | reverse complement strand
CGTGCCCTCCTGGCCTGTGTGTGTATGTGCGTGTGTGCCCTCCTGGCCTGTGTGTGTGTGTGTGCCCTCCTGGCCTGTGTGTGTGTGTGCGCCCTCCTGGCCTGTGTGTGCGCCCTCCTGGTCTGTGCGTGTGTGCCCTCCTGGCCTGTGTGTGCGCCCTCCTGGTCTGTGTGTGTGTGCGTGTGTGCCCTCCTGGCCTGTGTGTGCGCCCTCCTGGTCTGTGTGTGTGTTCGTGCGTGTCCTCCTGGCCTGTGTGTGTGTGTGTGTGCCCTCCTGGCCTGTGTGTGTGCCCTCCTGGTCTGTCTGTCTGTCTGTGTGTGTGTGTGTGTGCCCTCCTGGTCTGTCTGTGTGTGTGTGCCCTCCTGGTCTGTGTGTGTGTGTGTGTGTGCGCCCTCCTGGTCTGTGTGTGTGTGTGTGTGTGTGTGCGTGCCCTCCTGGCCTGTGTGTGTGTGTGCGTGCGTGCCCTCCTGGCCTGTGTGTGTGTGTGCGTGCGTGCCCTCCTGGCCTGTGTGTGTGTGTGCGTGCCCTCCTGGCCTGTGTGTGTATGTGCGTGTGTGCCCTCCTGGCCTGTGTGTGCGTGTGTGCCCTCCTGGCCTGTGTGTGCGTGTGCGCCCTCCTGGCCTGTGTGTGCGCCCTCCTGGTCTGTGTGTGCGTGTGCGCCCTCCTGGCCTGTGTGTGCGCCCTCCTGGCCTGTGCGTGTGTGCCCTCCTGGCCTGTGTGTGCGCTCTCCTGGCCTGTGTGTGTGTGCGTGCGTGCCCTCCTGGCCTGTGTGTGCGTGCGTGCCCTCCTGGCCTGTGTGTGTGCGTGCGTGCCCTCCTGGCGTGTGTGTGTGTGTGTGTGTGCCCTCCTGGCCTGTGTGTGTGCCCTCCTGGTCTGTGTGTGTGTGTGCCCTCCTGGTCTGTGTGTGTGTGTGCCCTCCTGGTCTGTGTGTGTGTGTGTGCCCTCCTGGTCTGTGTGTGTGTGTGTGCCCTCCTGGTCTGTGTGTGTGTGTGTGCCCTCCTGGTCTGTGTGTGTGTGTGTGTGCCCTCCTGGTCTGTGTGTGTGTGTGTGTGCCCTCCTGGTCTGTGTGTGTGTGTGTGTGCCCTCCTGGTCTGTGTGTGTGTGTGTGTGCCCTCCTGGTCTGTGTGTGTGTGTGTGTGCCCTCCTGGTCTGTGTGTGTGTGTGTGTGCCCTCCTGGTCTGTGTGTGTGTGTGTGTGCCCTCCTGGTCTGTGTGTGTGTGTGTGCCCTCCTGGTCTGTGTGTGTGTGTGTGCCCTCCTGGTCTGTGTGTGTGTGTGTGCCCTCCTGGTCTGTGTGTGTGTGTGTGCCCTCCTGGTCTGTGTGTGTGTGTGTGCCCTCCTGGTCTGTGTGTGTGTGTGTGCCCTCGTGTGCGTGTGTGTGTGCGCGTGCCCTCCTGGCGTGTGTGCGCGTGCCCTCCTGGCGTGTGTGCGCGTGCCCTCCTGGCGTGTGTGCCCGTGCCCTCCTGGCCTGTGTCCTCCTGGCCTGTGTGCCCGTGTGCCCTCCTGACCTGTGTGCCCGTGTGCCCTCCTGGCCTGTGTGCCCGTGTGCCCTCCTGGCCTGTGTGTGTGTGTGCGTGCCCTCCTGGCCTGTGTGTGTGCCCTCCTGGTCTGTGTGTGCCCTCCTGGTCTGTCTGTCTGTGTGTGTGTGTGTGTGTGTGTGTGTGTGTGCGCGTGCGCCCTCCTGGTCTGTGTGTGTGTGTGCGCGCCCTCCTGGTCTGTGTGTGTGTGTGCGCGCCCTCCTGGTCTGTGTGTGTGAGTGCGCCCTCCTGGTCTGTGTGTGTGTGTGCGCCCTCCTGGTCTGTGTGTGTGTGTGTGTGTGTGCGCCCTCCTGGTCTGTGTGTGTGTGTGTGTGCGCCCTCCTGGTCTGTGTGTGTGTGTGTGTGCGCCCTCCTGGTCTGTGTGTGTGTGTGTGTGCGCCCTCCTGGTGTGTGTGTGTGATTGTGCCCTCCTGGTCTGTGTGTGTCTGTGTGTGTGTGCGTGTGCCCTCCTGGTCTGTGTGTGTGTGTGAGTGCGTGTGCCCTCCTGGTCTGTGTGTGTCTGTGTGTGTGTGTGCGCCCTCCTGGTCTGTGTGTGCGTGCCCTCCTGGTCTGTGTGTGTGTGCGTGCCCTCCTGGTCTGTGTGTGTCTGTGTGTGTGTGCGCCCTCCTGGTCTGTGTGTGCATTCCCTCCTGGTCTGTGTGTGTGTGCGTGCCCTCCTGGTCTGTGTGTGTGTGCGTGCCCTCCTGGTCTGTGTGTGTGTGCGTGCCCTCCTGGTCTGTGTGTGTGTGTGTGTGTGTGCCCTCGTGTGCGTGTGTGTGTGCGCGTGCCCTCCTGGCGTGTGTGCGCGTGCCCTCCTGGCGTGTGTGCCCGTGCCCTCCTGGCCTGTGTCCTCCTGGCCTGTGTGCCCGTGTGCCCTCCTGACCTGTGTGCCCGTGTGCCCTCCTGGCCTGTGTGCCCGTGTGCCCTCCTGACCTGTGTGTGTGTGTGTGTGCCCTCCTGACCTGTGTGTGTGTGTGTGTGCCCTCCTGACCTGTGTGTGTATGTGCGTGTGTGCCCTCCTGGCCTGTGTGTGTGTGTGCGCCCTCCTGGCCTGTGTGTGCGCCCTCCTGGTCTGTGTGTGTGTGCGTGTGTGCCCTCCTGGTCTGTGTGTGTGTGTGCGTGCGTGCCCTCCTGGCCTGTGTGTGTGTGTGTGTGCGTGCCCTCCTGGCCTGTGTGTGTGTGTGTGCGTGCCCTCCTGGCCTGTGTGTGTGTGTGTGCCCTCCTGGTCTGTGTGTGTGTGTGTGTGCCCTCCTGGTCTGTGTGTGTGTGTGTGTGCCCTCCTGGTCTGTGTGTGTGTGTGTGTGCCCTCCTGGTGTGTGTGTGTGTGTGTGTGCCCTCCTGGTCTGTGTGTGTGTGTGTGTGCCCTCCTGGTCTGTGTGTGTGTGTGCCCTCCTGGTCTGTGTGTGTGCCCTCCTGGTCTGTGTGTGTGCCCTCCTGGTCTGTGTGTGTGCCCTCCTGGTCTGTGTGTGCCCTCCTGGTCTGTGTGTGTGCCCTCCTGGTCTGTGTGTGTGTGTGTCCTCCTGGTCTGTGTGTGTGTGTGTGTGTGTGCCCTCCTGGTGTGTGTGTGTGTGTGCGTCCTCCTGGCCTGTGTGTGTGTGTGCGTCCTCCTGGCCTGTGTGTGTGTGTGCGTCCTCCTGGCCTGTGTGTGTGTGTGTGTGTGTGCGCGCCCTCCTGGTCTGTGTGTGTGTGTGCGCCCTCCTGGTCTGTGTGTGTGTGTGCGCCCTCCTGGTCTGTGTGTGTGTGTGTGCGCGCCCTCCTGGTCTGTGTGTGTGTGCGTGTGTGTGCGCGCGCCCTCCTGGTGTGTGCGCGCCCTCCTGGTCTGTGTGTGTGTGTGATTGTGCCCTCCTGGTCTGTGTGTGCGCGCCCTCCTGGTCTGTCTGTCTGTGTGATTGTGCCCTCCTGGTCTGTGTGTGCGCGCCCTCCTGGTCTGTCTGTCTGTGTGTGTGTGTGTGTGTGTGTATGCGTCCTCCTGGTCTGTGTGTGTGTGTGTGTCTGTCCTCCTGGTCTGTGTGTGTGTGTGCGCCCTCCTGGTCTGTGTGTGTGTGTGCGCGCGCCCGCCCTCCTGGTCTGTGTGTGTGTGTCCTCCTGGTCTGTGTGTGTGTGTCCTCCTGGTCTGTGTGTGTGTGTCCTCCTGGTCTGTGTGTGTGCGCCCCCTCCTGGTCTGTCTGTGTGTGTGTGCGCGCCCTCCTTGTCTGTCTGTGTGTGTGTGTGTGTGTGTGCGCGCCCTCCTGGTCTGTGTGTGTGTGCGCGCCCTCCTGGTCTGTGTGTGTGTGCGCGCCCTCCTGGTCTGTGTGTGTGTGTGCGTGTGTGCGCGCCCTCCTGGTGTGTGTGTGTGATTGTGCCCTCCTGGTGTGTGTGTGTGATTGTGCCCTCCTGGTCTGTGTGTGATTGTGCGCCCTCCTGGTCTGTGTGTGTGTGCGCCCTCCTGGTCTGTGTGTGTGTGCGCCCTCCTGGTCTGTGTGTGTGTGCGCCCTCCTGGTCTGTGTGTGTGTGCGCCCTCCTGGTCTGTGTGTGTGTGCGCCCTCCTGGTCTGTGTGTGTGTGCGCCCTCCTGGTCTGTGTGTGTGTGCGCCCACCTGGTCTGTGTGTGTGTGCGCCCTCCTGGTCTGTGTGTGTGTGTGTGTGTGTGCACCCACCTGGTCTGTGTGTGTGTGTGTGTGTGCACCCACCTGGTCTGTGTGTGTGTGTGTGTGTGTGTGTGTGTGTCTGTGCACCCACCTGGTCTGTGTGTGTGTGTGTGCACCCACCTGGTCTGTGTGTGTGTGTGCGCGTCCTCCTGGTCTGTGTGTGCGTGTCCTCCTGGTCTGTGTGTGCGTGCCCTCCTGGTCTGTGTGTGCGTGCCCTCCTGGTCTGTGTGTGCGTGCCCTCCTGGTCTGTGTGTGCGTGCCCTCCTGGTCTGTGTGTGCGTGCCCTCCTGGTCTGTGTGTGCGTGCCCTCCTGGTCTGTGTGTGCGCCCTCCTGGTCTGTGTGTGTGTGTTTGTGTGTGTGCGTGCCCTCCTGGCCTGTGTGTGTGTGTGCGTGCCCTCCTTGCCTGTGTGTGTATGTGCGTGTGTGCCCTCCTGGCCTGTGTGTGCGCCCTCCTGGCCTGTGTGTGCGCCCTCCTGGTCTGTGTGTGTGTGCGTGTGTGCCCTCCTGGCCTGTGTGTGTGCCCTCCTGGCCTGTGTGTGTGCCCTCCTGGCCTGTGTGTGCGCCCTCCTGGCCTGTGTGTGTGTGCGTGCGTGCCCTCCTGGCCTGTGTGTGTGCGCGTGCGTGCCCTCCTGGTCTGTGTGTGTGTGCGTGTGCGTGCCCTCCTGGCGTGTGTGTGTGTGCGCCCTCCTGGCCTGTGTGTGTGCCCTCCTGGTCTGTCTGTGTGTGTGTGTGTGTGTGCCCTCCTGGTCTGTCTGTGTGTGTGTGTGTGTGCCCTCCTGGTCTGTGTGTGTGTGTGCCCTCCTGGTCTGTGTGTGTGTGTGCCCTCCTGGTCTGTGTGTGTGTGTGCCCTCCTGGTCTGTGTGTGTGTGTGCCCTCCTGGTCTGTGTGTGTGTGTGCCCTCCTGGTCTGTGTGTGTGTGTGCCCTCCTGGTCTGTCTGTCTGTGTGTGTGTGTGTGCCCTCCTGGCCTGTGTGTGTGTGTGTGTGTGCCCTCCTGGCCTGTGTGTGTGTGTGTGCCCTCCTGGCCTGTGTGTGTGTGTGTGCGTGCCCTCCTGGCCTGTGTGTGTGTGTGCGTGCCCTCCTGGCGTGTGTGTGTGTGCGTGCCCTCCTGGCCTGTGTGTGTGCCCTCCTGGTCTGTCTGTCTGTGTGTGTGTGTGTGTGTCTGTGTGTCTGTGTGTGCCCTCCTGGTCTGTCTGTCTGTGTGTGTGTGTGTGTGCCCTCCTGGTCTGTGTGTGTGCCCTCCTGGTCTGTGTGTGTGTGTGTGCGCCCTCCTGGTCTGTGTGTGCGCGCCCTCCTGGTCTGTGTGTGTGTGTGTGTGCGCCCTCCTGGTCTGTGTGTGTGTGTGCGCCCTCCTGGTGTGTGTGTGTGTGTGCGCCCTCCTGGTGTGTGTGTGTGATTGTGCCCTCCTGGTCGGTGTGTGTCTGTGTGTGTGTGCATGTGCCCTCCTGGTCTGTCTGTGTGTGTGTGTGTGTGAGTGCGTGTGCCCTCCTGGTCTGTGTGTGTCTGTGTGTGTGCGCCCTCCTGGTCTGTGTGTGTGTGCGTGCCCTCCTGGTCTGTGTGTGTGTGTCTGTGTGTGTGTGCGCCCTCCTGGTCTGTGTGTGTGTGCGTGCCCTCCTGGTCTGTGTGTGTGTGCGTGCCCTCCTGGTCTGTGTGTGTGTGCGTCCCCTCATGGTCTGTGTGTGTGTGTGTGTGTGTGCCCTCGTGTGCGTGTGTGTGCGTGCCCTCCTGGCCTGTGTGCCCGTGTGCCCTCCTGGCCTGTGTGTGTGTGTGCGTGCCCTCCTGGCCTGTGTGTGTGCGTGCCCTCCTGGCCTGTGTGTGTGCGTGCCCTCCTGGCCTGTGTGTGTGCGTGCCCTCCTGGCCTGTGTGTGTGCGTGCCCTCCTGGCCTGTGTGTGTGCGTGCCCTCCTGGCCTGTGTGCGTGCGTGCCCTCCTGGCCTGTGTGTGTATGTGCGTGTGTGCCCTCCTGGCCTGTGTGTGTGTGTGTGCCCTCCTGGCCTGTGTGTGTGTGTGCGCCCTCCTGGCCTGTGTGTGCGCCCTCCTGGTCTGTGTGTGTGTGCGTGTGTGCCCTCCTGGCCTGTGTGTGCGCCCTCCTGGTCTGTGTGTGTGTGCGTGTGTGCCCTCCTGGCCTGTGTGTGCGCCCTCCTGGTCTGTGTGTGTGTGCGTGCGTGTCCTCCTGGCCTGTGTGTGTGTGTGTGTGCCCTCCTGGCCTGTGTGTGTGCCCTCCTGGTCTGTCTGTCTGTGTGTGTGTGTGTGTGCCCTCCTGGTCTGTGTGTGTGTGTGTGTGCGCCCTCCTGGTCTGTGTGTGTGTGTGTGTGCGTGCCCTCCTGGCCTGTGTGTGTGTGTGCGTGCGTGCCCTCCTGGCCTGTGTGTGTGTGTGCGTGCGTGCCCTCCTGGCCTGTGTGTGTGTGTGCGTGCCCTCCTGGCCTGTGTGTGTATGTGCGTGTGTGCCCTCCTGGCCTGTGTGTGCGTGTGTGCCCTCCTGGCCTGTGTGTGCGTGTGCGCCCTCCTGGCCTGTGTGTGCGCCCTCCTGGTCTGTGTGTGCGTGTGCGCCCTCCTGGCCTGTGTGTGCGCCCTCCTGGCCTGTGTGTGCGCCCTCCTGGTCTGTGCGTGTGTGCCCTCCTGGCCTGTGTGTGCGCTCTCCTGGCCTGTGTGTGTGTGCGTGCGTGCCCTCCTGGCCTGTGTGTGTGCGTGCGTGCCCTCCTGGCGTGTGTGTGTGTGTGTGTGCCCTCCTGGCCTGTGTGTGTGCCCTCCTGGTCTGTGTGTGTGTGTGCCCTCCTGGTCTGTGTGTGTGTGTGTGCCCTCCTGGTCTGTGTGTGTGTGTGTGCCCTCCTGGTCTGTGTGTGTGTGTGTGTGCCCTCCTGGTCTGTGTGTGTGTGTGCCCTCCTGGTCTGTGTGTGTGTGTGCCCTCCTGGTCTGTGTGTGTGTGTGCCCTCCTGGTCTGTGTGTGTGTGTGTGTGCCCTCCTGGTCTGTGTGTGTGTGTGTGTGCCCTCCTGGTCTGTGTGTGTGTGTGTGCCCTCCTGGTCTGTGTGTGTGTGTGTGCCCTCCTGGTCTGTGTGTGTGTGTGTGCCCTCCTGGTCTGTGTGTGTGTGTGTGTGTGCCCTCCTGGTCTGTGTGTGTGTGTGTGCCCTCCTGGTCTGTGTGTGTGTGTGTGCCCTCCTGGTCTGTCTGTGTGTGTGTGTGTGCCCTCCTGGTCTGTCTGTGTGTGTGTGTGTGCCCTCCTGGTCTGTCTGTGTGTGTGTGTGCGTGCCCTCCTGGCCTGTGTGTGTGTGTGCGTGCCCTCCTGGCCTGTGTGTGTGCCCTCCTGGTCTGTCTGTGTGTGCCCTCCTGGTCTGTGTGTGCCCTCCTGGTCTGTCTGTCTGTGTGTGTGTGTGTGTGTGTGTGTGCGCGTGCGCCCTCCTGGTCTGTGTGTGTGTGTGCGCGCCCTCCTGGTCTGTGTGTGTGTGTGCGCGCCCTCCTGGTCTGTGTGTGTGAGTGCGCCCTCCTGGTCTGTGTGTGTGTGTGCGCCCTCCTGGTCTGTGTGTGTGTGTGTGTGCGCCCTCCTGGTCTGTGTGTGTGTGTGTGTGTGCGCCCTCCTGGTCTGTGTGTGTGTGTGTGTGCGCCCTCCTGGTCTGTGTGTGTGTGTGTGTGTGCGCCCTCCTGGTGTGTGTGTGTGATTGTGCCCTCCTGGTCTGTGTGTGTCTGTGTGTGTGTGCGTGTGCCCTCCTGGTCTGTGTGTGTGTGTGAGTGCGTGTGCCCTCCTGGTCTGTGTGTGTCTGTGTGTGTGTGTGCGCCCTCCTGGTCTGTGTGTGCGTGCCCTCCTGGTCTGTGTGTGTGTGCGTGCCCTCCTGGTCTGTGTGTGTCTGTGTGTGCATTCCCTCCTGGTCTGTGTGTGTGTGCGTGCCCTCCTGGTCTGTGTGTGTGTGCGTGCCCTCCTGGTCTGTGTGTGTGTGCGTGCCCTCCTGGTCTGTGTGTGTGTGCGTGCCCTCCTGGTCTGTGTGTGTGTGCGTGCCCTCCTGGTCTGTGTGTGTGTGTGTGTGTGTGCCCTCGTGTGCGTGTGTGTGTGCGCGTGCCCTCCTGGCGTGTGTGCGCGTGCCCTCCTGGCGTGTGTGCGCGTGCCCTCCTGGCGTGTGTGCCCGTGCCCTCCTGGCCTGTGTCCTCCTGGCCTGTGTGCCCGTGTGCCCTCCTGACCTGTGTCCCCGTGTGCCCTCCTGGCCTGTGTGCCCGTGTGCCCTCCTGACCTGTGTGTGTGTGTGTGCCCTCCTGACCTGTGTGTGTATGTGCGTGTGTGCCCTCCTGGCCTGTGTGTGTGTGTGCGCCCTCCTGGCCTGTGTGTGCGCCCTCCTGGTCTGTGTGTGTGTGCGTGTGTGCCCTCCTGGTCTGTGTGTGTGTGTGCGTGCGTGCCCTCCTGGCCTGTGTGTGTGCCCTCCTGGCCTGTGTGTGTGTGTGTGTGCCCTCCTGGTCTGTGTGTGTGTGTGTGTGTGCCCTCCTGGTCTGTGTGTGTGTGTGCCCTCCTGGTCTGTGTGTGTGTGTGCCCTCCTGGTCTGTGTGTGTGTGTGCCCTCCTGGTCTGTGTGTGTGTGTGCCCTCCTGGTCTGTGTGTGTGTGTGCCCTCCTGGTCTGTGTGTGTGTGTGCCCTCCTGGTCTGTGTGTGTGTGTGCCCTCCTGGTCTGTGTGTGTGTGTGCCCTCCTGGTCTGTGTGTGTGTGTGCCCTCCTGGTCTGTGTGTGTGTGTGCCCTCCTGGTCTGTGTGTGTGTGTGCCCTCCTGGTCTGTGTGTGTGTGTGCCCTCCTGGTCTGTGTGTGTGTGTGCCCTCCTGGTCTGTGTGTGTGTGTGCCCTCCTGGTCTGTGTGTGTGCCCTCTTGGTCTGTGTGTGTGCCCTCCTGGTCTGTGTGTGTGCCCTCCTGGTCTGTGTGTGTGTGTGTCCTCCTGGTCTGTGTGTGTGTGTGTGTGTGTGTGCCCTCCTGGTGTGTGTGTGCGTCCTCCTGGTCTGTGTGTGTGTGTGCGTCCTCCTGGCCTGTGTGTGTGTGTGCGTCCTCCTGGCCTGTGTGTGTGTGTGTGCGCCCCCTCCTGGTCTGTGTGTGTGTGTGCGCCCTCCTGGTCTGTGTGTGTGTGTGCGCCCTCCTGGTCTGTGTGTGTGTGTGTGCGCGCCCTCCTGGTCTGTGTGTGTGTGCGTGTGTGTGCGCGCGCCCTCCTGGTGTGTGCGCGCCCTCCTGGTCTGTGTGTGTGTGTGATTGTGCCCTCCTGGTCTGTGTGTGCGCGCCCTCCTGGTCTGTGTGTGTGTGTGATTGTGCCCTCCTGGTCTGTGTGTGCGCGCCCTCCTGGTCTGTCTGTCTGTCTGTGTGTGTGTGTGTGTGTGTGTGTGTATGCGTCCTCCTGGTCTGTGTGTGTGTGTGTGTGTGTCTGTCCTCCTGGTCTGTGTGTGTGTGTGTGTCCTCCTGGTCTGTGTGTGTGTGTCCTCCTGGTCTGTGTGTGTGTGTGTGTGTGTCCTCCTGGTCTGTGTGTGTGCGCCCCCTCCTGGTCTGTCTGTGTGTGTGTGTGCGCGCCCTCCTTGTCTGTCTGTGTGTGTGTGTGTGTGTGTGTGCGCGCCCTCCTGGTCTGTGTGTGTGTGCGCGCCCTCCTGGTCTGTGTGTGTGTGCGCGCCCTCCTGGTCTGTGTGTGTGTGTGTGCGTGTGTGCGCGCCCTCCTGGTGTGTGTGTGTGTGTGATTGTGCCCTCCTGGTCTGTGTGTGATTGTGCGCCCTCCTGGTCTGTGTGTGTGTGCGCCCTCCTGGTCTGTGTGTGTGTGCGCCCTCCTGGTCTGTGTGTGTGTGCGCCCTCCTGGTCTGTGTGTGTGTGCGCCCTCCTGGTCTGTGTGTGTGTGCGCCCTCCTGGTCTGTGTGTGTGTGCGCCCTCCTGGTCTGTGTGTGTGTGCGCCCTCCTGGTCTGTGTGTGTGTGCGCCCACCTGGTCTGTGTGTGTGTGCGCCCTCCTGGTCTGTGTGTGTGTGTGTGTGTGTGTGTGCACCCACCTGGTCTGTGTGTGTGTGTGTGTGTGTGTGTGTGTGTGTGTGTGTGTGTGTGTGTGTGCACCCACCTGGTCTGTGTGTGTGTGTGTGTGCACCCACCTGGTCTGTGTGTGTGTGTGCGTGTCCTCCTGGTCTGTGTGTGCGTGCCCTCCTGGTCTGTGTGTGCGTGCCCTCCTGGTCTGTGTGTGCGTGCCCTCCTGGTCTGTGTGTGCGTGCCCTCCTGGTCTGTGTGTGCGTGCCCTCCTGGTCTGTGTGTGCGTGCCCTCCTGGTCTGTGTGTGCGTGCCCTCCTGGTCTGTGCGTGCGTGCCCTCCTGGTCTGTGCGTGCGTGCCCTCCTGGTCTGTGCGTGCGTGCCCTCCTGGTCTGTGCCCTCCTGGTCTGTGCCCTCCTGGTCTGTGCCCTCCTGGTCTGTGCCCTCCTGGTCTGTGCCCTCCTGGTCTGTGCCCTCCTGGTCTGTGCGTGCGTGCCCTCCTGGTCTGTGCGTGCGTGCCCTCCTGGTCTGTGCGTGCGTGCCCTCCTGGTCTGTGCGTGCGTGCCCTCCTGGTCTGTGCGTGCGTGCCCTCCTGGTCTGTGCGTGCGTGCCCTCCTGGCCTGTGTGTGTGTGTGTAAGCGCCCTCCTGGCCTGTGTGTGTGTGTGTAAGCGCCCTCCTGGCCTGTGTGTGTGTGTATGCGCCCTCCTGGCCTGTGTGTGTGTGTATGCGCCCTCCTGGCCTGTGTGTGTGTGTATGCGCCCTCCTGGCCTGTGTGTGTGAGTGTGCCCTCCTGGCCTGTGTGTGTGTGTGTGTGCGCCCTCCTGGCCTGTGTGTGTGTGTGTGCGCCCTCCTGGCCTGTGTGTGTGTGCGCCCTCCTGGCCTGTGTGTGTGTGTGTGTGTGCGCCCTCCTGGCCTGTGTGTGTGTGTGTGCGCCCTCCTGGCCTGTGTGTGTGTGTGCGCCCTCCTGGCCTGTGTGTGTGTGTGCGCCCTCCTGGCCTGTGTGTGTGTGTGCGCCCTCCTGGCCTGTGTGTGTGAGTGTGCCCTCCTGGCCTGTGTGTGTGTGTGTGTGTGCGCCCTCCTGGCCTGTGTGTGTGTGCGCCCTCCTGGCCTGTGTGTGTGTGTGCCCTCCTGGCCTGTGTGTGTGTGTGCGCGTGCCCTCCTGGCCTGTGTGTGCGCGTGCCCTCCTGGCCTGTGTGTGCGCGTGCCCTCCTGGCCTGTGTGTGCGCGTGCCCTCCTGGCCTGTGTGTGCGCGTGCCCTCCTGGCCTGTGTGTGCGCGTGCCCTCCTGGCCTGTGTGTGCGCGTGCCCTCCTGGCCTGTGTGCGCGTGCCCTCCTGGCCTGTGTGCGTGCCCGTGTGCCCTCCTGGCCTGTGTGTGTGCCCTCCTGGCCTGTGTATGTGTGTCCTCCTGGTCTGTGTGTGTGTGTGTCCTCCTGGTCTGTGTGTGTGCGCCCCCTCCTGGTCTGTCTGTGTGTGTGTGTGCGCGCCCTCCTTGTCTGTCTGTGTGTGTGTGTGTGTGTGTGTGCGCGCCCTCCTGGTCTGTGTGTGTGTGCGCGCCCTCCTGGTCTGTGTGTGTGTGCGCGCCCTCCTGGTCTGTGTGTGTGTGTGTGCGTGTGTGCGCGCCCTCCTGGTGTGTGTGTGTGTGTGATTGTGCCCTCCTGGTCTGTGTGTGATTGTGCGCCCTCCTGGTCTGTGTGTGTGTGCGCCCTCCTGGTCTGTGTGTGTGTGTCTGTCCTCCTGGTCTGTGTGTGTGTGTGTGTCCTCCTGGTCTGTGTGTGTGTGTGTGTCCTCCTGGTCTGTGTGTGTGTGTCCTCCTGGTCTGTGTGTGTGTGTCCTCCTGGTCTGTGTGTGTGTGTGTGTGTGTCCTCCTGGTCTGTGTGTGTGCGCCCCCTCCTGGTCTGTCTGTGTGTGTGTGTGCGCGCCCTCCTTGTCTGTCTGTGTGTGTGTGTGTGTGTGCGCGCCCTCCTGGTCTGTGTGTGTGTGCGCGCCCTCCTGGTCTGTGTGTGTGTGCGCGCCCTCCTGGTCTGTGTGTGTGTGTGTGCGTGTGTGCGCGCCCTCCTGGTGTGTGTGTGTGTGTGATTGTGCCCTCCTGGTCTGTGTGTGATTGTGCGCCCTCCTGGTCTGTGTGTGATTGTGCGCCCTCCTGGTCTGTGTGTGTGTGCGCCCTCCTGGTCTGTGTGTGTGTGCGCCCTCCTGGTCTGTGTGTGTGTGCGCCCTCCTGGTCTGTGTGTGTGTGCGCCCTCCTGGTCTGTGTGTGTGTGCGCCCTCCTGGTCTGTGTGTGTGTGCGCCCTCCTGGTCTGTGTGTGTGTGCGCCCTCCTGGTCTGTGTGTGTGTGCGCCCACCTGGTCTGTGTGTGTGTGCGCCCTCCTGGTCTGTGTGTGTGTGTGTGTGTGTGTGTGTGTGCACCCACCTGGTCTGTGTGTGTGTGTGTGTGTGTGTGTGTGTGTGTGTGTGTGTGTGTGTGTGCACCCACCTGGTCTGTGTGTGTGTGTGTGTGTGTGCACCCACCTGGTCTGTGTGTGTGTGTGTGTGCACCCACCTGGTCTGTGTGTGTGTGTGCGTGTCCTCCTGGTCTGTGTGTGCGTGCCCTCCTGGTCTGTGTGTGCGTGCCCTCCTGGTCTGTGTGTGCGTGCCCTCCTGGTCTGTGTGTGCGTGCCCTCCTGGTCTGTGTGTGCGTGCCCTCCTGGTCTGTGTGTGCGTGCCCTCCTGGTCTGTGTGTGCGTGCCCTCCTGGTCTGTGTGTGCGTGCCCTCCTGGTCTGTGCGTGCGTGCCCTCCTGGTCTGTGCGTGCGTGCCCTCCTGGTCTGTGCGTGCGTGCCCTCCTGGTCTGTGCCCTCCTGGTCTGTGCCCTCCTGGTCTGTGCCCTCCTGGTCTGTGCCCTCCTGGTCTGTGCGTGCGTGCCCTCCTGGTCTGTGCGTGCGTGCCCTCCTGGTCTGTGCGTGCGTGCCCTCCTGGTCTGTGCGTGCGTGCCCTCCTGGTCTGTGCGTGCGTGCCCTCCTGGTCTGTGCGTGCGTGCCCTCCTGGTCTGTGCGTGCGTGCCCTCCTGGTCTGTGCGTGCGTGCCCTCCTGGTCTGTGCGTGCGTGCCCTCCTAGCCTGTGTGTGTGTGTGTAAGCGCCCTCCTGGCCTGTGTGTGTGTGTGTAAGCGCCCTCCTGGCCTGTGTGTGTGTGTATGCGCCCTCCTGGCCTGTGTGTGTGTGTATGCGCCCTCCTGGCCTGTGTGTGTGTGTATGCGCCCTCCTGGCCTGTGTGTGTGAGTGTGCCCTCCTGGCCTGTGTGTGTGTGTGAGTGTGCCCTCCTGGCCTGTGTGTGTGTGTGTGTGCGCCCTCCTGGCCTGTGTGTGTGTGTGTGTGTGTGCGCCCTCCTGGCCTGTGTGTGTGTGTGTGCGCCCTCCTGGCCTGTGTGTGTGTGTGTGCGCCCTCCTGGCCTGTGTGTGTGTGTGCGCCCTCCTGGCCTGTGTGTGTGTGTGCGCCCTCCTGGCCTGTGTGTGTGTGTGCGCCCTCCTGGCCTGTGTGTGTGTGTATGCGCCCTCCTGGCCTGTGTGTGTGTGTATGCGCCCTCCTGGCCTGTGTGTGTGTGTATGCGCCCTCCTGGCCTGTGTGTGTGAGTGTGCCCTCCTGGCCTGTGTGTGTGTGTGAGTGTGCCCTCCTGGCCTGTGTGTGTGTGTGTGTGCGCCCTCCTGGCCTGTGTGTGTGTGTGTGTGTGCGCCCTCCTGGCCTGTGTGTGTGTGTGTGCGCCCTCCTGGCCTGTGTGTGTGTGTGCGCCCTCCTGGCCTGTGTGTGTGTGTGCGCCCTCCTGGCCTGTGTGTGTGTGTGCGCCCTCCTGGCCTGTGTGTGTGAGTGTGCCCTCCTGGCCTGTGTGTGTGTGTGTGTGTGCGCCCTCCTGGCCTGTGTGTGTGTGCGCCCTCCTGGCCTGTGTGTGTGTGTGCCCTCCTGGCCTGTGTGTGTGTGTGCGCGTGCCCTCCTGGCCTGTGTGTGCGCGTGCCCTCCTGGCCTGTGTGTGCGCGTGCCCTCCTGGCCTGTGTGTGCGCGTGCCCTCCTGGCCTGTGTGTGCGCGTGCCCTCCTGGCCTGTGTGTGCGCGTGCCCTCCTGGCCTGTGTGTGCGCGTGCCCTCCTGGCCTGTGTGTGCGCGTGCCCTCCTGGCCTGTGTGTGCGCGTGCCCTCCTGGCCTGTGTGTGTGTGTGTGTGTGTGTGTGTGTGTGTGTGTGTGTGTGCGCCCTCCTGGCCTGTGTGTGTGTGCGCCCTCCTGGCCTGTGTGTGTGTGTGCCCTCCTGGCCTGTGTGTGTGTGTGCGCGTGCCCTCCTGGCCTGTGTGTGCGCGTGCCCTCCTGGCCTGTGTGTGCGCGTGCCCTCCTGGCCTGTGTGTGCGCGTGCCCTCCTGGCCTGTGTGTGCGCGTGCCCTCCTGGCCTGTGTGTGCGCGTGCCCTCCTGGCCTGTGTGTGCGCGTGCCCTCCTGGCCTGTGTGTGCGCGTGCCCTCCTGGCCTGTGTGTGCGCGTGCCCTCCTGGCCTGTGTGTGCGCGTGCCCTCCTGGCCTGTGTGCGCGTGCCCTCCTGGCCTGTGTGCGTGCCCGTGTGCCCTCCTGGCCTGTGTGTGTGCCCTCCTGGCCTGTGTATGTGCCCTCCTGGCCTGTGTATGTGTGTGCCCTCCTGGTCTGTGTGTCTGTGTGTGTGTGTGTGTGTGCGCACCCTCCTGGTCTGTGTGTCTGCCCTCCTGGTGTGTGTGTGTGTGTGTTGGTTTGCGTGCGTGCGTGCCTTCCTGGCCTGTGTGTGTGTGCGTGCGTGCCCTCCTGGCCTGTGTGTGTGTGCGTGCGTGCCCTCCTGGCCTGTGTGTGTGTGTGCGTGCCCTCCTGGCCTGTGTGTGTGTGTGCGTGCCCTCCTGGCCTGTGTGTGTATGTGCGTGTGTGCCCTCCTGGCCTGTGTGTGCCCTCCTGGCCTGTGTGTGCGTGTGTGCCCTCCTGGCCTGTGTGTGCGCCCTCCTGGCCTGTGTGTGTGTGCCCTCCTGGCCTGTGTGTGTGTGTGTGCCCTCCTGGCCTGTGTGTGTGCCCTCCTGGCCTGTGTGTGTGCCCTCCTGGCCTGTGTGTGTGCCCTCCTGGCCTGTGTGTGTGCCCTCCTGGCCTGTGTGTGTGCCCTCCTGGCCTGTGTGTGTGCCCTCCTGGCCTGTGTGTGCGCCCTCCTGGCCTGTGTGTGTGTGCGTGCGTGCCCTCCTGGCCTGTGTGTGCGTGTGTGCGTGCCCTCCTGGCCTGTGTGTGCGTGTGCGCCCTCCTGGCCTGTGTGTGCGCCCTCCTGGCCTGTGTGTGCGCCCTCCTGGCCTGTGTGTGCGCCCTCCTGGCCTGTGTGTGCGCCCTCCTGGCCTGTGTGTGCGCCCTCCTGGCCTGTGTGTGTGTGCCCTCCTGGCCTGTGTGTGTGCCCTCCTGGCCTGTGTGTGTGCCCTCCTGGCCTCTGTGTGTGTGCGTGCGTGCCCTCCTGGCCTGTGTGTGCGCCCTCCTGGCCTGTGTGTGTGTGCGTGCGTTCCCTCCTGGCCTGTGTGTGTGTGCGTGCGTGCCCTCCTGGCCTGTGTGTGTGTGCGTGCGTGCCCTCCTGGCCTGTGTGCGTGTGCGTGCCCTCCTGGCGTGTGTGTGTGTGTGTGTGTGCCCTCCTGGCCTGTGTGTGTGCCCTCCTGGTCTGTGTGTGTGTGTGCCCTCCTGGTCTGTCTGTGTGTGTGTGTGTGTGTGTGTGCCCTCCTGGTCTGTGTGTGTGTGTGTGCCCTCCTGGTCTGTGTGTGTGTGTGTGCCCTCCTGGTCTGTGTGTGTGTGTGTGCCCTCCTGGTCTGTGTGTGTGTGTGTGCCCTCCTGGTCTGTGTGTGCCCTCCTGGTCTGTGTGTGCCCTCCTGGTCTGTGTGTGTGTGTGTGCCCTCCTGGTCTGTGTGTGTGTGTGTGCCCTCCTGGTCTGTGTGTGTGTGTGTGCCCTCCTGGTCTGTGTGTGTGTGTGTGCCCTCCTGGTCTGTGTGTGTGTGTGTGCCCTCCTGGTCTGTGTGTGTGTGTGTGCCCTCCTGGTCTGTGTGTGTGTGTGTGCCCTCCTGGTCTGTGTGTGTGTGTGTGCCCTCCTGGTCTGTGTGTGTGTGTGTGCCCTCCTGGTCTGTGTGTGTGTGTGTGCCCTCCTGGTCTGTGTGTGTGTGTGTGCCCTCCTGGTCTGTGTGTGTGTGTGTGCCCTCCTGGTCTGTGTGTGTGTGTGTGCCCTCCTGGTCTGTGTGTGTGTGTGTGCCCTCCTGGTCTGTGTGTGTGTGTGTGCCCTCCTGGTCTGTGTGTGTGTGTGTGCCCTCCTGGCCTGTGTATGTGTGTGTGCCCTCCTGGCCTGTGTGTGTGTGTGTGCCCTCCTGGCCTGTGTATGTGTGTGCCCTCCTGGTCTGTGTGTCTGTGTGTGTGTGTGCGCACCCTCCTGGTCTGTGTGTCTGCCCTCCTGGTGTGTGTGTGTGTGTGTGTTGGTTTGCGTGCGTGCGTGCCTTCCTGGCCTGTGTGTGTGTGCGTGCGTGCCCTCCTGGCCTGTGTGTGTGTGCGTGCGTGCCCTCCTGGCCTGTGTGTGTGTGTGCGTGCCCTCCTGGCCTGTGTGTGTGTGTGCGTGCCCTCCTGGCCTGTGTGTGCGTGTGTGCCCTCCTGGCCTGTGTGTGCGCCCTCCTGGCCTGTGTGTGTGCCCTCCTGGCCTGTGTGTGTGCCCTCCTGGCCTGTGTGTGTGCCCTCCTGGCCTGTGTGTGTGCCCTCCTGGCCTGTGTGTGTGCCCTCCTGGCCTGTGTGTGTGCCCTCCTGGCCTGTGTGTGTGCCCTCCTGGCCTGTGTGTGTGCCCTCCTGGCCTGTGTGTGCGCCCTCCTGGCCTGTGTGTGTGTGCGTGCGTGCCCTCCTGGCCTGTGTGTGCGTGTGCGCCCTCCTGGCCTGTGTGTGCGCCCTCCTGGCCTGTGTGTGCGCCCTCCTGGCCTGTGTGTGCGCCCTCCTGGCCTGTGTGTGTGCCCTCCTGGTCTGTGTGTGTGCCCTCCTGGTCTGTGTGTGTGTGTGTGCCCTCCTGGTCTGTGTGTGTGTGTGTGCCCTCCTGGTCTGTGTGTGTGTGTGTGCCCTCCTGGTCTGTGTGTGTGTGTGTGCCCTCCTGGTCTGTGTGTGTGTGTGTGCCCTCCTGGTCTGTGTGTGTGTGCATGCCCTCCTGGTCTGTGTGTGTGTGCCCGTGCCCTCCTGGTCTGTGTGTGTGTGCCCGTGCCCTCCTGGCCTGTGTGTGTGCCCGTGCCCTCCTGGCCTGTGTGTGTGCCCGTGCCCTCCTGGCCTGTGTGCCCGTGCCCTCCTGGCCTGTGTGCCCGTGCCCTCCTGGCCTGTGTGCCCGTGCGCCCTCCTGGCCTGTGTGTGTGTGTGCGAGTGCCCTCCTGGCCTGTGTGTGTGTGCGCCCTCCTGGCCTGTGTGTGTGTGTGTGTGTGTGTGTGCCCTCCTGGCCTGTGTGTGCGCCCTCCTGGTCTGTGTGTGTGTGCGTGTGTGTGCCCTCCTGGCCTGTGTGTGCGCCCTCCTGGTCTGTGTGTGTGTGTGTGCCCTCCTGGCCTGTGTGTGTGCCCTCCTGGTCTGTCTGTGTGTGTGTGTGTGTGTGTGTGTGTGTGCCCTCCTGGTCTGTCTGTGTGTGTGTGCCCTCCTGGTCTGTGTGTGTGTGTGTGCGCCCTCCTGGTCTGTGTGTGTGTGTGTGTGTGCGCCCTCCTGGTCTGTGTGTGTGTGTGCGTGCCCTCCTGGCCTGTGTGTGTGTGTGCGTGCCCTCCTGGCCTGTGTGTGTATGTGCGTGTGTGCCCTCCTGGCCTGTGTGTGCGTGTGCGCCCTCCTGGCCTGTGTGTGCCCCCTCCTGGTCTGTGTGTGTGTGCGTGTGTGCCCTCCTGGCCTGTGTGTGCGCCCTCCTGGCCTGTGTGTGTGTGCGTGCGTGCCCTCCTGGCCTGTGTGTGTGTGCGCGTGCGTGCCCTCCTGGCCTGTGTGTGTGTGCGTGTGCGTGCCCTCCTGGCGTGTGTGTGTGTGTGTGCCCTCCTGGCCTGTGTGTGTGCCCTCCTGGCCTGTGTGTGTGCCCTCCTGGTCTGTCTGTGTGTGTGTGCCCTCCTGGTCTGTGTGTGTGTGCCCTCCTGGTCTGTCTGTGTGTGTGTGTGTGCCCTCCTGGCCTGTGTGTGTGTGCGTGCCCTCCTGGCGTGTGTGTGTGCGTGCCCTCCTGGCCTGTGTGTGTGCCCTCCTGGTCTGTCTGTGTGTGTGTGTGTGTCTGTGTGTGTGTCTGTGTGTGCCCTCCTGGTCTGTCTGTCTGTGTGTGTGTGTGTGCGTGTGTGCCCTCCTGGTCTGTGTGTGTTCCCTCCTGGTCTGTGTGTGTGTGTGCGCCCTCCTGGTCTGTGTGTGTGTGTGCGCGCCCTCCTGGTCTGTGTGTGTGTGTGTGTGTGTGTGTGTGTGTGTGCGCCCTCCTGGTGTGTGTGTGTGATTGTGCCCTCCTGGTCTGTGTGTGTCTGTGTGTGTGTGCATGTGCCCTCCTGGTCTGTGTGTGTGTGTGTGTGTGCGTGTGCCCTCCTGGTCTGTGTGTGTCTGTGTGTGTGTGCGCCCTCCTGGTCTGTGTGTGCGTGCCCTCCTGGTCTGTGTGTGTGTGCGTGCCCTCCTGGTCTGTGTGTGTCTGTGTGTGTGTGCGTGCCCTCCTGGTCTGTGTGTGTGTGCGTGCCCTCCTGGTCTGTGTGTGTGTGTGTGTGTGTGTGTGCCCTCGTGTGCGTGTTTGTGCGTGCCCTCCTGGCCTGTGTGCCCGTGTGCCCTCCTGGCCTGTGTGTGTGTGCGTGCCCTCCTGGCCTGTGTGTGTGCGTGCCCTCCTGGCCTGTGTGTGTGCGTGCCCTCCTGGCCTGTGAGCGTGCGTGCCCTCCTGGCCTGTGTGTGTATGTGCGTGTGTGCCCTCCTGGCCTGTGTGTGCCCTCCTGGCCTGTGTGTGTGTGTGCGCCCTCCTGGCCTGTGTGTGTGCCCTCCTGGTCTGTGTGTGTGTGTGCCCTCCTGGCCTGTGTGTGCGCCCTCCTGGTCTGTGTGTGTGTGCGTGTGTGCCCTCCTGGCCTGTGTGTGCGCCCTCCTGGTCTGTGTGTGTGTGCGTGCGTGTCCTCCTGGCCTGTGTGTGTGTGTGTGTGTGTGTGCCCTCCTGGCCTGTGTGTGTGCCCTCCTGGTCTGTCTCTGTGTGTGTGTGTGTGCCCTCCTGGTCTCTGTGTGTGTGTGTGCCCTCCTGGTCTGTGTGTGTGTGTGTGTGCGCGCCCTCCTGGTCTGTCTGTGTGTGTGTGTGCGCCCTCCTGGTCTGTGTGTGTGTGTGTGTGTGTGTGCGCGTGCCCTCCTGGCCTGTGTGTGTGTGTGCGTGCGTGCCCTCCTGGCCTGTGTGTGTGCGTGCGTGCCCTCCTGGCCTGTGTGTGTGTGTGCGTGCCCTCCTGGCCTGTGTGTGTATGTGCGTGTGTGCCCTCCTGGCCTGTGTGTGCGTGTGCGCCCTCCTGGCCTGTGTGTGCGCCCTCCTGGCCTGTGTGTGCGTGTGCGCCCTCCTGGCCTGTGTGTGCGCCCTCCTGGTCTGTGCGTGTGCGCCCTCCTGATCTGTGCGTGTGTGCCCTCCTGGCCTGTGTGTGTGTGCGTGCGTGCCCTCCTGGCCTGTGTGTGCGTGCGTGCCCTCCTGGCCTGTGTGTGCGTGCGTGCCCTCCTGGCCTGTGTGTGTGTGCGTGTGCGTGCCCTCCTGGCGTGTGTGTGTGTGTGTGCCCTCCTGGCCTGTGTGTGTGCCCTCCTGGTCTGTGTGTGTGTGTGCCCTCCTGGTCTGTGTGTGTGCGCGTGCCCTCCTGGCCTGTGTGCCCGTGCCCTCCTGGCCTGTGTGCCCGTGCCCTCCTGGCCTGTGTGCCCGTGCGCCCTCCTGGCCTGTGTGCCCGTGCGCCCTCCTGGCCTGTGTGTGTGTGTGCGCCCTCCTGGCCTGTGTGTGTGTGTGCGCGTGCCCTCCTGGCCTGTGTGTGTGCGTGCCGTCCTGGCCTGTGTGTGTGCGTGCCCTCCTGGCCTGTGTGTGTATGTGCGTGTGTGCCCTCCTGGCCTTTGTGTGCCCTCCTGGCCTGTGTGTGTGTGTGCGCCCTCCTGGCCTGTGTGTGCGCCCTCCTGCTGTGTGTGTGTGTGTGTGTGTGTGCCCTCCTGGCCTGTGTGTGCGCCCTCCTGGTCTGTGTGTGTGTGCGTGTGTGCCCTCCTGGCCTGTGTGTGCGCCCTCCTGGTCTGTGTGTGTGTGCGTGTGTGCCCTCCTGGCCTGTGTGTGTGCCCTCCTGGTCTGTGTGTGTGTGTGTGTGCCCTCCTGGTCTGTCTGTGTGTGTGTGTGTGTGTGTGTGTGTGCGCGCGCCCTCCTGGTCTGTGTGTGTGTGTGTGTGTGTGCGCCCTCCTGGCCTGTGTGTGTGTGTGCGCCCTCCTGGCCTGTGTGTGTGTGTGCGTGCCCTCCTGGCCTGTGTGTGTGTGTGTGTGCGTGCCCTCCTTGCCTGTGTGTGTATGTGCGTGTGTGCCCTCCTGGCCTGTGTGTGCGCCCTCCTGGCCTGTGTGTGCGCCCTCCTGGTCTGTGTGTGTGTGCGTGTGTGCCCTCCTGGCCTGTGTGTGCGCCCTCCTGGCCTGTGTGTGTGTGCGTGCCCTCCTGGCCTGTGTGTGTGCGCGTGCGTGCCCTCCTGGTCTGTGTGTGTGTGCGTGTGCGTGCCCTCCTGGCGTGTGTGTGTGTGTGCCCTCCTGGCCTGTGTGTGTGCCCTCCTGGTCTGTCTGTGTGTGTGTGTGTGTGCCCTCCTGGTCTGTCTGTGTGTGTGTGTGTGTGTGTGCCCTCCTGGTCTGTGTGTGTGTGTGCCCTCCTGGTCTGTGTGTGTGTGTGCCCTCCTGGTCTGTGTGTGTGTGTGCCCTCCTGGTCTGTGTGTGTGTGTGCCCTCCTGGTCTGTGTGTGTGTGTGCCCTCCTGGTCTGTGTGTGTGTGTGCCCTCCTGGTCTGTCTGTGTGTGTGTGTGTGCCCTCCTGGCCTGTGTGTGTGTGTGTGCGTGCCCTCCTGGCCTGTGTGTGTGTGTGCGTGCCCTCCTGGCGTGTGTGTGTGCCCTCCTGGTTTGTCTGTCTGTGTGTGTGTGTGTGTGTCTGTGTGTGCCCTCCTGGTCTGTGTGTGCCCTCCTGGTCTGTCTGTCTGTGTGTGTGTGTGTGTGTGTGCCCTCCTGGTCTGTGTGTGTGCCCTCCTGGTCTGTGTGTGTGTGTGTGCGCCCTCCTGGTCTGTGTGTGTGTGTGCGCGCCCTTCTGGTCTGTGTGTGTGTGTGTGTGTGTGTGCGCCCTCCTGGTCTGTGTGTGTGTGTGTGTGTGTGTGTGTGCGCCCTCCTGGTGTGTGTGTGTGTGATTGTGCCCTCCTGGTCGGTGTGTGTCTGTGTGTGTGTGCATGTGCCCTCCTGGTCTGTCTGTGTGTGTGTGTGTGTGAGTGCGTGTGCCCTCCTGGTCTGTGTGTGTCTGTGTGTGTGCGCCCTCCTGGTCTGTGTGTGCGTGCCCTCCTGGTCTGTGTGTGTGTGCGTGCCCTCCTGGTCTGTGTGTGTCTGTGTGTGTGTGCGCCCTCCTGGTCTGTGTGTGTGTGCGTGCCCTCCTGGTCTGTGTGTGTGTGCGTGCCCTCCTGGTCTGTGTGTGTGTGCGTCCCCTCCTGGTCTGTGTGTGTGTGTGTGCCCTCGTGTGCGTGTGTGTGCGTGCCCTCCTGGCCTGTGTGCCCGTGTGCCCTCCTGGCCTGTGTGTGTGTGTGCGTGCCCTCCTGGCCTGTGTGTGTGCGTGCCCTCCTGGCCTGTGTGTGTGCGTGCCCTCCTGGCCTGTGTGCGTGCGTGCCCTCCTGGCCTGTGTGTGTATGTGCGTGTGTGCCCTCCTGGCCTGTGTGTGTGTGTGTGCCCTCCTGGCCTGTGTGTGTGTGTGCGCCCTCCTGGCCTGTGTGTGCGCCCTCCTGGTCTGTGTGTGTGTGCGTGTGTGCCCTCCTGGCCTGTGTGTGCGCCCTCCTGGTCTGTGTGTGTGTGCGTGCGTGTCCTCCTGGCCTGTGTGTGTGTGTGTGCCCTCCTGGCCTGTGTGTGTGCCCTCCTGGTCTGTCTGTCTGTCTGTGTGTGTGTGTGTGTGTGTGCCCTCCTGGTCTGTCTGTGTGTGTGTGCCCTCCTGGTCTGTGTGTGTGTGTGTGTGTGCGCCCTCCTGGTCTGTGTGTGTGTGTGCGCGCCCTCCTGGTCTGTGTGTGTGTGTGCGTGCCCTCCTGGCCTGTGTGTGTGTGTGCGTGCGTGCCCTCCTGGCCTGTGTGTGTGTGTGCGTGCGTGCCCTCCTGGCCTGTGTGTGTGTGTGCGCGTGCCCTCCTGGCCTGTGTGTGTATGTGCGTGTGTGCCCTCCTGGCCTGTGTGTGCCCTCCTGGCCTGTGTGTGCGTGTGCGCCCTCCTGGCCTGTGTGTGCGCCCTCCTGGTCTGTGTGTGCGTGTGCGCCCTCCTGGCCTGTGTGTGCGCCCTCCTGGCCTGTGTGTGCGCCCTCCTGGTCTGTGCGTGTGTGCCCTCCTGGCCTGTGTGTGCGCCCTCCTGGCCTGTGTGTGTGTGCGTGCGTGCCCTCCTGGCCTGTGTGTGCGTGCGTGCCCTCCTGGCCTGTGTGTGTGCGTGCGTGCCCTCCTGGCGTGTGTGTGTGTGTGTGCCCTCCTGGCCTGTGTGTGTGCCCTCCTGGTCTGTGTGTGTGTGTGCCCTCCTGGTCTGTGTGTGTGTGTGCCCTCCTGGTCTGTGTGTGTGTGTGTGCCCTCCTGGTCTGTGTGTGTGTGTGCCCTCCTGGTCTGTGTGTGTGTGTGTGTGCCCTCCTGGTCTGTGTGTGTGTGTGTGCCCTCCTGGTCTGTGTGTGTGTGTGTGCCCTCCTGGTCTGTGTGTGTGTGTGTGCCCTCCTGGTCTGTGTGTGTGTGTGCCCTCCTGGTCTGTGTGTGTGTGTGTGCCCTCCTGGTCTGTCTGTGTGTGTGTGCGTGCCCTCCTGGCCTGTGTGTGTGTGTGCGTGCCCTCCTGGCCTGTGTGTGTGCCCTCCTGGTCTGTCTATGTGTGTGCCCTCCTGGTCTGTGTGTGCCCTCCTGGTCTGTCTGTCTGTCTGTGTGTGTGTGTGTGTGTGTGTGTGCGCGCCCTCCTGGTCTGTGTGTGTGTGTGCGCGCCCTCCTGGTCTGTGTGTGTGAGTGCGCCCTCCTGGTCTGTGTGTGTGTGTGCGCCCTCCTGGTCTGTGTGTGTGTGTGTGTGCGCCCTCCTGGTCTGTGTGTGTGTGTGTGTGCGCCCTCCTGGTCTGTGTGTGTGTGTGTGTGCGCCCTCCTGGTGTGTGTGTGTGATTGTGCCCTCCTGGTCTGTGTGTGTCTGTGTGTGTGTGCGTGTGCCCTCCTGGTCTGTGTGTGTGTGTGAGTGCGTGTGCCCTCCTGGTCTGTGTGTCTGTGTGTGTGTGTGCGCCCTCCTGGTCTGTGTGTGCGTGCCCTCCTGGTCTGTGTGTGTGTGCGTGCCCTCCTGGTCTGTGTGTGCATTCCCTCCTGGTCTGTGTGTGTGTGCGTGCCCTCCTGGTCTGTGTGTGTGTGCGTGCCCTCCTGGTCTGTGTGTGTGTGCGTGCCCTCCTGGTCTGTGTGTGTGTGCGTGCCCTCCTGGTCTGTGTGTGTGTGTGTGTGCCCTCCTGGCGTGTGTGCGCGTGCCCTCCTGGCGTGTGTGCGCGTGCCCTCCTGGCGTGTGTGCCCGTGCCCTCCTGGCCTGTGTCCTCCTGGCCTGTGTGCCCGTGTGCCCTCCTGACCTGTGTGCCCGTGTGCCCTCCTGGCCTGTGTGCCCGTGTGCCCTCCTGACCTGTGTGTGTGTGTGTGTGCCCTCCTGACCTGTGTGTGTATGTGCGTGTGTGCCCTCCTGGCCTGTGTGTGTGTGTGCGCCCTCCTGGCCTGTGTGTGCGCCCTCCTGGTCTGTGTGTGTGTGCGTGTGTGCCCTCCTGGTCTGTGTGTGTGTGTGCGTGCGTGCCCTCCTGGCCTGTGTGTGTGTGCGTGCGTGCCCTCCTGGCCTGTGTGTGTGCCCTCCTGGCCTGTGTGTGTGTGTGCGTGCCCTCCTGGCCTGTGTGTGTGTGTGTGTGTGTGTGTGCCCTCCTGGTCTGTGTGTGTGTGTGTGTGCCCTCCTGGTCTGTGTGTGTGTGTGCCCTCCTGGTCTGTGTGTGTGTGCCCTCCTGGTCTGTGTGTGTGCCCTCCTGGTCTGTGTGTGTGCCCTCCTGGTCTGTGTGTGTGCCCTCCTGGTGTGTGTGTGTGTCCTCCTGGTCTGTGTGTGTGTGTGTGTGTGTGCCCTCCTGGTGTGTGTGTGTGTCCTCCTGGTCTGTGTGTGTGTGTGCGTCCTCCTGGCCTGTGTGTGTGTGTGCGTCCTCCTGGCCTGTGTGTGTGTGTGTGTGTGTGTGCGCCCTCCTGGTCTGTGTGTGTGTGTGCGCCCTCCTGGTCTGTGTGTGTGTGTGTGCGCGCCCTCCTGGTCTGTGTGTGTGTGCGTGTGTGTGCGCGCGCCCTCCTGGTGTGTGCGCGCCCTCCTGGTCTGTGTGTGTGTGTGATTGTGCCCTCCTGGTCTGTGTGTGCGCGCCCTCCTGGTCTGTGTGTGTGTGTGATTGTGCCCTCCTGGTCTGTGTGTGCGCGTCCTCCTGGTCTGTCTGTCTGTCTGTGTGTGTGTGTGTGTGTGTATGCGTCCTCCTGGTCTGTGTGTGTGTGTGTGTGTGTCTGTCCTCCTGGTCTGTGTGTGTGTGTGCGCCCTCCTGGTCTGTGTGTGTGTGTGCGCGCGCGCCCTCCTGGTCTGTGTGTGTGTGTCCTCCTGGTCTGTGTGTGTGTGTGTGTGTGTCCTCCTGGTCTGTGTGTGTGCGCCCCCTCCTGGTCTGTCTGTGTGTGTGTGTGCGCGCCCTCCTTGTCTGTCTGTGTGTGTGTGTGTGTGTGTGTGTGTGTGCGCGCCCTCCTGGTCTGTGTGTGTGTGCGCGCCCTCCTGGTCTGTGTGTGTGTGCGCGCCCTCCTGGTCTGTGTGTGTGTGCGCGCCCTCCTGGTCTGTGTGTGTGCGTGTGTGCGCGCCCTCCTGGTGTGTGTGTGTGTGATTGTGCCCTCCTGGTCTGTGTGTGATTGTGCGCCCTCCTGGTCTGTGTGTGTGTGCGCCCTCCTGGTCTGTGTGTGTGTGCGCCCTCCTGGTCTGTGTGTGTGTGCGCCCTCCTGGTCTGTGTGTGTGTGCGCCCTCCTGGTCTGTGTGTGTGTGCCCTCCTGGTCTGTCTGTGTGTGTGTGTGTGCCCTCCTGGCCTGTGTGTGTGTGCGTGCCCTCCTGGCGTGTGTGTGTGCGTGCCCTCCTGGCCTGTGTGTGTGCCCTCCTGGTCTGTCTGTGTGTGTGTGTGTGTCTGTGTGTGTGTCTGTGTGTGCCCTCCTGGTCTGTCTGTCTGTGTGTGTGTGTGTGTGTGTGTGTGTGTGTGCCCTCCTGGTCTGTGTGTGTTCCCTCCTGGTCTGTGTGTGTGTGTGCGCCCTCCTGGTCTGTGTGTGTGTGTGCGCGCCCTCCTGGTCTGTGTGTGTGTGTGTGTGTGTGTGTGTGCGCCCTCCTGGTGTGTGTGTGTGATTGTGCCCTCCTGGTCTGTGTGTGTCTGTGTGTGTGTGCATGTGCCCTCCTGGTCTGTGTGTGTGTGTGTGTGTGCGTGTGCCCTCCTGGTCTGTGTGTGTCTGTGTGTGTGTGCGCCCTCCTGGTCTGTGTGTGCGTGCCCTCCTGGTCTGTGTGTGTGTGCGTGCCCTCCTGGTCTGTGTGTGTCTGTGTGTGTGTGCGTGCCCTCCTGGTCTGTGTGTGTGTGCGTGCCCTCCTGGTCTGTGTGTGTGTGCGTGCCCTCCTGGTCTGTGTGTGTGTGTGTGCCCTCGTGTGCGTGTTTGTGCGTGCCCTCCTGGCCTGTGTGCCCGTGTGCCCTCCTGGCCTGTGTGTGTGTGCGTGCCCTCCTGGCCTGTGTGTGTGCGTGCCCTCCTGGCCTGTGTGTGTGCGTGCCCTCCTGGCCTGTGAGCGTGCGTGCCCTCCTGGCCTGTGTGTGTATGTGCGTGTGTGCCCTCCTGGCCTGTGTGTGCCCTCCTGGCCTATGTGTGTGTGTGCGCCCTCCTGGCCTGTGTGTGTGCCCTCCTGGTCTGTGTGTGTGTGTGCCCTCCTGGCCTGTGTGTGCGCCCTCCTGGTCTGTGTGTGTGTGCTTGTGTGCCCTCCTGGCCTGTGTGTGCGCCCTCCTGGTCTGTGTGTGTGTGCGTGCGTGTCCTCCTGGCCTGTGTGTGTGTGTGTGTGTGTGCCCTCCTGGCCTGTGTGTGTGCCCTCCTGGTCTGTCTCTGTGTGTGTGTGTGCCCTCCTGGTCTCTGTGTGTGTGTGTGCCCTCCTGGTCTGTGTGTGTGTGTGTGTGCGCGCCCTCCTGGTCTGTCTGTGTGTGTGTGTGCGCCCTCCTGGTCTGTGTGTGTGTGCGCCCTCCTGGTCTGTGTGTGTGTGTGTGTGTGCGCGTGCCCTCCTGGCCTGTGTGTGTGTGTGCGTGCGTGCCCTCCTGGCCTGTGTGTGTGCGTGCGTGCCCTCCTGGCCTGTGTGTGTGTGTGCGTGCCCTCCTGGCCTGTGTGTGTATGTGCGTGTGTGCCCTCCTGGCCTGTGTGTGCGTGTGCGCCCTCCTGGCCTGTGTGTGCGCCCTCCTGGCCTGTGTGTGCGTGTGCGCCCTCCTGGCCTGTGTGTGCGCCCTCCTGGTCTGTGCGTGTGCGCCCTCCTGGTCTGTGCGTGTGTGCCCTCCTGGCCTGTGTGTGCGCCCTTCTGGCCTGTGTGTGTGTGCGTGCGTGCCCTCCTGGCCTGTGTGTGCGTGCGTGCCCTCCTGGCCTGTGTGTGCGTGCGTGCCCTCCTGGCCTGTGTGTGCGTGCGTGCCCTCCTGGCCTGTGTGTGTGTGCGTGTGCGTGCCCTCCTGGCGTGTGTGTGTGTGTGTGCCCTCCTGGCCTGTGTGTGTGCCCTCCTGGTCTGTGTGTGTGTGTGCCCTCCTGGTCTGTGTGTGTGCGCGTGCCCTCCTGGCCTGTGTGCCCGTGCCCTCCTGGCCTGTGTGCCCGTGCCCTCCTGGCCTGTGTGCCCGTGCCCTCCTGGCCTGTGTGCCCGCGCCCTCCTGGCCTGTGTGCCCGTGCGCCCTCCTGGCCTGTGTGCCCGTGCGCCCTCCTGGCCTGTGTGTGTGTGTGCGCCCTCCTGGCCTGTGTGTGTGTGTGCGCGTGCCCTCCTGGCCTGTGTGTGTGCGTGCCCTCCTGGCCTGTGTGTGTGCGTGCCCTCCTGGCCTGTGTGTGTATGTGCGTGTGTGCCCTCCTGGCCTTTGTGTGCCCTCCTGGCCTGTGTGTGTGTGTGCGCCCTCCTGGCCTGTGTGTGCGCCCTCCTGCTGTGTGTGTGTGTGTGTGTGCCCTCCTGGCCTGTGTGTGCGCCCTCCTGGTCTGTGTGTGTGTGCGTGTGTGCCCTCCTGGCCTGTGTGTGCGCCCTCCTGGTCTGTGTGTGTGTGCGTGTGTGCCCTCCTGGCCTGTGTGTGTGCCCTCCTGGTCTGTGTGTGTGTGTGTGTGCCCTCCTGGTCTGTCTGTGTGTGTGTGTGTGTGTGTGTGTGTGCGCGCCCTCCTGGTCTGTGTGTGTGTGTGTGTGTGTGCGCCCTCCTGGCCTGTGTGTGTGTGTGCGCCCTCCTGGCCTGTGTGTGTGTGTGCGTGCCCTCCTGGCCTGTGTGTGTGTGTGTGTGCGTGCCCTCCTTGCCTGTGTGTGTATGTGCGTGTGTGCCCTCCTGGCCTGTGTGTGCGCCCTCCTGGCCTGTGTGTGCGCCCTCCTGGTCTGTGTGTGTGTGCGTGTGTGCCCTCCTGGCCTGTGTGTGCGCCCTCCTGGCCTGTGTGTGTGTGCGTGCCCTCCTGGCCTGTGTGTGTGCGCGTGCGTGCCCTCCTGGTCTGTGTGTGTGTGCGTGTGCGTGCCCTCCTGGCGTGTGTGTGTGTGTGCCCTCCTGGCCTGTGTGTGTGCCCTCCTGGTCTGTCTGTGTGTGTGTGTGTGTGCCCTCCTGGTCTGTCTGTGTGTGTGTGTGTGTGTGTGCCCTCCTGGTCTGTGTGTGTGTGTGCCCTCCTGGTCTGTGTGTGTGTGTGCCCTCCTGGTCTGTGTGTGTGTGTGCCCTCCTGGTCTGTGTGTGTGTGTGCCCTCCTGGTCTGTGTGTGTGTGTGCCCTCCTGGTCTGTGTGTGTGTGTGCCCTCCTGGTCTGTGTGTGTGTGTGCCCTCCTGGTCTGTGTGTGTGTGTGCCCTCCTGGTCTGTCTGTGTGTGTGTGTGTGCCCTCCTGGCCTGTGTGTGTGTGTGTGCGTGCCCTCCTGGCCTGTGTGTGTGTGTGCGTGCCCTCCTGGCGTGTGTGTGTGCCCTCCTGGTTTGTCTGTCTGTGTGTGTGTGTGTGTGTCTGTGTGTGCCCTCCTGGTCTGTGTGTGCCCTCCTGGTCTGTCTGTGTGTGTGTGTGTGTGCCCTCCTGGTCTGTGTGTGTGCCCTCCTGGTCTGTGTGTGTGTGTGTGCGCCCTCCTGGTCTGTGTGTGTGTGTGCGCGCCCTCCTGGTCTGTGTGTGTGTGTGTGTGTGTGTGTGTGTGCGCCCTCCTGGTCTGTGTGTGTGTGTGTGTGTGTGTGTGCGCGCCCTCCTGGTGTGTGTGTGTGATTGTGCCCTCCTGGTCGGTGTGTGTCTGTGTGTGTGTGCATGTGCCCTCCTGGTCTGTCTGTGTGTGTGTGTGTGTGAGTGCGTGTGCCCTCCTGGTCTGTGTGTGTCTGTGTGTGCGCCCTCCTGGTCTGTGTGTGCGTGCCCTCCTGGTCTGTGTGTGTGTGCGTGCCCTCCTGGTCTGTGTGTGTCTGTGTGTGTGTGCGCCCTCCTGGTCTGTGTGTGTGTGCGTGCCCTCCTGGTCTGTGTGTGTGTGCGTGCCCTCCTGGTCTGTGTGTGTGTGCGTCCCCTCCTGGTCTGTGTGTGTGCCCTCGTGTGCGTGTGTGTGCGTGCCCTCCTGGCCTGTGTGCCCGTGTGCCCTCCTGGCCTGTGTGTGTGTGTGCGTGCCCTCCTGGCCTGTGTGTGTGCGTGCCCTCCTGGCCTGTGTGTGTGCGTGCCCTCCTGGCCTGTGTGCGTGCGTGCCCTCCTGGCCTGTGTGTGTATGTGCGTGTGTGCCCTCCTGGCCTGTGTGTGTGTGTGTGCCCTCCTGGCCTGTGTGTGTGTGTGCGCCCTCCTGGCCTGTGTGTGCGCCCTCCTGGTCTGTGTGTGTGTGCCCTCCTGGCCTGTGTGTGCGCCCTCCTGGTCTGTGTGTGTGTGCGTGTGTGCCCTCCTGGCCTGTGTGTGCGCCCTCCTGGTCTGTGTGTGTGTGCGTGCGTGTCCTCCTGGCCTGTGTGTGTGTGTGTGCCCTCCTGGCCTGTGTGTGTGCCCTCCTGGTCTGTCTGTCTGTGTGTGTGTGTGTGTGTGTGTGTGTGCCCTCCTGGTCTGTCTGTGTGTGTGTGCCCTCCTGGTCTGTGTGTGTGTGTGTGTGTGCGCCCTCCTGGTCTGTGTGTGTGTGTGCGCGCCCTCCTGGTCTGTGTGTGTGTGTGCGTGCCCTCCTGGCCTGTGTGTGTGTGTGCGTGCGTGCCCTCCTGGCCTGTGTGTGTGTGTGCGTGCGTGCCCTCCTGGCCTGTGTGTGTGTGTGCGCGTGCCCTCCTGGCCTGTGTGTGTATGTGCGTGTGTGCCCTCCTGGCCTGTGTGTGCCCTCCTGGCCTGTGTGTGCGTGTGCGCCCTCCTGGCCTGTGTGTGCGCCCTCCTGGTCTGTGTGTGCGTGTGCGCCCTCTTGGCCTGTGTGTGCGCCCTCCTGGCCTGTGTGTGCGCCCTCCTGGTCTGTGCGTGTGTGCCCTCCTGGCCTGTGTGTGCGCCCTCCTGGCCTGTGTGTGTGTGCGTGCGTGCCCTCCTGGCCTGTGTGTGCGTGCGTGCCCTCCTGGCCTGTGTGTGTGCGTGCGTGCCCTCCTGGCGTGTGTGTGTGTGTGTGCCCTCCTGGCCTGTGTGTGTGCCCTCCTGGTCTGTGTGTGTGTGTGCCCTCCTGGTCTGTGTGTGTGTGTGTGCCCTCCTGGTCTGTGTGTGTGTGTGTGTGCCCTCCTGGTCTGTGTGTGTGTGTGTGTGCCCTCCTGGTCTGTGTGTGTGTGTGCGCCCTCCTGGTCTGTGTGTGTGTGTGCGCCCTCCTGGTCTGTGTGTGTGTGTGCGCCCTCCTGGTCTGTGTGTGTGTGTGTGCCCTCCTGGTCTGTGTGTGTGTGTGTGCCCTCCTGGTCTGTCTGTGTGTGTGTGCGTGCCCTCCTGGCCTGTGTGTGTGTGTGCGTGCCCTCCTGGCCTGTGTGTGTGCCCTCCTGGTCTGTCTATGTGTGTGCCCTCCTGGTCTGTGTGTGCCCTCCTGGTCTGTCTGTCTGTGTGTGTGTGTGTGTGTGTGTGTGTGTGTGTGTGCGCCCTCCTGGTCTGTGTGTGTGTGTGCGCGCCCTCCTGGTCTGTGTGTGTGAGTGCGCCCTCCTGGTCTGTGTGTGTGTGTGCGCCCTCCTGGTCTGTGTGTGTGTGTGTGTGCGCCCTCCTGGTCTGTGTGTGTGTGTGTGTGCGCCCTCCTGGTCTGTGTGTGTGTGTGTGTGCGCCCTCCTGGTGTGTGTGTGTGATTGTGCCCTCCTGGTCTGTGTGTGTCTGTGTGTGTGTGCGTGTGCCCTCCTGGTCTGTGTGTGTGTGTGAGTGCGTGTGCCCTCCTGGTCTGTGTGTGTCTGTGTGTGTGTGTGCGCCCTCCTGGTCTGTGTGTGCGTGCCCTCCTGGTCTGTGTGTGTGTGCGTGCCCTCCTGGTCTGTGTGTGCATTCCCTCCTGGTCTGTGTGTGTGTGCGTGCCCTCCTGGTCTGTGTGTGCGTGCCCTCCTGGTCTGTGTGTGTGTGCGTGCCCTCCTGGTCTGTGTGTGTGTGCGTGCCCTCCTGGTCTGTGTGTGTGTGCGTGCCCTCCTGGTCTGTGTGTGTGTGCGTGCCCTCCTGGTCTGTGTGTGTGTGTGTGTGCCCTCGTGTGCGTGTGCGCGTGCCCTCCTGGCGTGTGTGCGCGTGCCCTCCTGGCGTGTGTGCCCGTGCCCTCCTGGCCTGTGTCCTCCTGGCCTGTGTGCCCGTGTGCCCTCCTGACCTGTGTGCCCGTGTGCCCTCCTGGCCTGTGTGCCCGTGTGCCCTCCTGACCTGTGTGTGTGTGTGTGTGCCCTCCTGACCTGTGTGTGTATGTGCGTGTGTGCCCTCCTGGCCTGTGTGTGTGTGTGCGCCCTCCTGGCCTGTGTGTGCGCCCTCCTGGTCTGTGTGTGTGTGCGTGTGTGCCCTCCTGGTCTGTGTGTGTGTGTGCGTGCGTGCCCTCCTGGCCTGTGTGTGTGTGCGTGCGTGCCCTCCTGGCCTGTGTGTGTGCCCTCCTGGCCTGTGTGTGTGTGTGCGTGCCCTCCTGGCCTGTGTGTGTGTGTGTGTGTGCCCTCCTGGTCTGTGTGTGTGTGTGTGTGTGCCCTCCTGGTCTGTGTGTGTGTGTGCCCTCCTGGTCTGTGTGTGTGTGTGCCCTCCTGGTCTGTGTGTGTGTGTGCCCTCCTGGTCTGTGTGTGTGTGCCCTCCTGGTCTGTGTGTGTGCCCTCCTGGTGTGTGTGTGTGTCCTCCTGGTCTGTGTGTGTGTGTGTGTGTGTGTGTGCCCTCCTGGTGTGTGTGTGTGTCCTCCTGGTCTGTGTGTGTGTGTGCGTCCTCCTGGCCTGTGTGTGTGTGTGCGTCCTCCTGGCCTGTGTGTGTGTGTGTGTGTGTGTGCGCGCCCTCCTGGTCTGTGTGTGTGTGCGCGCCCTCCTGGTCTGTGTGTGTGTGTGCGCCCTCCTGGTCTGTGTGTGTGTGTGCGCCCTCCTGGTCTGTGTGTGTGTGTGCGCCCTCCTGGTCTGTGTGTGTGTGTGTGCGCGCCCTCCTGGTCTCTGTGTGTGTGTGTGCGCGCCCTCCTGGTCTGTGTGTGTGTGCGTGTGTGTGCGCGCGCCCTCCTGGTGTGTGCGCGCCCTCCTGGTCTGTGTGTGTGTGTGATTGTGCCCTCCTGGTCTGTGTGTGCGCGCCCTCCTGGTCTGTGTGTGTGTGTGATTGTGCCCTCCTGGTCTGTGTGTGCGCGCCCTCCTGGTCTGTCTGTCTGTCTGTGTGTGTGTGTGTGTGTGTGTGTGTATGCGTCCTCCTGGTCTGTGTGTGTGTGTGTGTCTGTCCTCCTGGTCTGTGTGTGTGTGTGCGCCCTCCTGGTCTGTGTGTGTGTGTGCGCGCGCGCCCTCCTGGTCTGTGTGTGTGTGTCCTCCTGGTCTGTGTGTGTGTGTGTGTGTCCTCCTGGTCTGTGTGTGTGCGCCCCCTCCTGGTCTGTCTGTGTGTGTGTGTGCGCGCCCTCCTTGTCTGTGTGTGTGTGTGTGTGTGTGCGCGCCCTCCTGGTCTGTGTGTGTGTGCGCGCCCTCCTGGTCTGTGTGTGTGTGCGCGCCCTCCTGGTCTGTGTGTGTGTGCGCGCCCTCCTGGTCTGTGTGTGTGCGTGTGTGCGCGCCCTCCTGGTGTGTGTGTGTGTGATTGTGCCCTCCTGGTCTGTGTGTGATTGTGCGCCCTCCTGGTCTGTGTGTGTGTGCGCCCTCCTGGTCTGTGTGTGTGTGCGCCCTCCTGGTCTGTGTGTGTGTGTGCGCCCTCCTGGTCTGTGTGTGTGTGTGCGCCCTCCTGGTCTGTGTGTGTGTGCGCCCTCCTGGTCTGTGTGTGTGTGCGCCCTCCTGGTCTGTGTGTGTGTGCGCCCTCCTGGTCTGTGTGTGTGTGCGCCCTCCTGGTCTGTGTGTGTGTGCGCCCACCTGGTCTGTGTGTGTGTGTGTGTGTGTGTGCACCCACCTGGTCTGTGTGTGTGTGTGTGTGTGCACCCACCTGGTCTGTGTGTGTGTGTGTGTGTGTGCACCCACCTGGTCTGTGTGTGTGTGTGTGCACCCACCTGGTCTGTGTGTGTGTGTGCGTGTCCTCCTGGTCTGTGTGTGCGTGTCCTCCTGGTCTGTGTGTGCGTGCCCTCCTGGTCTGTGTGTGCGTGCCCTCCTGGTCTGTGTGTGCGTGCCCTCCTGGTCTGTGTGTGCGTGCCCTCCTGGTCTGTGCGTGCGTGCCCTCCTGGTCTGTGCGTGCGTGCCCTCCTGGTCTGTGCGTGCGTGCCCTCCTGGTCTGTGCGTGCGTGCCCTCCTGGTCTGTGCGTGCGTGCCCTCCTGGTCTGTGCGTGCCCTCCTGGTCTGTGCGTGCGTGCCCTCCTGGTCTGTGTGTATGCGCCCTCCTGGCCTGTGTGTGTGTGTATGCGCCCTCCTGGCCTGTGTGTGTGTGTATGCGCCCTCCTGGCCTGTGTGTGTGTGTGCGCCCTCCTGGCCTGTGTGTGTGAGTGTGCCCTCCTGGCCTGTGTGTGTGTGTGTGTGTGTGTGTGTGTGTGTGCGCCCTCCTGGCCTGTGTGTGTGTGTATGCGCCCTCCTGGCCTGTGTGTGTGTGTATGCGCCCTCCTGGCCTGTGTGTGTGTGTGTGCGCCCTCCTGGCCTGTGTGTGTGTGTGCGCCCTCCTGGCCTGTGTGTGTGAGTGAGCCCTCCTGGCCTGTGTGTGTGTGTGTGTGTGTGCGCCCTCCTGGCCTGTGTGTGTGTGCGCCCTCCTGGCCTGTGTGTGTGTGTGCCCTCCTGGCCTGTGTGTGTGTGTGTGCGCGTGCCCTCCTGGCCTGTGTGTGCGCGTGCCCTCCTGGCCTGTGTGTGCGCGTGCCCTCCTGGCCTGTGTGTGCGCGTGCCCTCCTGGCCTGTGTGTGCGCGTGCCCTCCTGGCCTGTGTGTGCGCGTGCCCTCCTGGCCTGTGTGTGCGCGTGCCCTCCTGGCCTGTGTGTGCGCGTGCCCTCCTGGCCTGTGTGTGCGCGTGCCCTCCTGGCCTGTGTGTGCGCGTGCCCTCCTGGCCTGTGTGTGCGCGTGCCCTCCTGGCCTGTGTGTGCGCGTGCCCTCCTGGCCTGTGTGTGCGCGTGCCCTCCTGGCCTGTGTGCGTGCCCGTGTGCCCTCCTGGCCTGTGTGTGTGCCCTCCTGGCCTGTGTATGTGTGTGCCCTCCTGGTCTGTGTGTCTGTGTGTGTGTGTGTGCGCACCCTCCTGGTCTGTGTGTCTGCCCTCCTGGTGTGTGTGTGTGTGTGTTGGTTTGCGTGCGTGCGTGCCCTCCTGGCCTGTGTGTGCGTGCGTGCGTGCCCTCCTGGCCTGTGTGTGTGTGTGCGTGCCCTCCTGGCCTGTGTGTGTGTGTGCGCGTGCCCTCCTGGCCTGTGTGTGTATGTGCGTGTGTGCCCTCCTGGCCTGTGTGTGCCCTCCTGGCCTGTGTGTGCGTGTGCGCCCTCCTGGCCTGTGTGTGCGCCCTCCTGGCCTGTGTGTGTGTGTGTGCCCTCCTGGCCTGTGTGTGTGCCCTCCTGGCCTGTGTGTGTGCCCTCCTGGCCTGTGTGTGTGCCCTCCTGGCCTGTGTGTGTGCCCTCCTGGCCTGTGTGTGTGCCCTCCTGGCCTGTGTGTGCGCCCTCCTGGCCTGTGTGTGTGTGCGTGCGTGCCCTCCTGGCCTGTGTGTGCGTGTGCGCCCTCCTGGCCTGTGTGTGCGCCCTCCTGGCCTGTGTGTGCGCCCTCCTGGCCTGTGTGTGCGCCCTCCTGGCCTGTGTGTGCGCCCTCCTGGCCTGTGTGTGCGCCCTCCTGGCCTGTGTGTGCGCCCTCCTGGCCTGTGTGTGCGCCCTCCTGGCCTGTGTGTGCGCCCTCCTGGCCTGTGTGTGTGTGCCCTCCTGGCCTGTGTGTGTGCCCTCCTGGCCTGTGTGTGCGCCCTCCTGGCCTGTGTGTGTGTGTGTGCGTGCGTGCCCTCCTGGCCTGTGTGTGCGCCCTCCTGGCCTGTGTGTGTGTGCGTGCGTGCCCTCCTGGCCTGTGTGTGTGTGCGTGCGTGCCCTCCTGGCCTGTGTGCGTGTGCGTGCCCTCCTGGCGTGTGTGTGTGTGTGTGTGTGTGTGTGCCCTCCTGGCCTGTGTGTGTGCCCTCCTGGTCTGTCTGTCTGTGTGTGTGTGTGTGTGTGTGCCCTCCTGGTCTGTCTGTGTGTGTGTGTGTGTGTGTGTGCCCTCCTGGTCTGTGTGTGTGTGTGTGCCCTCCTGGTCTGTGTGTGTGTGTGTGCCCTCCTGGTCTGTGTGTGTGTGTGCGCCCTCCTGGTCTGTGTGTGTGTGTGCGCCCTCCTGGTCTGTGTGTGTGTGTGCGCCCTCCTGGTCTGTGTGTGTGTGTGCGCCCTCCTGGTCTGTGTGTGTGTGTGCGCCCTCCTGGTCTGTGTGTGTGTGTGCGCCCTCCTGGTCTGTGTGTGTGTGTGCGCCCTCCTGGTCTGTGTGTGTGCGCCCTCCTGGTCTGTGTGTGTGTGCGCCCTCCTGGTCTGTGTGTGTGTGTGCGCCCTCCTGGTCTGTGTGTGCGTGCCCTCCTGGTCTGTGTGTGTGTGCGCCCTCCTGGTCTGTGTGTGTGTGTGCGCCCTCCTGGTCTGTGTGTGCGTGCCCTCCTGGTCTGTGTGTGTGCGTGCCCTCCTGGTCTGTGTGTGTGTGCGCCCTCCTGGTCTGTGTGTGCATGCCCTCCTGGTCTGTGTGTGTGTGCGTGCCCTCCTGGTCTGTGTGTGTGTGCGTGCCCTCCTGGTCTGTGTGTGTGCCCGTGCCCTCCTGGCCTGTGTGCCCGTGCCCTCCTGGCCTGTGTGCCCGTGCCCTCCTGGCCTGTGTGCCCGTGCCCTCCTGGCCTGTGTGCCCGTGCGCCCTCCTGGCCTGTGTGTGTGTGTGCGCGTGCCCTCCTGGCCTGTGTGTGTGTGCGCCCTCCTGGCCTGTGTGTGCGCCCTCCTGCGCTGTGTGTGTGTGTGTGTGTGTGTGTGTGTGCCCTCCTGGCCTGTGTGTGCGCCCTCCTGGTCTGTGTGCGTGTGTGCCCTCCTGGCCTGTGTGTGTGCCCTCCTGGCCTGTGTGTGTGCCCTCCTGGCCTGTGTGTGTGCCCTCCTGGTCTGTCTGTGTGTGTGTGTGTGTGTGTGCGCCCTCCTGGTCTGTGTGTGTGTGTGTGCGCCCTCCTGGTCTGTGTGTGTGTGTGCGTGCCCTCCTTACCTGTGTGTGTATGTGCGTGTGTGCCCTCCTGGCCTGTGTGTGCGTGTGCGCCCTCCTGGTCTGTGTGTGTGTGCGTGTGTGCCCTCCTGGCCTGTGTGTGCGCCCTCCTGGCCTGTGTGTGTGTGCGTGCGTGCCCTCCTGGCCTGTGTGTGTGTGCGCGTGCGTGCCCTCCTGGCGTGTGTGTGTGTGCCCTCCTGGCCTGTGTGTGTGCCCTCCTGGCCTGTGTGTGTGCCCTCCTGGTCTGTGTGTGTGTGCCCTCCTGGTCTGTCTGTGTGTGTGTGCCCTCCTGGCCTGTGTGTGTGTGCGTGCGTGCCCTCCTGGCCTGTGTGTGTGTGTGCGTGCCCTCCTGGCGTGTGTGTGTGTGCGTGCCCTCCTGGCCTGTGTGTGTGCCCTCCTGGTCTGTCTGTGTGTGTGTCTGTGTGTGCCCTCCTGGTCTGTCTGTCTGTTTGTGTGTGTGTGTGTGTGTGCCCTCCTGGTCTGTGTGTGTGCCCTCCTGGTCTGTGTGTGTGTGTGCGCCCTCCTGGTCTGTGTGTGTGTGTGCGCGCCCTCCTGGTCTGTGTGTGTGTGTGTGTGTGTGTGTGTGTGTGCGCCCTCCTGGTGTGTGTGTGTGATTGTGCCCTCCTGGTCTGTGTGTGTCTGTGTGTGTGTGCATGTGCCCTCCTGGTCTGTGTGTGTGTGTGTGTGCGTGTGCCCTCCTGGTCTGTGTGTGTCTGTGTGTGTGTGCGCCCTCCTGGTCTGTGTGTGCGTGCCCTCCTGGTCTGTGTGTGTGTGCGTGCCCTCCTCGTCTGTGTGTGTCTGTGTGTGTGTGCGCCCTCCTGGTCTGTGTGTGTGTGCGTGCCCTCCTGGTCTGTGTGTGTGTGCGTGCCCTCCTGGTCTGTGTGTGTGTGTGTGTGCCCTCGTGTGCGTGTCTGTGCGTGCCCTCCTGGCCTGTGTGCCCGTGTGCCCTCCTGGCCTGTGTGTGTGTGCGTGCCCTCCTGGCCTGTGTGTGTGCGTGCCCTCCTGGCCTGTGTGTGTGCGTGCCCTCCTGGCCTGTGTGTGTGCGTGCCCTCCTGGCCTGTGTGTGTGCGTGCCCTCCTGGCCTGTGTGTGTGCGTGCCCTCCTGGCCTGTGTGCGTGCGTGCCCTCCTGGCCTGTGTGTGTATGTGCGTGTGTGCCCTCCTGGCCTGTGTGTGCCCTCCTGGCCTGTGTGTGTGTGTGTGCGCCCTCCTGGCCTGTGTGTGCGCCCTCCTGGTCTGCGTGTGTGCCCTCCTGGCCTGTGTGTGCGCCCTCCTGGTCTGTGTGTGTGTGCGTGTGTGCCCTCCTGGCCTGTGTGTGCGCCCTCCTGGTCTGTGTGTGTGTGCGTGCGTGTCCTCCTGGCCTGTGTGTGTGTGTGTGCCCTCCTGGCCTGTGTGTGTGCCCTCCTGGTCTGTCTGTGTGTGTGTGTGTGTGTGTGCCCTCCTGGTCTGTCTGTGTGTGTGTGTGCCCTCCTGGTCTGTGTGTGTGTGTGTGCGCGCCCTCCTGGTCTGTCTGTGTGTGTGTGTGCGCCCTCCTGGTCTGTGTGTGTGTGTGTGTGTGTGTGTGCGCGTGCCCTCCTGGCCTGTGTGTGTGTGTGTGCGTGCGTGCGTGCCCTCCTGGCCTGTGTGTGTGCGTGCGTGCCCTCCTGGCCTGTGTGTGTGTGTGCGTGCCCTCCTGGCCTGTGTGTGTATGTGCGTGTGTGCCCTCCTGGCCTGTGTGTGCGTGTGCGCCCTCCTGGCCTGTGTGTGCGCCCTCCTGGCCTGTGTGTGCGTGTGCGCCCTCCTGGCCTGTGTGTGCGCCCTCCTGGTCTGTGCGTGTGTGCCCTCCTGGCCTGTGTGTGCGCCCTCCTGGCCTGTGTGTGCGTGCGTGCGTGCCCTCCTGGCCTGTGTGTGCGTGCGTGCCCTCCTGGCCTGTGTGTGCGTGCGTGCCCTCCTGGCCTGTGTGTGCGTGCCCTCCTGGCCTGTGTGTGCGTGCGTGCCCTCCTGGCCTGTGTGTGTGTGCGTGTGCGTGCCCTCCTGGCGTGTGTGTGTGTGTGTGCCCTCCTGGCCTGTGTGTGTGCCCTCCTGGTCTGTGTGTGTGTGTGCCCTCCTGGTCTGTGTGTGTGTGTGTGCCCTCCTGGTCTGTGTGTGTGTGTGTGCCCTCCTGGTCTGTGTGTGTGTGTGTGCCCTCCTGGTCTGTGTGTGTGTGTGTGCCCTCCTGGTCTGTGTGTGTGTGTGTGCCCTCCTGGTCTGTCTGTGTGTGTGTGTGTGCCCTCCTGGTCTGTCTGTGTGTGTGTGTGCCCTCCTGGTCTGTCTGTGTGTGTGTGTGTGTGCCCTCCTGGTCTGTCTGTGTGTGTGCCCTCCTGGCCTGTGTGTGTGTGCGCGTGCCCTCCTGGCCTGTGTGTGTGTGCGTGCCCTCCTGGCGTGTGTGTGTGCGTGCCCTCCTGGCCTGTGTGTGTGCCGTCCTGGTCTGTCTATGTGTGTGCCCTCCTGGTCTGTGTGTGCCCTCCTGGTCTGTCTGTGTGTGTTTGTGTGTGTGTGTGTGTGCGCCCTCCTGGTCTGTGTGTGTGTGTGTGCGCCCTCCTGGTCTGTGTGTGTGTGTGCGCGCCCTCCTGGTCTGTGTGTGTGTGTGCGCGCCCTCCTGGTCTGTGTGTGTGTGTGCGCCCTCCTGGTCTGTGTGTGTGTGTGTGTGCGCCCTCCTGGTGTGTGTGTGTGATTGTGCCCTCCTGGTCTGTGTGTGTCTGTGTGTGTGTGCGTGTGCCCTCCTGGTCTGTGTGTGTGTGTGTGAGTGCGTGTGCCCTCCTGGTCTGTGTGTGTGCGCGCCCTCCTGGTCTGTGTGTGTGTGCGTGCCCTCCTGGTCTGTGTGTGTCTGTGTGTGTGTGCGCCCTCCTGGTCTGTGTGTGCGTTCCCTCCTGGTCTGTGTGTGTGTGCGTGCCCTCCTGGTCTGTGTGTGTGTGCGTGCCCTCCTGGTCTGTGTGTGTGCGCGTGCCCTCCTGGCGTGTGTGCGCGTGCCCTCCTGGCGTGTGTGCGCGTGCCCTCCTGGCGTGTGTGCGCGTGCCCTCCTGGCGTGTGTGCCCGTGCCCTCCTGGCGTGTGTGCCCGTGCCCTCCTGGCGTGTGTGCCCGTGCCCTCCTGGCGTGTGTGCCCGTGCCCTCCTGGCCTGTGTGCCCTCCTGGCCTGTGTGCCCGTGTGCCCTCCTGACCTGTGTGTGTGTGTGTGCCCTCCTGACCTGTGTGTGTATGTGCGTGTGTGCCCTCCTGGCCTGCGTGTGCGCCCTCCTGGTCTGTGCGTGTGTGCCCTCCTGGTCTGTGTGTGTGTGCGTGCGTGCCCTCCTGGCCTGTGTGTGTGTGTGCCCTCCTGGCCTGTGTGTGTGCCCTCCTGGTCTGTCTGTGTGTGTGTGTGTGTGTGCCCTCCTGGTCTGTCTGTGTGTGTGTGTGTGTGTGTGCCCTCCTGGTCTGTGTGTGTGTGTGTGTGCGCCCTCCTGGTCTGTGTGTGTGCGCCCTCCTGGTCTGTATGTGTGTGTGTGTGTGCGCCCTCCTGGTCTGTGTGTGCCCTCCTGGTCTGTGTGTGTGTGTGCGCGCCCTCCTGGTCTGTGTGTGTGTGTGATTGTGCCCTCCTGGTCTGTGTGTGTCTGTGTGTGTGTGTGCATGTGCCCTCCTGGTCTGTGTGTGTGCGTGTGCCCTCCTGGTCTGTGTGTGCTTGCCCTCCTGGTCTGTGTGTGTGTGTGTGCCCTACTGGTCTGTGTGTGTGTGTGTGCCCTACTGGTCTGTGTGTGTGTGTGTGTGTGCCCTCCTGGTCTGTGTGTGTGTGTGCCCTCCTGGTCTGTGTGTGTGTGTGCCCTCCTGGTCTGTGTGTGTGTGTGCCCTCCTGGTCTGTGTGTGTGTGTGTGCCCTCCTGGTCTGTGTGTGTGTGTGCCCTCCTGGTCTGTGTGTGTGTGTGTGTGTGCCCTCCTGGTCGGTCTGTGTGTGTGTGTGTGTGCCATCCTGGTCTGTGTGTGTGTGTGTGTGCCATCCTGGTCTGTCTGTGTGTGTGTGTGCCATCCTGGTCTGTCTGTGTGTGTGTGTGCCATCCTGGTCTGTCTGTGTGTGTGTGTGCCATCCTGGTCTGTCTGTGTGTGTGTGTGTGCCATCCTGGTCTGTCTGTGTGTGTGTGTGCCATCCTGGTCTGTCTGTGTGTGTGTGTGCCATCCTGGTCTGTCTGTGTGTGCGCGCCATCCTGGCCTGTGTGTGTGTGTGTGTGTGTGTGTGCGCCCTCCTGGTCTGTGTGTGTGTGTGTGCCCTCCTGGTCGGTCTGTGTGTGTGTGCGCCCCCTCCTGGTCTGTGTGTGTGTGCGCCCCCTCCTGGTCTGTGTGTGTGTGCCCCCTCCTGGTCTGTGTGTGTGTGTGCCCTCCTGGTCTGTGTGTGTGTGTGCCCTCCTGGTCTGTGTGTGTGTGTGCCCTCCTGGTCTGTGTGTGTGTGTGCCCTCCTGGTCGGTCTGTGTGTGTGTGTGTGTGCCCTCCTGGTCGGTCTGTGTGTGTGTGTGTGTGCCCTCCTGGTCGGTCTGTCTGTGTGTGTGTGTGCCATCCTGGTCTGTCTGTGTGTGTGTGCCATCCTGGTCTGTCTGTGTGTGTGTGTGCCATCCTGGTCTGTCTGTGTGTGTGTGTGCCATCCTGGTCTGTCTGTGTGTGTGTGTGCCATCCTGGTCTGTCTGTGTGTGTGTGTGCCATCCTGGTCTGTCTGTGTGTGTGCCATCCTGGTCTGTCTGTGTGCGCGCCATCCTGGCCTGTGTGTGTGTGTGTGTGCGCCCTCCTGGTCTGTCTGTGTGTGTGTGTGTGCCCTCCTGGTCGGTCTGTGTGTGTGTGTGTGCCCTCCTGGTCGGTCTGTGTGTGTGTGTGTGCCATCCTGGTCTGTCTGTGTGTGTGTGTGCCATCCTGGTCTGTCTGTGTGTGTGTGCCATCCTGGTCTGTCTGTGTGTGTGTGTGTGTGCCATCCTGGTCTGTCTGTGTGTGTGTGTGTGTGTGCCATCCTGGTCTGTCTGTGTGTGTGTGTGTGCCATCCTGGTCTGTCTGTGTGTGTGTGTGTGCCATCCTGGTCTGTGTGTGTGTGTGTGTGTGTGTGCCCTCCTGGTCTGTGTGTGTGTGTGTGCCCTCCTGGTCTCTGTGTGTGCGTGCCCTCGTGTGCGTGTGTGTGCGTGCCCTCGTGTGTGTGTGCCCTCCTGGCCTGTGTGTGTGCCCTCCTGGCCTGTGTGTGCGCCCTCCTGGCCTGTGTGTGTGTGCCCTCCTGGCCTGTGTGTGTGCCCTCCTGGCCTGTGTGTGTGCCCTCCTGGCCTGTGTGTGCGCCCTCCTGGCCTGTGTGTGTGTGTGTGCGTGCGTGCCCTCCTGGCCTGTGTGTGCGCCCTCCTGGCCTGTGTGTGTGTGCGTGCGTGCCCTCCTGGCCTGTGTGTGTGTGCGTGCGTGCCCTCCTGGCCTGTGTGCGTGTGCGTGCCCTCCTGGCGTGTGTGTGTGTGTGTGTGTGTGTGTGCCCTCCTGGCCTGTGTGTGTGCCCTCCTGGTCTGTCTGTGTGTGTGTGTGTGTGTGTGTGTGCCCTCCTGGTCTGTCTGTGTGTGTGTGTGTGTGTGTGCCCTCCTGGTCTGTGTGTGTGTGCGTGCCCTCCTGGTCTGTGTGTGTGTGCGCCCTCCTGGTCTGTGTGTGTGTGTGCGCCCTCCTGGTCTGTGTGTGCGTGCCCTCCTGGTCTGTGTGTGTGCGTGCCCTCCTGGTCTGTGTGTGTGTGCGCCCTCCTGGTCTGTGTGTGCATGCCCTCCTGGTCTGTGTGTGTGTGCGTGCCCTCCTGGTCTGTGTGTGTGCGTGTGCCCTCCTGGTCTGTGTGTGTGCCCGTGCCCTCCTGGCCTGTGTGCCCGTGCCCTCCTGGCCTGTGTGCCCGTGCCCTCCTGGCCTGTGTGCCCGTGCCCTCCTGGCCTGTGTGCCCGTGCGCCCTCCTGGCCTGTGTGTGTGTGTGCGCGTGCCCTCCTGGCCTGTGTGTGTGTGCGCCCTCCTGGCCTGTGTGTGCGCCCTCCTGCGCTGTGTGTGTGTGTGTGTGTGTGTGTGTGTGTGCCCTCCTGGCCTGTGTGTGCGCCCTCCTGGTCTGTGTGCGTGTGTGCCCTCCTGGCCTGTGTGTGTGCCCTCCTGGCCTGTGTGTGTGCCCTCCTGGTCTGTCTGTGTGTGTGTGTGTGTGTGTGTGCCCTCCTGGTCTGTCTGTGTGTGTGTGCCCTCCTGGTCTGTCTGTGTGTGTGTGTGTGTGTGCGCCCTCCTGGTCTGTGTGTGTGTGTGTGCGCCCTCCTGGTCTGTGTGTGTGTGTGCGTGCCCTCCTTACCTGTGTGTGTATGTGCGTGTGTGCCCTCCTGGCCTGTGTGTGCGTGTGCGCCCTCCTGGCCTGTGTGTGCCCCCTCCTGGTCTGTGTGTGTGTGCGTGTGTGCCCTCCTGGCCTGTGTGTGCGCCCTCCTGGCCTGTGTGTGTGTGCGTGCGTGCCCTCCTGGCCTGTGTGTGTGTGCGCGTGCGTGCCCTCCTGGCGTGTGTGTGTGTGCCCTCCTGGCCTGTGTGTGTGCCCTCCTGGCCTGTGTGTGTGCCCTCCTGGTCTGTGTGTGTGTGCCCTCCTGGTCTGTCTGTGTGTGTGTGTGTGCCCTCCTGGCCTGTGTGTGTGTGCGTGCGTGCCCTCCTGGCCTGTGTGTGTGTGTGCGTGCCCTCCTGGCGTGTGTGTGTGTGCGTGCCCTCCTGGCCTGTGTGTGTGCCCTCCTGGTCTGTCTGTGTGTGTGTCTGTGTGTGCCCTCCTGGTCTGTCTGTCTGTGTGTGTGTGTGTGTGTGTGTGCCCTCCTGGTCTGTGTGTGTGCCCTCCTGGTCTGTGTGTGTGTGTGCGCCCTCCTGGTCTGTGTGTGTGTGTGCGCGCCCTCCTGGTCTGTGTGTGTGTGTGTGTGTGTGTGTGTGTGTGTGTGTGCGCCCTCCTGGTGTGTGTGTGTGATTGTGCCCTCCTGGTCTGTGTGTGTCTGTGTGTGTGTGCATGTGCCCTCCTGGTCTGTGTGTGTGTGTGTGTGTGCGTGTGCCCTCCTGGTCTGTGTGTGTCTGTGTGTGTGTGCGCCCTCCTGGTCTGTGTGTGCGTGCCCTCCTGGTCTGTGTGTGTGTGCGTGCCCTCCTCGTCTGTGTGTGTCTGTGTGTGTGTGCGCCCTCCTGGTCTGTGTGTGTGTGCGTGCCCTCCTGGTCTGTGTGTGTGTGCGTGCCCTCCTGGTCTGTGTGTGTGTGTGTGCCCTCGTGTGCGTGTCTGTGCGTGCCCTCCTGGCCTGTGTGCCCGTGTGCCCTCCTGGCCTGTGTGTGTGTGCGTGCCCTCCTGGCCTGTGTGTGTGCGTGCCCTCCTGGCCTGTGTGTGTGCGTGCCCTCCTGGCCTGTGTGTGTGCGTGCCCTCCTGGCCTGTGTGTGTGCGTGCCCTCCTGGCCTGTGTGTGTGCGTGCCCTCCTGGCCTGTGTGCGTGCGTGCCCTCCTGGCCTGTGTGTGTATGTGCGTGTGTGCCCTCCTGGCCTGTGTGTGCCCTCCTGGCCTGTGTGTGTGTGTGTGCGCCCTCCTGGCCTGTGTGTGCGCCCTCCTGGTCTGCGTGTGTGCCCTCCTGGCCTGTGTGTGCGCCCTCCTGGTCTGTGTGTGTGTGCGTGTGTGCCCTCCTGGCCTGTGTGTGCGCCCTCCTGGTCTGTGTGTGTGTGCGTGCGTGTCCTCCTGGCCTGTGTGTGTGTGTGTGCCCTCCTGGCCTGTGTGTGTGCCCTCCTGGTCTGTCTGTGTGTGTGTGTGTGTGTGTGCCCTCCTGGTCTGTCTGTGTGTGTGTGTGCCCTCCTGGTCTGTGTGTGTGTGTGTGCGCGCCCTCCTGGTCTGTCTGTGTGTGTGTGTGCGCCCTCCTGGTCTGTGTGTGTGTGTGTGTGTGTGTGTGCGCGTGCCCTCCTGGCCTGTGTGTGTGTGTGTGCGTGCGTGCGTGCCCTCCTGGCCTGTGTGTGTGCGTGCGTGCCCTCCTGGCCTGTGTGTGTGTGTGCGTGCCCTCCTGGCCTGTGTGTGTATGTGCGTGTGTGCCCTCCTGGCCTGTGTGTGCGCCCTCCTGGCCTGTGTGTGCGCCCTCCTGGCCTGTGTGTGCGTGTGCGCCCTCCTGGCCTGTGTGTGCGCCCTCCTGGTCTGTGCGTGTGTGCCCTCCTGGCCTGTGTGTGCGCCCTCCTGGCCTGTGTGTGCGTGCGTGCGTGCCCTCCTGGCCTGTGTGTGCGTGCGTGCCCTCCTGGCCTGTGTGTGCGTGCGTGCCCTCCTGGCCTGTGTGTGCGTGCCCTCCTGGCCTGTGTGTGCGTGCGTGCCCTCCTGGCCTGTGTGTGTGTGCGTGTGCGTGCCCTCCTGGCGTGTGTGTGTGTGTGTGCCCTCCTGGCCTGTGTGTGTGCCCTCCTGGTCTGTGTGTGTGTGTGCCCTCCTGGTCTGTGTGTGTGTGTGTGCCCTCCTGGTCTGTGTGTGTGTGTGTGCCCTCCTGGTCTGTGTGTGTGTGTGTGCCCTCCTGGTCTGTGTGTGTGTGTGTGCCCTCCTGGTCTGTCTGTGTGTGTGTGTGTGCCCTCCTGGTCTGTCTGTGTGTGTGTGTGCCCTCCTGGTCTGTCTGTGTGTGTGTGTGTGTGCCCTCCTGGTCTGTCTGTGTGTGTGCCCTCCTGGCCTGTGTGTGTGTGCGCGTGCCCTCCTGGCCTGTGTGTGTGTGCGTGCCCTCCTGGCGTGTGTGTGTGCGTGCCCTCCTGGCCTGTGTGTGTGCCCTCCTGGTCTGTCTATGTGTGTGCCCTCCTGGTCTGTGTGTGCCCTCCTGGTCTGTCTGTGTGTGTTTGTGTGTGTGTGTGTGTGCGCCCTCCTGGTCTGTGTGTGTGTGTGTGCGCCCTCCTGGTCTGTGTGTGTGTGTGCGCGCCCTCCTGGTCTGTGTGTGTGTGTGCGCGCCCTCCTGGTCTGTGTGTGTGTGTGCGCCCTCCTGGCCTGTGTGTGTGTGTGTGTGCGCCCTCCTGGTGTGTGTGTGTGATTGTGCCCTCCTGGTCTGTGTGTGTGTGTGTGTGCGTGTGCCCTCCTGGTCTGTGTGTGTGTGTGTGAGTGCGTGTGCCCTCCTGGTCTGTGTGTGTGCGCGCCCTCCTGGTCTGTGTGTGTGTGCGTGCCCTCCTGGTCTGTGTGTGTCTGTGTGTGTGTGCGCCCTCCTGGTCTGTGTGTGCGTTCCCTCCTGGTCTGTGTGTGTGTGCGTGCCCTCCTGGTCTGTGTGTGTGTGCGTGCCCTCCTGGTCTGTGTGTGTGCGCGTGCCCTCCTGGCGTGTGTGCGCGTGCCCTCCTGGCGTGTGTGCGCGTGCCCTCCTGGCGTGTGTGCGCGTGCCCTCCTGGCGTGTGTGCCCGTGCCCTCCTGGCGTGTGTGCCCGTGCCCTCCTGGCGTGTGTGCCCGTGCCCTCCTGGCGTGTGTGCCCGTGCCCTCCTGGCCTGTGTGCCCTCCTGGCCTGTGTGCCCGTGTGCCCTCCTGACCTGTGTGTGTGTGTGTGCCCTCCTGACCTGTGTGTGTATGTGCGTGTGTGCCCTCCTGGCCTGCGTGTGCGCCCTCCTGGTCTGTGCGTGTGTGCCCTCCTGGTCTGTGTGTGTGTGCGTGCGTGCCCTCCTGGCCTGTGTGTGTGTGTGCCCTCCTGGCCTGTGTGTGTGCCCTCCTGGTCTGTCTGTGTGTGTGTGTGTGTGTGCCCTCCTGGTCTGTCTGTGTGTGTGTGTGTGTGTGTGTGTGTGCCCTCCTGGTCTGTGTGTGTGTGTGTGTGCGCCCTCCTGGTCTGTGTGTGTGTGCGCCCTCCTGGTCTGTGTGTGTGTGCGCCCTCCTGGTCTGTATGTGTGTGTGTGTGTGCGCCCTCCTGGTCTGTGTGTGCCCTCCTGGTCTGTGTGTGTGTGTGCGCGCCCTCCTGGTCTGTGTGTGTGTGTGATTGTGCCCTCCTGGTCTGTGTGTGTCTGTGTGTGTGTGTGCATGTGCCCTCCTGGTCTGTGTGTGTGCGTGTGCCCTCCTGGTCTGTGTGTGCTTGCCCTCCTGGTCTGTGTGTGTGTGTGTGCCCTACTGGTCTGTGTGTGTGTGTGTGCCCTACTGGTCTGTGTGTGTGTGTGTGTGTGCCCTCCTGGTCTGTGTGTGTGTGTGCCCTCCTGGTCTGTGTGTGTGTGTGCCCTCCTGGTCTGTGTGTGTGTGTGCCCTCCTGGTCTGTGTGTGTGTGTGTGCCCTCCTGGTCTGTGTGTGTGTGTGCCCTCCTGGTCTGTGTGTGTGTGTGTGTGTGTGCCCTCCTGGTCGGTCTGTGTGTGTGTGTGTGTGCCATCCTGGTCTGTGTGTGTGTGTGTGTGCCATCCTGGTCTGTCTGTGTGTGTGTGTGCCATCCTGGTCTGTCTGTGTGTGTGTGTGCCATCCTGGTCTGTCTGTGTGTGTGTGTGCCATCCTGGTCTGTCTGTGTGTGTGTGTGTGCCATCCTGGTCTGTCTGTGTGTGTGTGTGCCATCCTGGTCTGTCTGTGTGTGTGTGTGCCATCCTGGTCTGTCTGTGTGTGCGCGCCATCCTGGCCTGTGTGTGTGTGTGTGTGTGTGTGTGTGTGTGCGCCCTCCTGGTCTGTGTGTGTGTGTGTGCCCTCCTGGTCGGTCTGTGTGTGTGTGCGCCCCCTCCTGGTCTGTGTGTGTGTGCGCCCCCTCCTGGTCTGTGTGTGTGTGCCCCCTCCTGGTCTGTGTGTGTGTGCCCCCTCCTGGTCTGTGTGTGTGTGTGCCCCCTCCTGGTCTGTGTGTGTGTGTGCCCTCCTGGTCTGTGTGTGTGTGTGCCCTCCTGGTCTGTGTGTGTGTGTGCCCTCCTGGTCTGTGTGTGTGTGTGCCCTCCTGGTCGGTCTGTGTGTGTGTGTGTGTGCCCTCCTGGTCGGTCTGTGTGTGTGTGTGTGTGCCCTCCTGGTCGGTCTGTCTGTGTGTGTGTGTGCCATCCTGGTCTGTCTGTGTGTGTGTGCCATCCTGGTCTGTCTGTGTGTGTGTGTGCCATCCTGGTCTGTCTGTGTGTGTGTGTGCCATCCTGGTCTGTCTGTGTGTGTGTGTGCCATCCTGGTCTGTCTGTGTGTGTGTGTGCCATCCTGGTCTGTCTGTGTGTGTGCCATCCTGGTCTGTCTGTGTGCGCGCCATCCTGGCCTGTGTGTGTGTGTGTGTGCGCCCTCCTGGTCTGTCTGTGTGTGTGTGTGTGCCCTCCTGGTCGGTCTGTGTGTGTGTGTGTGCCCTCCTGGTCGGTCTGTGTGTGTGTGTGTGCCATCCTGGTCTGTCTGTGTGTGTGTGTGTGCCATCCTGGTCTGTCTGTGTGTGTGTGCCATCCTGGTCTGTCTGTGTGTGTGTGTGTGTGCCATCCTGGTCTGTCTGTGTGTGTGTGTGTGTGTGCCATCCTGGTCTGTCTGTGTGTGTGTGTGTGCCATCCTGGTCTGTCTGTGTGTGTGTGTGCCATCCTGGTCTGTGTGTGTGTGTGTGTGTGTGTGTGTGCCCTCCTGGTCTGTGTGTGTGTGTGTGCCCTCCTGGTCTCTGTGTGTGCGTGCCCTCGTGTGCGTGTGTGTGCGTGCCCTCGTGTGTGTGTGCCCTCCTGGCCTGTGTGTGTGCCCTCCTGGCCTGTGTGTGTGCCCTCCTGGCCTGTGTGCGTGCCCTCCTGGCCTGTGTGCGTGCCCTCCTGGCCTGTGTGCGTGCCCTCCTGGCCTGTGTGCGTGCCCTCCTGGCCTGTGTGCGTGCCCTCCTGGCCTGTGTGTGCCCTCCTGGCCTGTGTGTGTGTGTGCCCTCCTGGTCTGTGTGTGTGTGTCTGCCCTCCTGGTCTGTGTGTGTGTGTCTGCCCTCCTGGTCTGTGTGTGTGTGTCTGCCCTCCTGGCCTGTGTGTGTGTGTCTGCCCTCCTGGCCTGTGTGTGTGTGTCTGCCCTCCTGGCCTGTGTGTGTGCGTCTGCCCTCCTGGCCTGTGTGTGTGCGCGTGCCCTCCTGGCCTGTGTGTGTGTGTGCGCGTGCCCTCCTGGCCTGTGTGTGCGCGCGTGCCCTCCTGGTCTGTGTGTGTGTGTGCCCTCCTGGTCTGTGTGTGTGTGTGTGTGCCCTCCTGGTCGGTCTGTGTGTGTGTGTGCCATCCTGGTCTGTCTGTGTGTGTGTGTGCCATCCTGGTCTGTCTGTGTGTGTGTGTGCCATCCTGGTCTGTCTGTGTGTGCGCGCCATCCTGGCCTGTGTGTGTGTGTGTGTGTGTGTGCGCCCTCCTGGTCTGTGTGTGTGTGTGTGCCCTCCTGGTCGGTCTGTGTGTGTGTGTGCCCCCTCCTGGTCTGTGTGTGTGTGCCCCCTCCTGGTCTGTGTGTGTGTGCCCTCCTGGTCTGTGTGTGTGTGTGCCCTCCTGGTCTGTGTGTGTGTGTGCCCTCCTGGTCTGTGTGTGTGTGTGCCCTCCTGGTCTGTGTGTGTGTGTGCCCTCCTGGTCTGTGTGTGTGTGTGTGTGTGTGTGTGTGTGCCCTCCTGGTCGGTCTGTGTGTGTGTGTGTGTGCCATCCTGGTCTGTCTGTGTGTGTGTGTGCCATCCTGGTCTGTCTGTGTGTGTGTGTGCCATCCTGGTCTGTCTGTGTGTGTGTGTGCCATCCTGGTCTGTCTGTGTGTGTGTGTGCCATCCTGGTCTGTCTGTGTGTGCGCGCCATCCTGGCCTGTGTGTGTGTGTGTGTGTGCGCCCTCCTGGTCGGTCTGTGTGTGTGTGTGTGCCCTCCTGGTCGGTCTGTGTGTGTGTGTGTGCCATCCTGGTCTGTCTGTGTGTGTGTGTGTGTGCCATCCTGGTCTGTCTGTGTGTGCCATCCTGGTCTGTCTGTGTGTGTGTGTGTGCCATCCTGGTCTGTCTGTGTGTGTGTGTGCCATCCTGGTCTGTGTGTGTGTGTGTGTGTGTGTGTGTGTGTGCCCTCCTGGTCTGTGTGTGTGTGTGTGCCCTCCTGGTCTCTGTGTGTGCGTGCCCTCGTGTGCGTGTGTGTGCGTGCCCTCGTGTGCGTGTGTGTGTGTGCCCTCCTGGCCTGTGTGTGTGCCCTCCTGGCCTGTGTGTGTGCCCTCCTGGCCTGTGTGCGTGCCCTCCTGGCCTGTGTGCGTGCCCTCCTGGCCTGTGTGCGTGCCCTCCTGGCCTGTGTGCGTGCCCTCCTGGCCTGTGTGCGTGCCCTCCTGGCCTGTGTGTGTGCGTGCCCTCCTGGCCTGTGTGTGTGTGTGCCCTCCTGGCCTGTGTGTGTGTGTGCCCTCCTGGTCTGTGTGTGTGTGCCCTCCTGGTCTGTGTGTGTGTGCCCTCCTGGTCTGTGTGTGTGCCCTCCTGGTCTGTGTGTGTGTGCCCTCCTGGCCTGTGTGTGCCCTCCTGGTCTGTGTGTGTGTGTCTGCCCTCCTGGTCTGTGTGTGTGTGTCTGCCCTCCTGGTCTGTGTGTGTGTGTCTGCCCTCCTGGTCTGTGTGTGTGTGTCTGCCCTCCTGGCCTGTGTGTGTGTGTCTGCCCTCCTGGCCTGTGTGTGTGTGTCTGCCCTCCTGGCCTGTGTGTGTGTGTCTGCCCTCCTGGCCTGTGTGTGTGCGCGTGCCCTCCTGGCCTGTGTGTGTGTGTGCGCGTGCCCTCCTGGCCTGTGTGTGCGCGCGTGCCCTCCTGGCCTGTGTGTGTGTGTGCGCGCGCGTGCCCTCCTGGCCTGTGTGTGTGTGTGCGCGCGCGCGCGCCCTCCTGGCCTGTGTGTGTGTGCGCGCGCGTGCCCTCCTGGCCTGTGTGTGTGTGTGCGTGTGTGCGCGCGCGTGCCCTCCTGGCCTGTGTGTGTGTGTGTGCGCGCGCGTGCCCTCCTGGCCTGTGTGTGTGTGCGCGCGCGTGCCCTCCTGGCCTGTGTGTGTGTGTGTGTGTGCGCGCGCGCGTGCCCTCCTGGCCTGTGTGTGTGTGTGTGTGCGCGCGCGTGCCCTCCTGGCCTGTGTGTGTGTGTGTGCGCGCGCGTGCCCTCCTGGCCTGTGTGTGTGTGTGCGCGCGTGCCCTCCTGGCCTGTGTGTGTGCACGCGTGCCCTCCTGACCTGTGTGTGTGTGTGCGCGCGTGCCCTCCTGGCCTGTGTGTGTGTGTGTGTGCGCGCGCGTGCCCTCCTGGCCTGTGTGTGTGTGTGCGCGCGCGTGCCCTCCTGGCCTGTGTGTGTGTGTGTGTGTGTGTGCGCGTGCCCTCCTGGCCTGTGTGTGTGTGTGTGTGCGTGCCCTCCTGGCCTGTGTGCGTGTGCGTGCCCTCCTGGCCTGTGTGTGTGTGCGTGCCCTCCTGGTCTGTGTGTGTGTGTGTGTGTGCCCTCCTGGCCTGTGTGTGTGTGCCCTCCTGGCCTGTGTGTGTGCCCTCCTGGTCTGTGTGTGTGTGTGCGTGCCCTCCTGGTCTGTGTGTGTGTGTGCGTGCCCTCCTGGTCTGTGTGTGTGTGTGCGTGCCCTCCTGGTCTGTGTGTGTGTGTGCGTGCCCTCCTGGTCTGTGTGTGTGTGTGCGTGCCCTCCTGGTCTGTGTGTGTGTGTGCGTGCCCTCCTGGCCTGTGTGTGTGCGTGCCCTCCTGGCCTGTGTGTGTCTGTGCGTGCCCTCCTGGCCTGTGTGTGTGCGTGCCCTCCTGGCCTGTGTGTGCGCGTGCCCTCCTGGCCTGTGTGCGTGCCCTCCTGGCCTGTGTGCGTGCCCTCCTGGCCTGTGTGTGTGTGTGTGTGCGTGCCCTCCTGGCCTGTGTGTGTGTGTGTGCGTGCCCTCCTGGCCTGTGTGTGTGTGCGTGCCCTCCTGGCCTGTGTGTGTGTGTGTGCCCTCCTGGCCTGTGTGTGTGTGCCCTACTGGTCTGTCTGTGTGTGTGTGTGTGTGTGTGTGCCCTCCTGGTCTGTGTGTGTGTGTGTGTGTGTGTGTGTGCCCTCCTGGTCTGTGTGTGTGTGTGTGCCCTCCTGGTCTGTGTGTGTGTGTGTGCCCTCCTGGTCTGTGTGTGTGTGTGTGTGTGCCCTCCTGGTCAGTGTGTGTGTGTGTGCGCCCTCCTGGTCAGTGTGTGTGTGTGTGCGCCCTCCTGGTCTGTGTGTGCGCCCTCCTGGTCTGTGTGTGTGCCCTCCTGGTCTGTGTGTTTGTGTGTGTGTGTGCGTGCCCTCCTGGCCTGTGTGTGTGTGCGCGCGTGCCCTCCTGGCCTGTGTGTGTGCCCTCCTGGCCTGTGTGTGTGTGTGCGTGCCCTCCTGGCCTGTGTGTGTGTGTGTGCCCTCCTGGTCTGTGTGTGTGTGTGTGTGCGCCCTCCTGGTCAGTGTGTGTGTGTGTGCGCCCTCCTGGTCAGTGTGTGTGTGCGCCCTCCTGGTCAGTGTGTGTGTGTGTGCGCCCTCCTGGTCAGTGTGTGTGTGTGTGCGCCCTCCTGGGCAGTGTGTGTGTGTGCGCCCTCCTGGGCAGTGTGTGTGTGTGCGCCCTCCTGGGCAGTGTGTGTGTGTGCGCCCTCCTGGGCAGTGTGTGCGCGTGCGCCCTCCTGGCCTGTGTGTGTGTGTGTGGCCTCCTGGTCTGTGTGTGCCCTCCTGGTGTGTGTGTGTGTGTGTGCGCCCTCCTGGTCTGTGTGTGTGTGTGTGTGTGCCCTCCTGGTCTGTGTGTGTGTGTGTGTGTGTGTGCCCTCCTGGTCTGTGTGTGCCCTCCTGGTGTGTGTCTGTGTGTGCCCTCCTGGTCTGTGTGTGTCCTCCTGGTGTGTGTGTGTGTGCCCTCCTGGTGTGTGTGTGTGTGCCCTCCTGGCCTGTGTGTGTGTGTGCCCTCCTGGTGTGTGTATGTGTGTGTGTGTGTGCCCTCCTGGTGTGTGTATGTGTGTGTGTGTGCCCTCCTGGTGTGTGTATGTGTGTGTGTGTGCCCTCCTGGTGTGTGTGTGTGTGTGTGCCCTCCTGGCCTGTGTGTGTGTGCCCTCCTGGCCTGTGTGTGTGTGTGTATGCTTTCCTGGCCTGTGTGTGTGCGCCCTCCTGGCCTGTGTGTGTGTGTGTGCCCTCCTGGCCTGTGTGTGTGTGTGTGTGTGTGCCCTCCTGGCCTGTGTGTGTGTGCCCTCCTGGCCTGTTTGTGTGTGTGTGTGCCCTCCTGGCCTGTGTGTGTGTGTGTGCCCTCCTGGCCTGTGTGTGTGTGTGTGCCCTCCTGGCCTGGGCGCGTGTGCCCCCTCCTGGCCTGGGCGCGTGTGCCCCCTCCTGGCCTGGGCGCGTGTGCCCCCTCCTGGCCTGGGCGCGTGTGCCCCCTCCTGGCCTGGGCGCGTGTGCCCCCTCCTGGCCTGGGCGCGTGTTCCCCCTCCTGGCCTGGGCGCGTGTGCCCCCTCCTGGCCTGGGCGCGTGTGCCCCCTCCTGGCCTGGGCGCGTGTGCCCCCTCCTGGCCTGTGTTCGTGTGCCCCCTCCTGGCCTGGGCGCGTGTGCCCCCTCCTGGCCTGGGCGCGTGTGCCCCCTCCTGGCCTGTGCGTGTGTGTGTGTGCCCCCTCCTCGCCTGTGTGTGTGTGTGCCCCCTCCTCGCCTGTGTGTGTGTGTGTGTGCCCCCTCCTCGCCTGTGTGTGTGTGTGTGCCCCCTCCTGGCCTGTGTGTGTGCCCCCTCCTGGCCTGTGTGTGTGCCCCCTCCTGGCCTGTGTGTGTGCCCCCTCCTGGCCTGTGTGTGTGCCCCCTCCTGGCCTGTGTGTGTGCCCCCTCCTGGCCTGTGTGTGTGCCCCCTCCTGGCCTGTGTGTGTGTGTGTGCGCCCCCTCCTGGCCTGTGTGTGTGTGTGTGTGTGCCCCCTCCTGGCCTGTGTGTGTGTGTGTGTGTGCCCCCTCCTGGCCTGTGTGTGTGTGTGTGTGTGCCCCCTCCTGGCCTGTGTGTGTGTGTGTGTGTGCCCCCTCCTGGCCTGTGTGTGTGTGTGTGTGTGCCCCCTCCTGGCCTGTGTGTGTGTGTGTGTGTGTGTGCCCCCTCCTGGCCTGTGTGTGTGTGTGTGTGTGCCCCCTCCTGGCCTGTGTGTGTGTGTGCGCCCTCCTGGCCTGTGTGTGTGTGTGCGCCCTCCTGGCCTGTGTGTGTGTGTGCGCCCTCCTGGCCTGTGTGTGTGTGTGCGCCCTCCTGGCCTGTGTGTGTGTGTGCGCCCTCCTGGCCTGTGTGTGTGTGTGCGCCCTCCTGGCCTGTGTGTGTGTGTGTGCCCTCCTGGCCTGTGTGTGTGTGTGTGCCCTCCTGGCCTGTGTGTGTGCCCTCCTGGCCTGTGTGTGTGTGTGTGCCCTCCTGGCCTGTGTGTGTGTGTGTGTGTCCTCCTGGCCTGTGTGTGTGTGTGTGTGTGTGTGTGTCCTCCTGGCCTGTGTGTGTGTGCCCTCCTGGCCTGTGTGTGTGCGTGTGTGTGCGTGTGTGCGCGCCCTCCTGGCCTGTGTGTGTGGTCATGGACTATGAGCAGGTATTGCGGTGTGTCTCATGTCCAGCCTATAGTAAGAACAGATACTAATGCACTCACCATTTTCCTTCTCTGCAGTTTCCATCTCCATAGCCGTTTGTACAATGTGTCGGCACGCTATTGGTTTACTTTGAACCGTGTGGAGGTTAGAAACTCCACCAGTAATACCACCTTCCTGGCTCCCCAAGTGAGCGCTCCCAGCAACTATTCCTTCCACTGTCAGTATGTCAGCAGCTTGCCCGTACATGGCTCTCTCCTGATTAACAACAGCACTGGCTCCAAATGGCAGCTTCACATCACCGATTTCCAGGTAGCTCTCATTTCTTTGCAGCACTTTTCCATGGTTGTAAAAATCACATTTTAAATCTATACAAGAAGTGTGTGTTTGTCCTTTTGTGCATGACCAGAGTTTTGTACCTAGCTCCACCAAATTTGTAATATGGTGTAGTTTGACCAGGATTAGGTTTTGGCTGTTTGAAGTGCGCCAGTGCCATGGAGGTCTACACGGTACCCGCCAAGTAGGCCGTGTAGTCCAATTTTGGTGTAAGCAAGTTCACTCCGGATGTCTTCCAGTGCCTAAAACTGCACTGATATGAAGGCACAGGCTGATATGCACTAGTAGGTGGCAGTCAAAGCTCCAACAGAAGAGCAGTGAGTCAGAGGATCAACTGTCACACTGCACCTGCACTGACCACTACCTCCAAGCACATTCTCATATGCCATGCGCTCCAATGCTGGTCAGGAAAGTAAAAAATGAAGGTTGCAGATGTACTGCAAGGTCCATTCTTTAACCCAGGCACCGAAAGGTATCCCAGCTAGTATAAAATGTAGCAGATTTACTGAGGTGCCCTGTTCACAGTCTGTAATTTGTGGCCATGGTGCTACCTTATGGCCAACTATCAAAATTGCAGAATACTCACATGACCAAGAAAAAAACTTGTCTTTTATAATCATGGACAACTGGGTGGCACAGTGGTCCGCATTGCTGCCTCATAGCACTGGGGTCATGAGTTTGATTCCTGACCAGGGCCCTATCGTGTGGATTTTGTATGTTGGCATGGTGTCATTTGCTCAGTCATCCTAACAGAAATGTCATGTATTTCCCTATACCGCTGTTGTCATAGCTCGTGTGTGTGTGTGTGTGTGTGTGTGTGTGTGTGTGTGTGTGTGTGTGTGTGTACATGAGTTTTCCATGTCTAGAGATTGTTGAATATCTAAACTACCTATTATAAAGCTGAATTACTTCTCTATAAGTGACTTCCTGCTCTGGTTGTGTTCTGCCAGGCCGAGGACCAATCGGTAGCTGCAGTCATGGAGTTTGGCTTCTGATTGGTCCCCCCCACTCATGAATTGAAAGGATTTGGTGGTTCGTGCGGCTTTAAAATCCAGTGTTCACATTTCCTGGTATAAGTATGGACTCTGGCCCTGATTCAGCAAGGATCGCAGCTGCGATTACGCACGCAGTTCAACTGTGATAGTATGCTAATCCGTGCAATAGAGAACCATCGCAGCCTCACTCACACTTGCATAAGCCCTGACCTTGCTCAGAAATTGCTGACTTCCACGCACGCCATCAGGTCTCAGGCTGCGTAGGGCATCGCAGTGGATAATTTATGCACGCTCGTGCAACATAGTAGAAACGCACTGGTACGCCTGCGTTCACATGACCGGCACCACCCACCAACAGCTCTTCCGGTTAATCACTCTGCTAGTCTCTGCGATCGCAGTGCCAATCGCAGTAGCTGATACGCGCACCGTGCTGCATGTGCAGTAAGCCACAATCGGCCGATTGCGTGCGTATTGGATACTGCGGATCACGCTGAATCAGGCCTCATGTCCAGCCAGTGACTTTGCTGCAATACGTCAGCTCTCCTGCAGATAGAGATGTCTAATCCCTTTATTTGTATTTTTTTCCCAGATCCAGGGTTTCAATGTCACTGGTTTGAAGTTTTCTTACGCCAGTGACTGCGCAGGGTTCTTCTCCCCCGGCATCTGGATGGGCCTCATCACCACTCTGCTCTTTGTCTTCATCCTGACCTATGGGCTGCACATGGTTATGAATCTTAAAACTATGGATCGATTTGATGACCCCAAGGGACCGTCTATAGCTGTACCCCAGACTGAGTGATGGTGGCACAGGCTCGTTATCCTTGTGTCCATGCTAATAGATGTCATGTGATTTCCTTATACCTCTGTGCTCCCAAGTCCTAGCTACATTCCAGATTGTGTTATTGTACATAGTGTCCCAGACAGATGTTAGATATCTATCTCATTACATTGTGCACACACATGAAAGTGAGAGATCCCCTCTGCTGAGGTGTTTAATTAGAAATGGTGACCTCGCAGGAACCTCGTGCCTCAGTTGTGTCATCAGAGCCTACTACATCTGTCCTGCCCACAAAGTGGCTGCTCACCCTGTTTGAAACCAACCGTTTAAATATTAATAAACCAAAACGAAATACAATTTGAGCATAAAATATATTGGGGGGGGGGGGGGCCCTAAAAATTGGGGGGTACTCATTCTGCGCTGGCTTTCCCGGAACAGTATCAGGGACTTTGCTAGAAGTACAAATAATTAGTAATGCCCGACTTCTCACAGAATGACGTCCACAGCCCTGTCCACTTCTCACCTGATGCACTGTGTAATAGGCCTGCAAACAGCGGCCGTCACACTAAGGGGGAAATATAAAGGCGTCCATGCTAACGGCCAGCCTCTGACACCACTTCTGTAACTTACATATAGCGCTGCAATTGCCCAATCCATTGTCCTGTGCTAGCCAAGCCTGATAGCTGGCAGGGAATGCTGCAACATGTAGTGTCACAACTTCTGGTGCCCCACTGGTTGTCCAGCCCTGGTATAAATAAGCCAATAGCGCAGGTTCTTTAGCCCCGCGCGCGCGCAGGTTCTTTAGCCCCGCGCGCGCGCAGGTTCTTTAGCCCCGCGCGCGCGCAGGTTCTTTAGCCCCGCGCGCGCGCAGGTTCTTTAGCCCCGCGCGCGCGCAGCTTCTTTAGCCCCGCGCGCGCGCAGGTTCTTTAGCCCCGCGCGCGCGCAGGTTCTTTAGCCCCGCGCGCGCGCAGGTTCTTTAGCCCCGCGCGCGCGCAGGTTCTTTAGCCCCGCGCGCGCGCAGGTTCTTTAGCCCCGCGCGCGCGCAGGTTCTTTAGCCCCGCGCGCGCGCAGGTTCTTTAGCCCCGCGCGCGCGCAGGTTCTTTAGCCCCGCGCGCGCGCAGGTTCTTTAGCCCCGCGCGCGCGCAGGTTCTTTAGCCCCGCGCGCGCGCAGGTTCTTTAGCCCCGCGCGCGCGCAGGTTCTTTAGCCCCGCGCGCGCGCAGGTTCTTTAGCCCCGCGCGCGCGCAGGTTCTTTAGCCCCGCGCGCGCGCAGGTTGCGGAGTCGGTGGCTGTGCCTCCTGCACGTATTTTTGCCTCTATAAGGAAACCTGACCGCGTTGCGGGAGAAAATGATGTCTGCAGAGGTTGTTATAATCCCCCTTAGTGCACCGCACAAGGGATCATCTTGATGTATAAATTTCCTCGAAGGTGTACATATCAAATGAAGAAATTCTATTTATTTGTCTTTATTGTTGGTTTTAGGGTAGTGTAGGGAGCCTTTGTAGCCTCTGCAGCTGCCGTTAGCATCCTGGGACTTGTAGTTCATGAGCTATTGGTAAGCCTCTAGTTATGTGGCTTTGTTGGATAACGTGCACTGTTCTGCAGGTATCTCTCATGTGAAATGTGATTTCTTCCATGAAAATGCAATTTTCTCTAACCACTCACTGTATAACTTATGAGAAATAAAATGTTGCTGTGTTCGTGTTTATAATGCTGCTTTCAGGTCGTGTTTCTGCTGTCTAGTTACAGCTTGGTCCATAACCTCTCTCTGCTCTGTCTAGTTACAGCTTGGTCCATAACCTCTCTCTGCTCTGTCTAGTTACAGCTTGGTCCAGAACCTCTCTCTGCTCTGTCTAGTTACAGCTTGGTCCAGAACCTCTCTCTGCTCTGTCTAGTTACAGCTTGGTCCATAACCTCTCTCTGCTCTGTCTAGTTACAGCTTGGTCCAGAACCTCTCTCTGCTCTGTCTAGTTACAGCTTGGTCCAGAACCTCTCTCTGCTCTGTCTAGTTACAGCTTGGTCCAGAACCTCTCTCTGCTCTGTCTAGTTACAGCTTGGTCCAGAACCTCTCTCTGCTCTTAAGGTGCCCACACACATCGATGTGCACACGATCAGCCGATTTCCCTTGTAACTCTCCCCGGTAGCTCAGCACACGATCTCGACACGATTTGGTGTCCAATCTTCATATGATCTCTCCTGCAGTCAGACTTTTTACAGTGCATCGCCTCCTAGATTGTCAGATCTGCCCTACTGCACGGCAGATCTGAAGATGCGATGTGCGACCACGATCTGTCGTTTCAATGTGTCGGAATCGGTCAGATCGTGTAAAATATCACTATGTGTGTGGGCACCTTTAGAATAAACCGTTTACTACTGTGTAATGTCACTGAGACGTTTTGTGACAGAGACGCTCTGTATACAGGCGACTTATAGCGTTGGTTCTCCCACGCAGAGCTTCCTCATTGTGACATAGAGAAGCTCTGTATACAGGCGACTTATAGCGTTGCTTCTCCCACGCGGAGCTTCCTCATTGTGACATAGAGACGCTCTGTGTACAGGCGACTTATAGCGTTGCTTCTCCCACGCGGAGCTTCCTCATTGTGACATAGAGACGCTCTGTGTACAGGCGACTTATAGCGTTGCTTCTCCCACGCAGAGCTTCCTCATTGTGACATAGAGAAGCTCTGTATACAGGCGACTTATAGCGTTGCTTCTCCCATGCGGAGCTTCCTCATTGTGACATAGAGACGCTCTGTGTACAGGCGACTTATAGCGTTGCTTCTCCCACGCGGAGCTTCCTCATAGTGACACGTTCGCCGGCTTCATTCCGGTTCAGGAGAAACCCTCTGCGCTGCCCATTGTTTGTAGGATTTTATTTATTTTTCATTACTTTGTTCTCAGTGAATTGATTGGCTTCATCCTCAAGTATTTTGATAAACCTGCCAAACTTGCATAAGAATAAAACGCTGAACATTCAAGTAATAATATTACAATGGATGGCAGCATTGCGATAATTATATAGGGACATGGTGAATTTGTTTTCACACTGTCTGCTCCAGAGAAAGTTTGTGTTCTATATACTAATATATTTTTGTTTTTGTACGGCACAAAACGCCTCTAAAAGCTGTATTCTCATAAACAGCAGCTCGGCCTATGTACCCATGTATTTTACAGAAGGGTAAAGCCGTACATTTCCTAGTGTGAAGTCCCCGGCATAAAGACCATGGTAGCGAGTGGAGAAGTCTCCCTGGCCCCAGAGCATTTGCCGATCAGATTTCCCTACCACTTTCACACAGGGAAAAAAAAAGACAAAAACCCGTCTCTTTCCCGGCATTTGATACACAGGTTTTTTCGCCGGTCCCAGCCTCCTACCCCTCTTTACACAGAAAAGCAAATTGCTGGGTCAAACATTTGGACTCGATAATTTGCAAATAAACCCGGGTATATCTTCTGTGTGACTGGCTCATCCCGAGTATATCTTCTGTGTGACTGGCTCATCCCGGGCATATCTTCTGTGTGACTGGCTCATCCCGGGCATATCTTCTGTGTGACTGGCTCATCCCGGGCATATCTTCTGTGTGACTGGCTCATCCCGGGCATATCTTCTGTGTGACTGGCTCATCCCGGGCATATCTTCTGTGTGACTGGCTCATCCCGGGCATATCTTCTGTGTGACTGGCTCATCCCGGGCATATCTTCTGTGTGACTGGCTCATCCCGGGTTGCAATTCCTGGGACTTTGACCCTGATTTTTAACAGGGTCATAGTCCCAGGAATTTTGACCCTTTCTCACAGAAAAATGACCCCTGTTCATCCTCAAATTACAGAGTCCAAATGCTTTACCCGCTAATTTGCTTTTCTGTGTGAAAGGGGTATTGGTGGTCGCGTGTGTCTGTGCTTTTGGGCAAAATCAGTTTATTTTTTATGTTTTCCGTACATTTTGAGAGAGTTTGAATTCTAATTCTATTGATTCTTAAGCGACATCAATCCTTTGATTGTGAGAGAGCTACTATATCAAAGGATGAATACAAATGACCAGTTCCTGTGCGTTGTATTTAGCGGTCAGATTAGTATACCAGCCCTAGAGCCACAGGCTTACAACATGATCTATAGTGTCGGGACTATATATAAGGGGCTGACGTCTCTGTGTAGTGAGGGAGTATTGTACTTCTGTATGCTGTCCCCAAGCTCTATCTGCAAGAGGAAGGGTCTTTTTCAAGAACATTGGGCAATAAACCTCTTGTCTTTAAGCAGACCATCTGTATCCTGTGCTCACCAGAGTAGCCCAAAATGCTATTCTGTTCTCCGGCTGTTCTGGATTGAGCCTAGTGCCACCAACCTAAAGCCCTCTGCCAGCTACTACATGCAGACTGGTCCATGGTGAGCGATGAGTGGGAATTAGCCAATGCTAACCAGCGCCCACACATACCCAGTAGTAAGAGGTCCAGGTGCCAGTGCAGGAGCCTGGGTGGAAGTAAGCTGTTGTAGGAGTTGGTGGTGGCAGCAAGTTACATACCCATTACGCAGTGGGCGGAGTCAGTAACAGGTGTCTCCTCTTGACTGTAAGATGTTACCGGCTGATAGCCGCGCTGAGGTGGCAGAGTAGGAGCCTTGACAAAGGGCTGCAAGCCTGAAACCTGTTGGAAGCGTATGGCCGACGGTTGAAATCCCGACGGTATAAGTCTGGCAGGAGTGAAGATCCCAACAGGTGATTTAGGTATGTAACCCTAACCCTGCCTTAGGGGTGCATAACCTACCCCCCCCCCCCCTCCCTCTATGGCTGTCCGCGCCCGCCGCCTGATTTACCTATGTTCGGTATGTCGGGCTCCCGGTGTAGGGATAATGATAGGCGTTGAAATCCCGACGCCTATCATTAGATCCCTGGCGGGAAGCTGGTTGTCAGCATTTCGACCATCTGCTTCCTGTCTGCATCCGGTTATTTTTAATGTGCTGGGCACAATTGTAGAATCTCCATGTTTGGAAAATGCATGTTTAAATGTAGGGACCATGCACTTACAGGGATGTATAAGGTATCGTCATCTTCTAGGAAATTAGATTGTAATTATTCTGACTGTGTTCTTACCTGTAGAACGTGGCCCATATACTTTCCAGATCAATATGCAGCTCACGTACAGATTTGTCCCCTTGCGTCTCCATAACGTTACTGAGCGATCTTTTGTACAACTTTACATCATGAAAGATAGACCAACGGCAAGTTCAGGAAAGCGACTCGATGTGGCTTATAGAATTTACACAACTCCTGCAAGTTGTGGCTACGGTACTTAGTCGATCAGTATGTATGAGTTGAAGGTGGGTGGCTAAAACATTCGCTGGCCTATAAGACTACATATTCAATGAGGCAGCCGAGCGTGTAGCACAACCTGGGAAAATCATCATCTTGCCTTCTTCCTGCCAAGGTTCACCCAGAAACCTGAACATGCAGTACAAAGATGGCATGGCTTTAGTCAGAGCCTTCGGCAAACCATCACTGTTCATCACATTCACATGTAATCTGAATGGAAAGCGAGAACTGAGAATCTTGGATACGCAGCTCAGTCCAACTTTACACCTGAAGTTATTGTTCAAGTGATGAGAGAAAAATGTATTGAGTTCATCTCTGATTTGACAAGAATATATGCTTAAATGGTGCACAAAGGAATAAGGAAATTATATGCAATATAGGGAAACTATGTTGTTTATTAAAGAATACTATAGATATGTTTGTTTAAAAGTGGAAAATTGACAGTAAAGGTTAAGTAAAAAAATGAACCAAGAAATATTAAAAATGTTGATAAAAAGAATTGACTATACGGGATATGACTTAATATGATTTGCTTATTTAAAAACAGAGAATTTATCCTTGCACAAAAATGTGTGCATCAAAAAAATTACCCTTTGGGGTTTATCCCCTATTATCATAAAAGAAGAAAACTTGATACACGCACCTGTTATAAAGAAGGCTTAATGATCCTGATTATCTGGTCAGCTGTTGGGCATTTGTCTAAATCCCTGTAGCTTGTATAGTCTAGTAGTGTGTTTCTCCTTTTACTGTCTGGTGCTGGAATCCCGCTCTGTGATGTTGCAGCTTACCTCTCCTCGAAGCCTGCTATAACCAGCGTCCTGGTCCTTCCTCTAGGTGAGTAAGTCTGTGTGGAGCGGTGACCGGCGGCGAGTGTGCACGCTGTTACTCGCTGCTCGTGTGTTCCCGGTACACTGGAGAAGGGGGTGTGGCCAACGCCTTTCACCTGTCCAATGGCGTCTGGCTTCGTCAGGGCATCCTGTGCAAAAACCAAATAGGGATGGTGTATGGGACTAAAGCTACTCACTATTCCAAACCCTACATTGACTATACTTTTTAGCCACATGTTCTGTAATTACTTCATACCCTGGTGATTATGCTGGGCTGTACTTGTGATATTGTTGTATTTACAGTTAAGGTTATGTTTTACCGTGATACAAAACATGTACTTTTTTTTTTTTTTTTATCCATTTGTCTCCCAGTGCCTGCCCTTTATCTACATTCACTACGTACATTTGTTACTTTCCCATAGCATGTCTGCTCACCCCCATACTGTGTTTGAATCAGCCTAAGTATTGGTAACATGTGAGACTGTTATGCTATTTGTTACACCGGAGGTGGGGTATTCATGTTGGCATTAGAGCTTCCTATTGTTTACTTGTGCCAAGGAAATAAGACTGTCTATTCACAAACCTACAAACCCTGTATTCTCACATTTGGTGGCAGCAGTGGGATCAATCTACAAGCGTTTGGATCAAGTCAACTATTGACTAAGGCTAGTGTTGCGAGGGGTATGATAGTGGATAATAGCCCCAGAGGATCCAGCGCCAGCGAGATGTTGAGGAAGAAGTCGCCACGATCGCCATACCACCACTCGAGCAACAGAATCTTCAAAAGAATCCCTCAGGTGAGCGCCAATGAGACCCGGCTCCTGAGCCATTCACAGTTGTGTTTTGGGGAGGGGAAATTGGCTTTTGAGGGGGAAGAATTGAGAGTTAAATTGTTAGATCTCGATGATTACCTTCAGCCCAAGTGCAATCTGTCTCTGGCACTAGGGCAGGAGCCCCACCATGTTACTGCCATTGGGCAGAGTTTAGGGCAGCAGTCTGAGGAGGTGGGAGGAGAGGCCCACACTGTATCGGGAGCCATACCAGAGCGTTCAGTATGTGCCAACTGACACATTTTATGTTTGGGACAGATGGAGAAAATACACTAAAGTACAAGAGGCGAGAGATGTGATGCAACTCCAGGAGGGAAACTGCTCCCAGCCAGCATACCACTATTTGCTTGTTCTCAGATTGTTGCCCATGGAACGAGTAGGAAAGGGGCGGCCTTGTACAAGTGGGTTTTAGACCAAAGCTAATTTGCTACCAGAGACCAGTAAATGGGAATCTGGTTGAGAACTCAAACATTGTAAACCGCTAATCCTAATTCCACCAGACCCAAAAAGCAGTGCACTAGACTCCTCAGGTAGTATGGCCTCATTCCTTTTTGATCCTAGTGAGGTTATTGCACCAGTTCGTTTGTGCTAACCGGGAACATGGACTAAAAAGTGGGTGAGGAATGTAAAGAAACAGGGATTGTGTATGGGACTAAAGCTACACCACTGTATTCCAATTCCTACCCGGACTATACTTTTTAGCGCCATGCTCTGTAATTACTTCATACCCTGGTATTTATGGCGGGCTGTGCTTATGGATTGGGTACGTGATCCTGGCGGTCGGGATGCCAGAGGTTAGAATACAGTCAGCGGCATATTGACAGGCAGAAACCCGACCCATCTAGGTAAGTGTGCTAGCCCTAACCACTAACCCTCAACAGAACCCTCCCCCTAACCCCAATACTTTCGGGATTCTGGCGCCTGGATTCCGACTGCTGTAGGGAATCCGGCACTGGTATAATGAGTTCCGGCATCCCTACCACCGGGATGGTAAATATCCCGAATGTATGATATTGTTGTATTTACTCGCTGTGTCATCTTAATTAGGAAATGTGGATTGTATTCCAATGCCTTGAGATCCTAAAGCCACAGAAGAAAGATGAACACACCCATGAGGCATAAGGCTATTCTGAAAGCATAGGGAGGGGCTACCTGCTAGTATTGGCATGTTGCGTCTTGACAGAGCATCACCTCCTAGCCAAGGCCAGGGAGTGATGCTCTGCCAAGACGTTGGAATTTCAACACTTATGTTGGACCTTGTCTTTGCTAAAGCCATGCAAATAATGATTTAATGAGCTGTAGAGCTGGTCCGGGACCCTTGGGTACGACTGATGTGCACAGGAAATGTGGAGGCTTGATGATACTCTGACTTATGAGTCTACATAGGAGAATAGACACACTACTGACTATGGGCCTGATTCATCAGGAAACGCAGCTGCTAATACACACGCAATTGGTCAATTGTTGCGTTCTGCGTATGAATCGCAGTGCGCGAACTAGCTGTTGGGATCGGGACAGCGATTGCAGAGGCTAAGCTGAGATTCAGCAGAGTGATTGAAAGACTGTGCCGTCTGTGGGAGGGGTTGGCCGAGCGCAGGGGTGCCAGTGCATGGGCGTGCATAAATTATCCACTGCGAAGCCATACGCAGCCTAAGGTCTCATATCGTGCGCTGAAATAAGCAATTTCTGAGGTGAGGTCAGGGCTTGTGCGTAATGGCTCTGATGTTACCAATTGTTTTGCTATGTTGGCCAGGTATACGGATGTGAGTAAGGTGAAGTGGGCGTCCTTATCTCAGGCTGCGATCGCAATGGGAATGCAGACTTTTACATATCACCGTTGATCTTAGTAAATGTGATGCGTGCGTATAAGCAGAATAGCGATGTGTAGTGAATCGGGCCCCTATGTAAGAACCTTGGACTGGTAATATGCATGGGTATGTAACTGGAACTGGAGTGAACATCCAAATCCTCTGGGTGACCCCGAGCCTAGTGACCTGCAAGACCAGGGCCACACTCCAGGGACAAGGGTGACCTCCGGAATGCAGAAGCATACATTACCAGCAGAGCAGAACTCAGAACTCCAGCAATATGAGTCTTATGAAATCAAGGTAGATCTTGAGGAAGCCAAAGCCCTGATACTGCTCTGACGCAAGACCTGGAACCCAGTGAGAAACCCAGGTACTGAGTCCGGATAGGTAATGCAGCTTACCGAGCACCTCCCTGTACACACCGTATACTGCACACAGAACCCTAGCCCTGCTGGAACCTGCCCCCTACTCAGAGCCAGCCCCAGACAATAGCACACAGCACAGGGAAACCAATACAAGTCGGCACAATAGTATAGCCATTTAACCTGCAGTGAACCACAGAGCGTGGCGTTATCAGAATACAGGTAGCGTGCATTCACCCAATAGTAGCAGCCAGCAGCACCGATGTACAGTGGATCCACGGAGATGATACACAGCGGCAGATGGGATGAGCCACAGATGCGTATGCTAGCTCAGTAATGGAGCAGCAGAAGGGAAAGTCTGTATGCAGCGTGGAAGCTGCAGCACTGGCAGATGACCATGGTACACAGCAGCAGGTGGAATGCAGGTAACTGCTCACATACAGTGGCACTGGATAGCTGAGGATGGTAAACAGCAAGTAGCCCACGATGTAACAAATAGAAGTCACTGGAGACACGATAACAGGACACAAGGAATGAGACCTGGAGCCAAGAACTATCCTGGGAAGGAACATGTTGTTCAGGCAACGGGCTGTATCCAGGGGCTGGATTATATAGGGAGTGGTGATATGTCATTGGCCTGGCTGACCAGGTGAGCACACAGATGCATCAGGAAATTACAGGGAAACGTGCTGAAGTGTTTTGAACACAGAATTAATGAGTGTTTCAATCTGTATGGGATGTGAAGATCCCAATTCCTGACACTTTTCTTGTTGGCTTGTCAGCAGTCTGTGCCTAGCCACGGGACATTGTTGGACTCACTACTTCTTTTGTTGGAATTTTTTTATTTCCATGTGTGCATTGCTCTTTTTAACTCTGTTCTGCAGAATAAAACCTCATTCAGTGTTCATCTAGTACCGTGTCTGAGTGGTTTATAAACCCTGTATCCTCACAGTACTCATCAAGGGTGGATCCAATACATGATCTTGAGGAGATGATCTCATAGCACACCCGCTGCCAGTCAGCCTCTTTCGGTGTTAATACACCTTTTGTCAAGGAACACACACTGTGATACCCTGGGGGTAATTTAGCTCAGTAAGAGGTCAGTATTGCCATGTATAGGTGCATAATAAGGGTCCACTCACAGCTTTGCAGTTTATACAAACAAAATAGAGCTTTACTGTCCACATACAGGAACAAAATTAACAACCTAGCCCCCATGCACAACATAATTTCACTTCTTGAACCTTGACTAACAGGGCAGCTAGTCTGCACGTTTAACAGTCTCTTATAGTCCTGTCTCTTATAGGTATGGATAAGGCCTCCCAGCTTCAAGTTACACAAACTCTTTTGGTCCTCCCTGCCCCAAGCAGGTATGGACACTGGCCTCTTGACCTGCAGTTTGGCTGCTACAACTTCACACACACACACAGATTTGTGGTCCTCCCTGCCCCATGCAGGTCTGGACACAGGCCTCCTGGTCCCTACTGGCCTCCAGGCACACTGGGCTCTATAGCTGCCACAGTCCCACTTGGACTGTTTCTACTGGCAGTCTGACTAGTCTGTCTCATCAGCCCCACCTTGGTCACACTTCCTTTTTCTTCCTTGTGTGGGTGGATCCCATCAGTCCCACACATAATCCGTGGCTCACTATCGCCCTCTATTCTGATACTGCCACACATCCCCCTCAGCTCACAACCCTTGGGTGGGTGACTTTGGACGAAGGATTTCTATGATGAAATTTCTCCTCAATTTTTCCATCAGGGTCCTTCTCTACATCCATGAATATCATCCAGACTTTTCTGTCATCTGCTGGTCTCCTCATCCTAGTTCCTGTGTTCTTTTTTTTTTTTTTTTCTGACCTTATGGAAATTTATATGCTTCTGTAAATTGCTCAGCAGTTGTAAGACAATACTTTCAACTTTTGCAACAACTTTCTAAATTTTAACACATTTCAAGTTAATCCTTTTTATGCTTCTTTCGCCATTCCTATACTTTTCTTTGAACATATAGCCTTTTTGGCTGTATTTCAGAATGTTACAAATTTTCCTCATATCAGACGGCAGGAGGCCATGACCTTCGACCTGCACACTTTTTTTTTTTTTTTTTTTTTGAATGTCTAAAGTGGACGTTTTTTTAGACCCTTCTGGTTCAGACAAAGAACGGCTTTTTCTTGGCTTCTTAACAGAATCAAGGTTTCTCTTGCTTAAACCTTACAGCGACACCAATTGACCGACTTCTGCTTGAAACCTATCTAACCGTCAACCTTGAACTGTTTTGGGTACCAGTCTTGTTTCACTGGTACCTCATCCTTTTTCTAAAGCCACTATCATCCTGAGAGCCTCCAGCATTCTAATCTCCAGACATTGGCTTTATGTAACTAAAAAATGTATTGGCATTGCCACTCTGAATCTAGACTCTCTTGTCCTCGTAACATACTCAAATGTTTATTCCACAAACTTCATCTCATGGGTTATCTGCCACTTCAGTTATCTTCCTATCTCTTGGATCTTCTTGGGCATCTGCTTGTTGGGCATTAAAAATATACTTCAACATTTTCCTTCAGACACATTCAGCGTCACTCTCCACAGAGGTTTTTAATTTCAGGTTCTACTTAGCCGGTTTACTTGCTTCATGTCTTGTAGCGTGAGACAAATTGACTTCCTCCAAACAAATTCAGCTTCACTGCATGTTCCATCCAGGTTGCATAAATACAGTTTCATGTAAAGATGTATTACTCTTCACAAGACTGTCAATATTAACGTTCTGTAACTTTTTTTGCTTTCTATTGCAGAAGTATATGAGCTGACCACACTCATTACTCTGGTCACTCGGTATTATTAAAGTCTCATCCTGTGAATTCATAAACATCTCTGTAGGCATCTGTATGTCTTGTACCTTTCCTTCACGGGACAAACGATGACCAATTTGTATTTGTCCGTTCCATATCATTAACTTGAGACACCGCTATATTATCTGGAAATGTAACCCTTTGCGTGTACTGAATACCTTCAGCTATCACTGGGAGCTGAAAGCCACTGCATGGCATTTTCTTTCTTTGCAACAAGTTCCTTTGGGGAATTTCTCAACTTTGATACATCAGCCGCTTCTTGCACACAGGGAAATTATAAAGATGACATCTCCATTGTCCAATTGCTGCTGACGGCTATAATCTTTCTGGAATATCTTACTTTGTTAAAGAACTTCACTGTTTATCTGCTGAGCATCATACAAGTCCCTTTTGCAGCTCTGGCATATCACTCTTTATGGCAGCCCTTCCTTTTCATCCATCTGGGGGATGCCATTACTTCTGGGTTATGCTTAGTGAGGTGTGGAGTTGGACACTAATTAAATCTGGCTCCCACCCCCTATATAACCCCTCCCCTTCCACCTATAAGCTCAGACTTTTTTTTAGTGCCTTGGAGTAAGGCACTAGCTAGGTCCTAGCATTTAGTTAGGTTTAATCTTTATTTTGATGTTTAGGTGCTTAGTTCCCAGCACCAGGTGATGAGCACTAGCAGAGTGGGAGTTAGATAGAATAGAGGATGCTGTGTGGTTTGGGTGGTTAGTTCCTGGCACCAGGTGACGAGCACTAGCAGAGTGGGTGTTAGATAGAATAGAGGTTGCTGTGTGGTTTGGGTGGTTCCTGGCACCAGGTGATGAGCACTAGCAGAGTAGGAGTTAGATATAATAGAGGTTGCTGTGTGGTTTGGGTGGTTAGTTCCTGGCACCAGGTGACCAGCACTAGCAGAGGGGGAGTTAGATAGAATAGAGGACGCTGGGTGGTTAGTTCCTGGCACCAGGTGACGAGCACTAGCAGAGGGGGAGTTAGATAGAATAGAGGACGCTGTGTGGTTTGGGTGGTTAGTTCCCAGCAGCAGGCGACGAGCACTAGGAGAGTGGGAGTTGAATAGAATAGAGGTTTGTGTGACCCCTGTATTCCACTCTAAAGACGGCCCCTGGGAGAGTCGCCATACTACATAGTCCCTGGGTCTCTCTCCATGACACAGACATCTGAGGAGGCCACTGGCAAAGAGAAGGTAAGCTTTATACATGTTATATGTAGAAGACCTTGTTGCCTCTATGTACTGCCTCCCGGCATGCCGCTTTTAAGCAGAGCGGCCGGGTATTATGTAACTCACATGACTGTGCTGTATGGCCGGCGTGTCTCACACCTCCCCGGGCTTCCACAGCACCCGCTGCTTTCAGGACCACGACTGTTCCCTTGGAGGACCGTCTGCTGGGATTATAGAGCAGCAACAGCAGCTTCAGAGCCACGCACAAACAGAGGTTGAGAGCTGCTGGAGTTCTGCTTGGAGGAGACTCACTGCAGATTACAGGGGGATGGCTGTATATTAACAGATAAGCAGTCTAACGGTTTATTACTTTTGGGTATTAACCTGGTGATCTATGTGGGGCTTATAATATCATGGTGTGTGTGTGTGTATATATATATATATATATATATATGTATGTATGTATATATGTATGTATGTGTGTATATATATATATATATATCAACCACAATACTCGGCACTAGCACCTATGGAACTTTACTTGTAGGTGCCTTCCCAGTATATTTGTATCCAAATGCAGAGCAACAGCGGGCGGCACTCAGAGAAACTATCAAAAATGACAGGGACACACCGTGAATCCAGTCAACGTTTCAATTCTTTTAAAGAATTTTCATCAGGACATAAAATACAAAACACAGATACACTTACCTAAATACCCTCCACCAAGGACACCCAACGTGAAGTGCTGAATGGACCTCGCTCACTGCCGTCCGGCATGCAGTCACGGCGGGGCTGACGTCATCAGTGGGAGTCCCGTTGCTAGGTGATGAAGAAGAAACAAATTGATTATACCAACACCCCACAGTGGCTCACGCAGCTAGCCAGCAAGGAATAACATAAAGGAAATACAGTCACCAGGCAAAGCAGTTCAATAGGCATTGTTCATTAAGTCCTAGGTTGCTTCTGCAGAGAGAAGCACGCTGGATCCATAGGTTGGATACGCTGAGTCCTAATGGACTTAATGAGCAATGCCTATTGAACTGCTTCATCTAGCTGTATGAGTTCTTATTGATTTGTATATCTTCCCTTGTGTCACTGACTTTAACTATCTGCATTCCTGCTGTTTACGCTGTTATGGTGCATACACACGATCAGATTTTTCCTTCAGATATGAACGATAACGATTTAAAAATCGTTCAGTCGTTCATATCTGAAGGAAAATCGTTCATATCTGACATGCCTGAACGATGGACAATCAACGATGCGCGTTCCCGTTTGTCAGATAACGATATCTGACATCTGATGGGTTTGCAGTCAGACTTGGACGATTCCATTCATTTTAATGTAGTCAAAAATCGTTCAATCGTTCAAATCGTTCAAAACTTTGGTAAAATCGTTCAGTCGTTCAGTCGTTCATCTGACAAATCTGACAAGTCTGACAAATCTGACCGTGTGTATGCTCCATTAGACTATTTGTTTCTTATCAGATTTATTTATGATTATTGGTTTTTCATTATACTTGGTATGGGGTCCTCCTTTGCCTGGTGACTGTATTTCCTTTATGTTATTCCTTGCTGGCTAGCTGCGTGAGCCACTGTGGGGTGTTGGTATATTCAATTTGTTTCTTCTTCATCATGGTACAGTAGAGTAGAAATAATAATAATAAAACATGAAGATAACCATAGAGTAAAAATAATACAACAAAGTAATAAAATAAAATAGAATAAAACAATATGTGCACCACACAAGGGCATCTCAGTTTATATAATAAGACATGCATTTTTTGTAAGAGTAGTGTGTTACCAGCAGGGTTTCGCAAAGAATTTCCATGTCACACTTGGGTCGTAACTAACAATATTAGAAAGTATAAATACAAGTCTAAGCACTCAAACCCCCAAATCAGGCATCAAGCCATATATAAGATAAAAAGGGATAAATGGTAAAAATGTAATTAAACGTGTATCTAAACAATTTGCCTCTGTAAGAACCATTCCGTATGTTCGAACACCTTCCAGATGTTATCTTGCAAGCGATCAGGTAATTGGATTATATATAATTCCCACTTTCTAGAAAAGGCCAAAATGCCTCTTTCTATATCATACGTGGCCATCCTCCTCTCATGATATAGCACTTCTAGCATAGCATTTTTCCATTCAGATAATGTAGGTGCTGAGCTCGAAATCCAATGTTTAAGGATTAAGTGCTTAGCTACTGTGACCATAACAGTCAACAGAGGTCTCCAAGGTTGCAAAGGATAAATTGATTCCCAAGAGGAGAACTTCGCAAATAGAAATGGCATAGCTGTTTTGGGCAACCGTACTTGTAACGTGGAGTTCATGTGCTCCAATAATTTGTTCCAAAATTTAGCGATCTTGCCACATTGCCACAAATTGTGGGACAATGATGCTTCGGATTGACCACACTTAATGCATTTGCCCGAATCAGAGGGAACAAAATACTTCCTTTGGATGGGAGCTACATAAGTACGATTTAAAGTACGAATGTGTACTTCTTGTAAACGGGCAGATTTAAGGGCTGGCAGAATTTTATCTAGACAATCAATAATTGATTCAAAATCTGATAGATCAGGTAATTCTGATTGCCATGCCTGAATGGTTGATGACCACGTATGAGGAAAAGCTTCAACTAGATGAGAATAAAGGTGTCTGATGCAATATTTAATTAATTTACAGGAAGATAGTATTGATAGTAATACATCTGGGGGACTGAGGATAATCGGAGGAGGGTCCAAGGATTGAATGTAGTGGCGGATTTGTAAGCACATGAAAAAATGTGAGTGGGGGACATCATATTTTTTCCCTCAAATCTGTAAAAGAAAGGAGATGGCCACCTGGATTAAATACTTCCTTAATAGACATTATGCCCTTCTGATACCAAGTTCGGAAATTCGAGTTAGTGAGAGGGGTGAAAGATGGGTTATCCCATAAGGGTATATAGGGAGACTAAAAGGGGTTTCTCTTTAAATTTGTATTTATATTAATCCATGCTCTATATGTGTCCCAAAATAATATATTGGATTTAATCCCTGAGGGAATTTGCGCAGTTGGGGTGTGAAGTAGAGCTGCTGGTGCATACGGATAAAAAAGGGCCTCTTCTAGGACAGGGTCAGTGTAGTTGCTAGTGTGTAGCAGCCAGTCTGATATATAACGAAAGAAGGCAGATCTAGCAAACCCCTCAATATGTGGCACACCGAGACCACCTCTAGTTTTAGGTAAATTAGTACGAGAACGACTCATTCTGGGTTTACGGTAATGCCAAACAAATTTAGAAAAAAATCTGCGTGCATATTAAAGCATCAGCCTTCGTGATCATAACAGGTAGCAAATACGCCAATTTAGGAAATATTATATTTTTGATTACTACTACTCGTCTTAATAATGATAATTTAAGGTCTTTCCAGTGTAGTAATTGAGTTCGGATTTTATGTATGACAGGTGAAAAATTATAACTATATAATGATGAAAGTGTCGTTGGTATAAAGATACCCAAATATTTAAGTTTATGCGATGCAACTGTAAATAGCGAAGTAACAAGAGGGTGAGAGCTTAAGAAAGAGGGTGCATTAATTGGGAGTAGTTCTGACTTGTCTATGTTAATACGGTAGCCTGCAAAGGAGCCAAACAGATCAACAATTTTTAGTATGGCTGGAATAGATTGTAATGGTCTTGAAATGAAAAGCAGCATATCATCTGCAAATAAGGATAGCTTGCATTCCTGGTGACCAACTTTTATACCCGTGAAGTCTTGGTTTTGTTGCAGTGCTATGGCCAACGGCTCAAGGGCAGCTGCAAATAATAGAGGGGAGAGAGGACATCCCTGTCTTGTACCTCTCTGTATGAGAAAGGAGGGCGATTGGTATTTATTAGTTAAAACTTGTGTTTTAGGGGAAGAGTTTAAAGAAGAAATTATATGGATAAAAGAGGCCGGTATGCCAAACCGCTTAAGAGTCTCGAACAGATGATCCCACGTCACCAAGTCAAAAGCTTTTTCAGCATCTAAAGAGAGAAGAAGCCCGGGATCATCTGTCGGAGAGTCACGAAGTAACTGCAAAACAGCAAGAACTCTTCTGATATTAATGGTTGAGCTACGGCCCCATATGAAACCGGTCTGATCTGGGTGTATAATAGAGGGGAGAATAATTTTGAGTCTTTCTGCCAGTAATTTAGTAAAGATTTTATAATCTACATTAAGTAGAGATATGGGCCTATAAGACAAGGGGAGAAGAGGGTCTCTACCAGACTTCGGTAACACCTTCACTATAGCTGAGTTAAAATGTAGTGGAAGGGGTTCCCCAGCTAGTAAAGAGTTATAGAAATCTGTCAATGGTCGTATAAGATGTGGACGCAGTATTTTATAGAACTCCCCACTAAGACCATCCGGGCCCGGTGACTTCATGGGTTTTAGAGATTTTATAGCTCTATCAACCTCATCAGTAGTGAATTTATCAGTTAGGTTTTCCATTTGTGTTTGTGATAATTGCGGCAAAGAAACTCCACTCCAAAAAGCTTGTTTTTGTAATTCAGATATAGGTTCCCGGGAGTACAACTTCTGATAGTATCGATAAAAGATATCTGCTATTTTATCCCCCTTGAAGTGTGTGTTTGAGTATTCATCCTTAAGTGCTGCTATATTAGTGTGACCCTTTTCTCCTTTTAACATATTTGATAACAAACGGCTAGGCTTATTACCATATTGAAAAAAACTAAATCTACCAGACTGATGATATCAGTCATCGATCTGAGTAAGAACTTGGTTAAAATGTTGCCTACAGTCATAATAAGCTGTCCTATTAGTCAAAGAGGGCGATGCTTTAAATGTTTGAAACGGGCAGATTTATACATGGCTTCTTGATCAATTTTATATTTTTTCGTGAAAGATACAATATCACCACGTATAACTGCTTTGGCAGTTTGCCAAAATAGACTAGAATTATTTTTGTGGCTTTGGTTATTAATATCAAACTCTGCCCAAGCAGCCTCCAACCTAGCCTTAAATTTGAGTGAGTAAGCAAGCTTGGCCGGAAACCGCCATTGTGAGCATGGTCCCAGAAGAAACTTCCCCTGTAAATCTATCCAAACTGGTGCGTGATCTGAAATAGAAATAGGTTCGATGGCTGTCCCCAAAACCATTGGAGATAGAGAATCAGAAAGGAAGAAATAGTCAAGCCTGGAAAAAGTATTGTGGGTTGCTGAATAACAGGAATATTCCAATTCATCTGGGTTCCTCACTCTCCAAATATCTGCTAGATTCAATTGGGACGCCATATATGAAAGCCCAATTTGGGTTGGGTAGAGCGAGTGCGTGAGGTAGATTTTCTATCCAAAATTGAAGAGACAACTACATTGAAATCCCCGCCTAATATAATTTGTGTATCAGCGAAAGGGTATAATATATTTATTAAACTCAAAATACATTTTTTATCATAGCTCTTAGGACCATAGACATTACACAGGGTGTATCTTGTACCATCTAAGGTGACATCTGCTACGATATATCGGCCATTTGGATCTATAACAGTTGAATGTATAGTATGAGTAATCCCTTTTCTAATTAATATAGCCACTCCACGCGCTTTGGTAGAGTATGAAGAGGAAGCCAATACTTTTTGATGTAACATGTTTAATTTGTCATGCTCAGAGGTAGAGAGGTGAGTTTCTTGGAGATATGTAACATCTGCTTTCATTTTATTTAGATAAGTTAATATTCGCTTCCTCTTTACCGGAGAGTGGATCCCCCTGACATTCCAGGTGCAAAATCTAAGACTGGAAGTCATAATGAAACAAAAGCATGGAATATACTACGTATCATTAAGTAAAATCGATTTATATACCATCCTCCAAATGGTCCCCTACCAGAGAAATTTAATTCCTGAAGATCATCAAAGAAGCAACATAGACACCAAGAATGACATGGTTAACAGAACAACTCAGAATATTTGAAAGATATTTCCCTCATGCCCTGCAAGCTCTAGTAATGCACCACTGCCGGAAAACACATTTAAAAATATCACATACAAAAAAAAGAAAAAGACGAAAACAAAAATAACAACCGAATAAAATAAAAACATGATAAAGGGAAGGCAAATTTACCATAACAGCGCAGTCACAGCCAAACAGATAAACTGTCAAAAAGTTATAATTGACTAGAACAAAATCAGTGTATAAGAACTAACTAGATGAATTTTAATTAAGACGACCAAAAATTACTAGGAATTATCTAGCAACAAGCTCCTTCAATAAACAAGAGAGCTACATGTAACAAAGATGAGTATAACCCCCATAGTGATTATAAGCGAGGGAAGAATAACTACATATATCAACATTAAATGTATACTTAAGTGAAATTGAGTTTAGGGTCGATATAAATCTTGAAGGGTCAAAGTTCTATCAGTCAGCTTGATCCATATCAGGCGACCCGGTTGCTTGTTCCACTTCCCGAAGGTAGGCTTGAGCATCTGACACTTCAGTAGTCCTTTATGCCATCAGGCGCAAAAATACGAAGCCTGGCTGGGTACATAAGAGTAAATTTAATTCCCGCTTTAATCAATTGGGAGCAAATAGGTGACATATGTCTACGAGCCCGTGAGACTTCGGCTGAGTAGTCTTGAAAAATCAGGAGGCGTTGGCCTTCATATTGCAAAGGACCCTTCTGTTTTGCCGATACCCAGATGAGTTCTTTGTTCGAAGTTTAGACATTTAAAAATTACAGCTCTGGGTCTAGAGTTATTAGAGTCTCTAAAAGGTCCCAGACGATGAGCCCTTTCAATCTCCAATGAGCACAATTCCGAGGACAGGCCTAACAAGCCAGGAAGGTCCGACATCAAAAATTTGGTAAGGTCCGGGCCCCTTACAGACTCCTTCAGGCCTACGAGTCTAAGATTACTACGTCGAGACCTATTTTCTAGGTCGTCCACTTTAGCTAATAAATGCGTTTGATTAGACGTTAGGGATGAAACCTGTTGCTTCAATTCAGAGATCTCATGGAAATTAGTTCCGATTCTATTTTCATTTACAGAGATTTGATGTGTTATTGAAGATATTTGTGATTTTAGATCAGCCACAGCTCCCATGAACTTGTCTGCCTGTTTTTGAAGTAAAGGTTCAACCGTTTCTTTTATAGCTCTGACCATCTCAGCATAGGATAGTGCCGGTATCGCAGAGGTAGAACTGGAATTACGGTCAGTGGTGTTAACTGAAGAAAGAGATGCGTCTTCCACGTTATCCATGGTTTGGTCACCTTTTCTGCCACCGCCCCTAGCTCTTTGTGTTTTAGGGGTGGTTGGAGCAACAAATTAATCCATAGTGCAATCAGTAGGTTAAGGGGAGATAAAATAGCAAAAATGACACTTGATTGATAGTCAATATCGTAGTAGAATGGCTGTGACAATGCCCGTCACGAAGGTTCACATAGCTGTGTACAGTAACTTTTCAATGAGGTGAATTATATCACCATCTAGTGGTGAAAAAAAATTAAATTGTGGATGAAAGAGAAAAAAAGAATATATTATTATAGCCAAGTGTATTATTATCGCTCTAGTGAGGCCTGACCCGCAGAACCACACTCATCCAAGGGACAACCAACTTGGCTTGTGGGGGCTGGGTGATGACAGTACCTGTGGTAGGGAATGCGGGCAAGCACGCTTCAGATGGTGTATGAGACTCAGGACCCCCAAGTAGCGCCTCAGGTTGCAGTAAAGACAATGTCGCCGGTGCCTGTAGGAAGCGGTTCACTTTTAACTTGAGCGGCTGCAGAAACACGTTCAGCCGGTCGGATCACAGGATCACGCGTCTCCGCAGCCGCAAACTGAGGTCGCGGCTCCAGAGATATGAAGAGGCCTCAGCTACTTCCGCGAACCCAGGAATCCGGAGCTCCGGAGATGGTGCAGATGCCCGCGAGCGCTGAACAGCCGGGAGTGTTCTGAGTGAGCCACCGCTTCAGGGGTCACCAATCCAGAGGACCCCGTAAGGTAAATTCACCCGGGCAACTTGAGGTAGGACGCGGGAAGGTCCGTGCTTGGTGTCGCTGTAGGCCGGACGTACCACTCGAGGCCGGGGATGTTAGCAGCCGAGTAGGCCGCGATGTTCCCGCCGGCCCGATTCACTCTCGGGAAACAAGACAGGGAGTCCACCGGGCTACCGACTGTCTAATGTCGCTGTATAACCCTCAGGGCCAGCACAAATCGTCAGGTATAAGGCTTTTTTCCTCGGCAGTTGTAGGAGCCTCGTGATAGCACTTCTGCTCTGCTTGCCCTCCAGGCCACGCCCCCATTCCTGGGTGGATTTACCTGGAGAAGAGGCTTCAGCTACCTCTTCCCAGAAAGAAGGGGAATTGAATTATGACTGGGAATTGAAGTCTGACTCCCATTTTGATTCAGGAGTTTCTATGTTGATAGATGCGGTCAGGTAGACTTTACATCTACGGGAAACAACTATTCCAGTAATTAGTTAAGTATCTGTTTTCCCAGAATTTTCATATTTTGAGGAAATCTCAAAAGAAGCCTGGTTAAAACCTGATTCCAACTTTCATTTTCCGAAAAAAATGTAAGTATCTTTATCCTTTTTCGGAAGAGGATACCCACCATGTGGTGGATGCTGCTATTGCTAGGTTGGTCAGGAATACTATTATTCCCACAACACAGTCTGTAACTCTTAAAGATCCTATAGATAGGAAGAATGAGGTTGTACTTAAATCTATATTCACTTTGTCAGGAGTCTTGCTGCGCCCAATTCTGGCCAGTGCCTGGGAGATAATGCCTATCAATCCCTGGATGAACCAGATGGTTAATGGTTTTTAATTGAGGGATTTGTCTGGAGCTAGCTCTTTAGTTGATCAGATTTTGGAAGCTCTAACCTATATAGGTGATGCTTTAATAGATTCTATTCAGGTACAGTCTCCTATTTCTGCCTTGGCCATTTTCGCCAGGTGTTCTCTATGGATTAAAACATGGAAGGCAGACATAGAGTCCAAACATGCTTTAGAGGGTCTTTGTTCGGTCCAGAATTAAAACTAAAATTATTTCTCAAGTCACAGGAGGAAAAAGTCCTTACCTTCCTATAACACCAAACACCCTGCTGCTAAGCCAGTAGGTCAATCCGCTTTTTCACATTCCGGGAAACTTGGATTCAATCCAATACGGATTTTTGGGTAAGTCAACTAGTAACCAGGTGTTAAATTTTAGATTTAGAGGGTCCTGTTCCAGGAAGATTCTTTTCCACTCCTCTCCCTTTGGATGGTTGCAGAAAGGCAGCTCTCATACAGGCAATTTCTGTGCATTCCGGGTCCAGTACTACAGCAAGGCCAGGGGTTCTACTCCAGTCTTTTCTTGGTAGACAAACCAGACTAGTCGTTTCATCCCATTCTCAACCTCTTGGGGGTAAATGCTTATCTCCATTTGGAAAAATGCAAGATGGAGTCCATAAGGTCAGTCATTTGTTCCATGGAGGAAGAGGAATTTCTGGCCTCCATAGATATCATCAAGGGTGCCTACCGCTATATTCCCATATGGAGGGGTCATCAACATCTTCTGTGGTCTGCAGTGGGGAATCTGCATTTTCAGTTCCAGGCTATGCCATTCTGGCATCCTCAATAGCCCTATTGCAACATCATCTTCAGATTACCTTAGACATGCTCCAGAGATTCGGCTGGATAATCAATCTTTCCAAGTCAAAATTAATTTTATCTCCGAGGATGGTATTTTTGGGTCTTCTTTTCGACACCCAGTTTAGGAGTGTTTGTTCTTCCGCAGGCAAAGATTCAGGATCCTTCAATCCAAGATAAGAACCATTTTACAGGTGTCTCATATCTCAGTGCTCAGGGCTATGCAGCTACTGGGAAATGGTGGCTTCATTTGAAGTCGTTCCTTTAACCAGATTTCAAGCCCAACCACTGCAAAACCAATTGCTTCTTCGATGGGTGAAGCCAGACCCTCGATTTAAACAGGTGAATATTCAGATAATCTCTGCAGACCTGACTGTCACTTCTATGGTGCAAATCTGAACATGGGTTGCCAAGTGTCAGTAATTTGATCATTGTCACCACAGATGCCAGCCTAACAGGCTGAGGGGCGGTGGTTCTAGACAGGCACCTACAGGGATTTTTGTTCGTCCAGGAAGCTTCTCTTTGCATAAATATACTGGAGTTAAGGGTGATTCGGTATGCATTGGTTCAGGCTCATTTACATCTAAGGAGCCTACCAGTGCGAATCCAATCAGACAATGCCACGGCAGTTTGTTACATAAACAAGCAGGGTGACACACACAGCTGGCAAGCAATGAGGGAGATTTCTCACATCCTTCATTGGGCAGAAATTTTTGGTCCAGCTATTTCGGCAATTTACATTCCAGGGGTGGACAACTTGGAGGCAGACTTTAAGTCACCACAGTGTACATCCAGGGGAATGGGAATTACACCAGTAGATATTTGCAGAAATTGTTTCCAGATGGGGATCTCCAGACATAGATCTAATGGATCTCTGTTCCGGGATCTACAGGCATCTCTGGTGGATGCAATGACAGAACCTTGGGTGTTCCAACTGGGATACATCTTTCCTCCTCTGGTAATGATACCAAAAGTAATTCAACGGATTTGATCAGTGGCACGGCCGGTTATTCTGGTGGCTCCAAACGGGCCATGCCGTCATTGGTACACAGTTCTTTGGAACATGTTGGCAGATGTTCCGTATCATCTGCTCCTGCAACCAGATCTGTTACTTCACGGTCCATGACGTCACCCCGATTTGCCTTGCTTGGCTTTGACGGCATGGTTCTTGAATCCAATATCTTGAGGGCCTAAGGTTTTCAGAATCTGTTGAGAAAACCATGATAGACTCACAAACCAGTCTCTTCCCAGATTTATCATCGGATATGGAAGATATATATTTGTTGGTGTGAACGACACAAGTTCAAACCTGAAAGGTTCTGAGTATCTCGTCTCTTGTCTTTTCTGCAAGAGGGGTTAGTTAAGGGTCTTGGATTGTTCTCTCATAAGGGACAAATTTCAGCCCTATTGATCCTGTTTCAGAGAAAATTGACCTCCATTCCTGAAGTTCAAACTTTCTTGCAGGGTGTTCTTCGCATACAGCCTCCTTATTTCTTGCTGGTTCCTCCTTGGACTTAAATTTAGTTTTGGAGGCCCTTCAAAAGGCACCGTTTGAACCTTTGGAAACTGTTGAATTACGATATCTTACTCTTCTGGCCGAGGCAATGGCCAAAAGGAAAACACCCTTCAAAAAGTATCTAGTTAGCGTCTTTCTAGTAAATCTCAGCTTCTCAATTTTCATGAGGATAGGATAGGGTAGGGTTACGCACTAAACCTTTCTTTCTTCCAAAGGTGGTATCTGCTTTCCCCATTAACCAGGATATTGTCCTTCCAGCTTTTTGCCAGGATTCAGTAACTAATGAAAATTCTTCCTTAGCACTGTTGGATGTGGTACGTGCGTTATGCATTTTACTTGGACCGTACTGCGTCTTTGAGGTTAACAGAATTCCTGTTGGTGTTGATTGATACACCAGAAAGAGCTGCCTGCATCAAAAGGATCCATCACTAGATGGGTCACTTCTGCCATTAGGCAGGCATATTTGTCCTCGAATACGATGGTTCCAGCCGCAGTGCTGTTGGGGCTTCTTGGGCTGTACGGCATGGTGCCACGGTTGAGCTGCTGTGCAAAGCAGCTCCCTGGTCATCCGTACACACTTTGACAATGTTACCGCTTCCATACACTTGGCACAAGGGATGCCGGTGTTGGGAGGAAATTCTTAGAGCGGTCTGTTCCAACGCTCCCCCCTCCTTAATTGGCATGTCCCAGAAGTAATGGCATCCCCTATATGGATGAAAAAGGAAATTACATTTTGACTTGCTGTTAAATCGGTTCCTTGGAGTCCATCTGGGGGATGCTGGGACCCCTCCCTTGTTTGGTTTAATACTACGTACCTGTTGGTCTCTGGTTTCCCAGTTCTTCCGTGGGTCTTTCTCCGGCTTTGTTAAACAGTAGACTGAGCTTATTGGTGGAAGGGAAGGGGTTATATAGTGGGTGGGAGCCAGTTTTCAATTAGTTAGTGTCCGACTCAACACCTCACTACACATAACCCAGAAGTAACGGCCTCCCCCAGAAGTAACGGCCTCCCCCAGAAGTAACGGCCTCCCCCAGAAGTAACGGCCTCCCCCAGAAGTAACGGCCTCCCCCAGAAGTAACGGCCTCTCCCAGAGTAACGGCCTCCCCCTGAAGGGCTCCAAGGAAGAGATTTTACGGTGAGTAAAAATCGATTTTTCTTTTCTCTCTTCAGCATGGGGTTTTCACTATTAACCCTTTCCCTGCTGCAATTTCATAAACCATTCCTTTTCTTTGCATTAACACTTCAGCTGCTTTGCAAACAATTGGTCTTCCTCTCCAAAGGAAAAAGTTCTCACTCAGCACTTGTGACTTTGCTCGCTTGCTTTCTAGCGCATTGTACATCACCTATGCAGACCGTTTTCTGGTTACACAACACTTAATCACAGGCCTTCATCACTTACCCCTCCTTGGGTTTCATGCAGGTTGATCCTGTCTTGTTGTCTCCGTTATACTGTGCAGAAAGCATCCATATTTTTGTGTACTTCTCCTTTCCCCATTTCTTAACCCCATGTGACGTCCGGGGTGTAATTTAGCTCAGTAAAGGGGTCAGTGTTGCAGTGTCTAGGTGTACAATAAGGGTCCACATGCAGCTTTGCAGTTTAAACAAAATTGAGCTTTACTTGGTATACAACAACAAAATAATAAATGACCTAGCCCCCATGTAGGGCACTACCTCACTACTTTAACCCCGACAGGGCAGCTAGTCTGCAAATGTAACAGTCTCTTATAGTCCTGTCTCACCAGTATGGACTTGGCCTCTGGCTTGCACAAACTCTCTTGGTCCTCCCTCTGTAGTAACACATTCCCCTTCCTCACCTCTATAATAACACATTCCCCTCTCACTGCTGTTGTAACACAATTGTCAATCAGTGGCGTAACTTCATCCCAGTTGCCCGGAGGCAAGATAAATGTTGGTGCCCCCCCCCCATAAAAATGTACCAGCCCCCCTATGCAGTTCCTCTTATACAGTGCCCCAGTAGTGCCTCTTATACAGTGCCCCCCTATGCAGTGCCCCCAGTAATGGTCCCCCTATGCAGTGCCCCCAGTAGTGGCCCCCCCTATGCAGTGCCCCTAGTAGTGCCTCATACAGTTGCCCCATTTACAGTGCCCTCCTATGTAGTGACCCCAGTAGTACCCCTTATACAGTGCCCCCACTAGTGTGTCCCCTCTATGAAGTGCCCCCAGTAGTGGTCCTCCTATGAGCTCCGTCCGGCTCCCTCAGTGGATACAGCAGCTAATGAGTCTGTCTGACTCTCATTGGCTGCTAAAAGAAACACATTGCCGGTGGCGATGTTTGTTACTGATCGGCAGGCAGGGGGGGTTTCTACTCAGGAACCCTTACTGCGTGCGCGAATGGGCTCAGGCGGGTCGCGGCGTTCACATGCTACATGACGTCCGCGACCATGGAGCACTCCAGCAGCAGCAGGTCATGGAGGTGGAACGCTGATCAGTGCTCCTCCTCCATGTGGCTCCTCTGCTCCCCAGCAGGTGGATACGGAACGGCCGGGTGACAGTGGAGCTGAGTGCCCCCTTCAGGGCTGGCGCCCGGCGGCAAATGGCTTCATTGTCTTCGGGAGTTCCGCCACTGGTCTTTCTCACCTCTGTAGTAACATTCTCTTTCCTCACTATTCAAATAGTGCGGCTCCACTAACTGCCAGTGATGTTTGGTAGCACTTGGGGTGAACCTAACCCTCCCTCCCAGCAGCCTAAACCTAACCCTCCCTCCCTCCCAGCAGCCTAAACCTAACCCTCCCTCCCAGCAGCCTAAAGCTAACCCTCCCTCCCTGCAGCCTAAACCTAACCCTCCCTCCCTGCAGCCTAAAGCTAACCCTCCCTCCCTGCAGCCTAAAGCTAACCCTCCCTCCCTGCAGCCTAAACCTAACCCTCCCCCTGCAGCCTAACCCTCCCCCTAACCTAAATACTTACTGTCGGGATGCTGGGCCGGGATTCTGACTGGTGTCTGGATTCCGGCACCAACATCCCGACCGCTGGGTTTATAACTACATCCCGTGTATAGGACATTATACAGCATGTGGCTGTTAGTAGATTGCACACCGCATATATATGGATGCAATGATACTTTTGTTAGTGAGGCATGATGAATGCCTCTAAAACATCTTTTAAACTTGCAGCGAGTTTAAAACATAGTTATCACTAGTGATAATTGTCATGACTAATAGGCCCCTTATTTATTTCGATTTATATGAACCCGAGGGTTCATGTGGGCATTAACAAAGGTGCATGGATGGATGGATGTAGGTAGGTAGGTAGGTAGGTAGGTATATAGGACATTACAAAGCATGTGGCTGTTAGTAGGTAGGTGTATAGGATTTGAACTGAGCTAAATCAATCGGATAGAAGTGTAGATATTTAGTAAATATAACTTATTAAAACATCTCTTAATAGCACAACTCTATAGGTTCTAACATGGTATATACAGTATATATTCAACATACGACAATTGAACAATGAGTAACATGTATATATCAATCAAAAATGATGAAAATGTTTTTTTCCTTTATCCAATATAATGGGAAAAGAAATTTTCAAAGTCCCAAGAGTAGTGAAAAAATGTATCTATGTATTTGTTAATTTTCTTTAAAAAGTCTGTATTACAGTGGCATAATGAATAAAAATTGTGTGTAATAAAAAATCCACTGAATAAACTAAATAATTCCTTATACAGGTGGTAACATTGTCTGTTATAATGTAGCAAATAATGAATATTCACTCTACTTAGTTGTAAGACGCTACTTGTAGCTGTATTTGTACAGGGCTGCTTATATGAGGGCATCCCTGATCCGTTCTCCACTGTGGCTAGCACCAGGGTTCGTAGTAATCACCGGCGTCTCCGTACAGTCACCTTGGATGAGATCGCCGTCTTTACCCTTGTGGATAGCGGTGTAGCCAGATAATCACGTGTATAGCATCGGCACTCCGTTACGGGGCGTCTCTTTGATGATGGTGTGACGCTGGGTGCTGGTGTTAATCGCTGTAGCTGCTTAACGTGGAGGCAATGAGCTGGATAAACAAGCTTCCTTTACTGGGTCCTTTCAGTGAGTAACAGTACATTAGGGGAGAGTCACAGCAGCTTCCAAACGCGTTTCTTTACACCCTGGTAATTATAATAATATCCTCTGACAAAATTATTATTTGTTACAATACAACAGACAATGTTACCACCTGCTTGAGGAATTATTCAGTTTATTCAGTGGATTTTTTCATTACACACATTTTTTATTAGGTGACTGTAATACAGACTTTTTAAAGAAGATTAACGATATAAATAGATATATTTTTCACTACTCTTGGGACTTTGAAAATTTATTTTCCCTTTTTCGATATTGGATAAAGGAAAAATGTTTTTTCATCATTTTTGATTGATATATACAGTGCCTTGCAAAAGTATTCCCCTCCCTTGGCTTTTTACCTTTTTTGTTACATTACAACCTGTAATTTATTTTTTTTAATGTGATGTAACGATACTGGATTAGAACTGCCTATACCTTCTAAGGATGACACTAATTTGCGTACGCAGTCATACAGTAATAAAGACTTCAGACCTAGAACCTGTGGTTCCAATGCACAAAGTATTATTCAAGTAAAACTACAGTCAGTTACACGCTATTGATCCAGACACAATTCGGCGCAAAGGAATTATACAGACTCAAGTAGAGTATACATACGCAGCGCTTCGGGACCAGATGTTAGGCATCAGCAAGAAACCCCTTCGTCAATCAGCATTCAGCACGAAGACTAAGACCCAGTGTTGGAGCACACATATTTATACCCCCAGCAATAGACAACACAATAGAGAAGTTTGTTGCTGATGCCATTGGTTCCCAAGGGGGATGCATCTGTTACAGAGCGTTTAACAGGCTGATTAAAATAGACCCAACCCAGCCTCCAACAACTGGGGGTCTCTGGATTCCCGCCTCGTGCAACATCCTAACAGTTATTCATATTATATACATTTTGTTGCTTGAAGTCTCTGCGGTCCATTAGTGGAGAATGCATGATGCGATCTCCACACTGATGATACCGGAATACTGTGGAAAGGGTACGCATCAGTACAAAACCAAACACTGCTTACTTATGTATAAAACCTTAGTTACCAAATAATCTTTATTTCACAGCATTTATACTAAATGATCAAACTTAAATCTTGTACCTTAAAGCTTATGGAACCTTGTATGTGAATATGTAATGTGTGAGTATGCGGGGTTTGATATAAGGACGCTAGTTAACTTGGGACAGATGCGTGCAAATAAAGCTAATAAACAGCGTTTTCATATAGGATCTTATGCATTTGCTAATAGGCGACTAGTTAACAGCGTAATTGTGCGTATTAATGTGTATATGAGAAATGGTGAAAGGTGCAATTGCATGGTGCTAATAGTAATATCGCCATATGTACTTAAATGTGAATTTATTTAAAATGGCGCTTGGGCAGCCATTCGCAAAATGGTGTCTTGCGATCTCATTTCCAAGATGGCGTCGCTGCGATTCAATTTTAAACTGATCTTGTCTCAGCCAATAATCCAGCTTCGACAGATGGATCTGCACAAAATAGTCTAATTTGGTGAAGTGAAATGAGAAAAATATATATAGAAACTTATCTTTATAAATTACATATGCACATGCCAATGTTCAGAATTTTATCACCCCCTTTGCTATGAAGCCCCTCAAAAGTTCTGGTGCAACCAATTCCTTCAGAAGTCACATAATTAGATGTCACACGGGGGGACTTCATTTCACTAAGTGTCACATGATCTGTCAGTATAAACTCACCTTTTCTGAGAGGCCCCAGAGGCTGCAACACCACTAAGCAAGAGGCATCACACCATGAGGACCAAGGAGCTCTCCAAACACGTCAGGGACAAAGTTGTTGAGAAGTACAATTCTGGGTTGGGTTATAAAAAAAATATCCAAATCTTTGATGATCCCCGAAGCACCATCAAATCCATCATCATCAAATGGTAAGAACATGGTACCACAACAAACCTGCCAAGAGAGGGCCGCCCACCAAAACTCACAGAACCGGGCAAGGAGGGCATTAATCATAGAGGCAGCACAGAGACCAAAGGTAACCCTGAAGGAGCTGCAGAGTTCCACAGCAGAGACTGGTGTATCTGTGCCTGTGACCACATTAAGCCGCACACTCCATAGAGCTGGGCTTTATGGAAGAGATTGGCCAGAAAAGAGCCATTACTTAGTGATAAAAATAAGAAGACACGATTTCAGTTTCCCAAAAGGCATGTGGGCGACTCCCCAAATGTACGGAGGAAGGTGCTCTGGTCAGATGAGACTAAAATTTAACTTTTCGGCCACCAAGGAAAATGTTATGTCTGGCACAAACCCAATACATCCCATCACCCCAAGAACACAATCCCCACAGTGACACATGGTGGTGGCAGCATCATGCTAAGGGATGTTTTTCAGCAGCGGAAACTGATTTGAGTCGAGGGAAAGATGGTTGGTGTCAAATACAGGGATATTCTTGAGCAAAACCTGTGTCAGTCTGCCTGTGATTTGACACTGGGACGGAGGTTCACCTTCCAGCAGGACAATGGCCAGAAGCATACTGCTAAAGCAACACTCCAGTGGTTTAAGGGGAAACATTTAAATGTGTTGGAATGGCCGAGTCACAGCCCAGATCTCAGTCCAATTGAGAATCTGTGGTCAGACTTGAAGATTGCTGTTCACAAGCGGAAACCATCCAACATGAAGGAGCTGGAGCAGTTTTGCCTTGAGGAATGGGCAAGAATCCTAGGGGCAAGATGTGGCAAGCTCATAGAGACTTATCCAAAGCGCCTGGCAGCTGTAATTGCCGCAAAAGGTGGCTCTACAAAGTACCGACTTTAGGGGGGTGAATAGTTATGCACGCTGAAGTTTTCTGTTATGTTGTCCTAAATGTTGTTTGATTCACAATATAAAAAAAACACAACTTCACAGTTGTAGGCATGTTCTGTGAATGAAATGCACATTTTCACACAATCCATTGTAATTCCAGGTTGTGAGGCAACAAAACATAAAAAATGCAAAGGGGGGTGAATACATTTCCAAGGCACTGTACATGTGTTACTCATTGTTCAATTGTCGTATGTTGAATATATCTACCATGTTGGAAGCTATAGAGTTGTGCTATTGAGAGATATTTAGTAAATATAATTTATTAAAACATCTACACTTGTATTTGGCAAATCCGATTGATTTAGTGCAGTTCAAATTATATCTATTTATTTTGTCCTTTTAAGTTTTCGGAACTGGAGAGTTCCTCAATGTAACAGCTGCTGAACCGATTGTAATTAGTTCATTGATCCAAGCTATACACATTGGTTAAGCCCTGACTGGTTTTCTCTTTATAAGTACAGTATATAGGATATTGCACACTGTATGTATGTAAGTAGGTAAATAGGATATTGCACACCGCATGTATGTATGTATGTAGGATATTGCACACCGTATGTATGTAAATAGGATATTGCACACCGTATGTATGTAGGTAGGTAAATACATACATGCAGTGTGCAATATCCTATTTACCTACCTACATACATACAGTGTGCAATATCCTATTTACATACATACGGTGTGCAATATCCTATTTACATACATACGGTGTGCAATATCCTATATGCCTACCTACTTACATACGGTGTGCAATATCCTATATATGTACTTACATACATGCTGTGTGTAATATCCTATTTACATACATACATGCAGTGTGCAATATCCTATGTAAATAGGATATTACACACAGCATGTATGTAAGTACATATATAGGATATTGCACACCGTATGTAAGTAGGTAGGCATATAGGATATTGCACACTGTATGTTAATAGGTAGGTATATAGGATATTGCACACAGCATGTATGGATGTAGGTAGGTATACAGGATATTGCACACAGCATGGATGTAGGTAGGTATACAGGATATTGCACACAGCATGTATGTAAGTAGGTAGGTATAAAGGATATTGCACACAGCATGTATGGATGTAGGTAGGTATATAGGACATTACACAGCATGTGGCTGTTACTGGGTAGGTATATCGGATATTGCACACAGCCTATATGGATGTTAGTAGGTAGGTATATAGGAGGATACACACAGCTTATATGGATGTCAGTAGGTAGGTATGTAGGATATTGCACACAGCCTATATGGATGTTAGTAGGTAGGTATATAGGAGGATACACACAGCTTATATGGATGTCAGTAGGTAGGTATGTAGGATATTGCACACAGCCTGTATGGATGTTAGTAGGTAGGTATATAGGAGGATACACACAGCTTATATGGATGTCAGTAGGTAGGTATGTAGGATATTGCACACAGCCTATATGGATGTTAGTAGGTAGGTATATAGGAGGATACACACAGCTTATATGGATGTTATTAGACAGGATAATAGTATATATATTACATAGCATGCATGTTGGTGACAGAAGGTAGGAATATAACATTAGAGCATCCTTCCCCACAGATGATGCAGGTGCGCAGTGATCCGCATGTAGCGCCTCCTCACAAGGTCATCCACCCTCTCCATCCTTAGATGACAGAGCTCAGCTGAGGGTTCCGGAAGCGTTTACGTGTGCCTGTACTCCGAGCCCCCGGTCCACGTCAGACTGTGCCTGGCCAGCACCCGTCCGTGACTCCGCTCCCTGCCACGCCTCACTGTAATAACGGGGCCCCGGTTACAGCCAGGGACTACTTGTCGTGGCGGAGGCGGACAGGGCGGCGCCATCTTTGGTCCATTCCATTATCAGCCATTATTGCTGCTGCTGAGCTGAGGGTGGTGGCTGCACATTCCGGGAAGGATGGATGAGGAGTACGATGTCATCGTCCTGGGCACCGGCCTGACAGTGAGTGTCGCTGGGGCTGCATTGTGCATGTGCATTAGGCTCTCGTATCCCTTCTGCACAGAGTACACGGTCAGCTGTTATAGCATAATGTATATATATATATATGGTCAGGATGTACAGCCAGCACATTGCTAAAGGCGGGTCCGCAACGCAATGCTTTCTGCATAGTATTGTGTATCACAGCAGACACCACTGGGAGACTTTGGGGTTCAGGTGACTGAGATGGGGGCAGAGTAGTGAGATAGGGGGCAGTGTAGTGAGATGGGGGGCAGTGTAGTGAGATAGGGGGCTGTGTAGTGGGATGGGGGGCAGTGTAGTGGGATGGGGGGCAGTGTAGTGGGATGGGGGGCAGTGTAGTGGGATGGGGGGCAGTGTAGTGGGATGGGGGGCAGTGTAGTGAGATGGGGCAGTGTAGTAGGATAGGGGGCAGTATAGAAGAATAGGGGGCAGTGTAGTGGGATGGGGGGCAGTGTAGTGAGATAGGGGGCAGTATAGTAGGATGGGGGGCAGAGTAGTGGGATGGGGCAGTGTAGTAGGATAGGGGGCAGTATAGAAGAATAGGGGGCAGTGTAGTAGGATGGGGGGCAGTGTAGTGGGATGGGGCAGTGTAGTAGGATAGGGGGCAGTATAGAAGAATAGGGGGCAGTGTAGTGGGATGGGGGGCAGTGTAGTGAGATAGGGGGCAGTATAGTAGGATGGGGGGCAGAGTAGTGGGATGGGGCAGTGTAGTAGGATAGGGGGCAGTATAGAAGAATAGGGGGCAGTGTAGTAGGATGGGGGGCAGCGTAGTGAGATAGGGGGCTGTGTAGTGGGATGGGGGGCAGTGTAGTGGGATGGGGGGCAGTGTAGTGAGATGGGGCAGTGTAGTGAGATTGGGGGCAGTGTAGTGGGATGGGGGGCAGTGTAGTGGGATGGGGGGCAGTGTAGTGGGATGGGGGGCAGTGTAGTGAGATGGGGCAGTGTAGTGAGATGGGGGGCAGTGTAGTGGGATGGGGGGCAGTGTAGTGGGATGGGGGGCAGTGTAGTGAGATGGGGGGCAGTGTAGTGGGATAGGGGGCAGAGTAGTGGGATGGGGGGCAGTGTAGTGAGATAGGGGGCAGTGTAGTAGGATAGGGGGCAGAGTAGTGAGATAGGGGGCAGTGTAGTGAGATAGGGGGCTGTGTAGTGAGATGGGGGCTGTGTAGTGAGATGGGGGCAGTGTAGTGAGATGGGGGGCAGTGTAGTGAGATGGGGGGCAGTGTAGTGGGATGGGGGGCAGTGTAGTAGGATAGCGGGCAGAGTAGTGGGATAGGGGGCAGTGTAGTAGAATAGGGGGCAGAGTAGTGGGATAGGGGGCAGTGTAGTGGGATGGGGGGCAGTGTAGTAGGATAGGGGGCAGTGTAGTGAGATAGGGGGCAGTGTAGTAGGATAGGGGGCAGTATAGAAGAATAGGGGGCAGTGTAGTGGGATGGGGGGCAGTGTAGTAGGATAGGGGGCAGTGTAGTGAGATAGGGGGCAGTGTAGTGAGATAGGGGGCAGTGTAGTGAGATGGGGGCAGTGTAGTGAGATGGGGGGCAGTGTAGTAGGATGGGGGGCAGAGTAGTGGGATGGGGGGCAGTGTAGTGAGATAGGGGGCAGTGTAGTGAGATAGGGGGCAGTGTAGTAGGATAGGGGGCAGAGTAGTGAGATAGGGGGCAGTGTAGTGAGATAGGGTGCAGTGTAGTGAGATAGGGGGCAGTGTAGTGAGATAGGGGGCTGTGTAGTGAGATGGGGGCAGTGTAGTGAGATGGGGGGCAGTGTAGTGGGATGGGGGGCAGTGTAGTGGGATGGGGGGCAGTGTAGTAGGATAGCGGGCAGAGTAGTGGGATAGGGGGCAGTGTAGTAGAATAGGGGGCAGAGTAGTGGGATAGGGGGCAGTGTAGTGGGATGGGGGGCAGTGTAGTAGGATAGGGGGCAGTGTAGTGAGATAGGGGGCAGTATAGTAGGATGGGGGGCAGTGTAGTGGGATGGGGGCAGTGTAGTGAGATGGGGCAGTGTAGTAGGATAGGGGGCAGTATAGAAGAATAGGGGGCAGTGTAGTGGGATGGGGGGCAGTGTAGTAGGATAGGGGGCAGAGTAGTGAGATAGGGGGCAGTGTAGTAGGATAGGGGGCAGAGTAGTGGGATGGGGGGCAGTGTAGTGAGATAGGGGGCAGTGTAGTAGGATAGGGGGCAGTGTAGTAGGATAGGGGGCAGTGTAGTGAGATGGGGGCTGTGTAGTGAGATGGGGGCTGTGTAGTGAGATGGGGGGCAGTGTAGTGGGATGGGGGGCAGTGTAGTGAGATAGGGGGCAGTGTAGTAGGATGGGGGGCAGAGTAGTGGGATGGGGGGCAGTGTAGTGAGATAGGGGGCAGTGTAGTAGGATAGGGGGCAGAGTAGTGAGATAGGGGGCAGTGTAGTAGGATAGGGGGCAGAGTAGTGAGATAGGGGGCAGTGTAGTGAGATAGGGGGCAGTGTAGTGAGATAGGGGGCTGTGTAGTGAGATGGGGGCAGTGTAGTGAGATGGGGGGCAGTGTAGTGGGATGGGGGGCAGTGTAGTGGGATGGGGGGCAGTGTAGTGGGATGGGGGGCAGTGTAGTAGGATAGCGGGCAGAGTAGTGGGATAGGGGGCAGTGTAGTAGAATAGGGGGCAGAGTAGTGGGATAGGGGGCAGTGTAGTGGGATGGGGGGCAGTGTAGTAGGATAGGGGGCAGTATAGTAGGATGGGGGGCAGTGTAGTGAGATGGGGCAGTGTAGTAGGATAGGGGGCAGTATAGAAGAATAGGGGGCAGTGTAGTAGGATGGGGGGCAGCGTAGTGAGATAGGGGGCAGCGTAGTGAGATAGGGGGCAGTGTAGTGAGATAGGGGGCTGTGTAGTGGGAATGGTGCGTAGTGTAGTGGGATAGGGGGCAGTGTAGTGAGATAGTGGGGGCAGTGTAGTGAGATGAGGTAGTGTAATGAGGCGGGGTAGTGTAGTGAGATAGGGGGGCAGTGTAGTGGGAATGGTGGATAGTGTAGTGAGATAGGGGGCAGTGTAGTGAGAATGGTGGGTAGTGTAGTGGGAATGGTGGATAGTGTAGTGAGATAGGGGGCAGTGTAGTGAGAATGGTGGATAGTGTAGTGAGATAGGTGGCAGTGTAGTGAGAATGGTGGGTAGTGTAGTGGGATAGGGGGCAGTGTAGTGAGATGAGGTAGTGTAATGAGGTGGGGCAGTGTAGTGGGAATGGTGGGTAGTGTAGTGAGATAGGGGGGCAGTGTAGTGGGAATGGTGGATAGTGTAGTGAGATAGGGGGCAGTGTAGTGAGAATGGTGGGTAGTGTAGTGGGATAGGGGGCAGTGTAGTGAGATGAGGTAGTGTAATGAGGTGGGGCAGTGTAGTGGGAATGGTGGGTAGTGTAGTGAGATAGTGGGTCAGTGTAGTGGGAATGGTGGGTAGTGCAGTGAGATAGCGGGGCAGTGTAGTGAGATGGGGATGTGTAGCGAGGTGGGGGGGCAGCGAAGTGGGAATGGTGGGTAGTGTAGTGAGATGGGGTAGTGTAGTGGAAATGGGGGGCAGTGTCGTTAGATGGGGATGTGTTTTGAGGGGGGGGCGGTGTAGTGGGAATGGGGGGCAGTGTAGTGGGAATGGGGGGCAGTGTTGTGAGATAGGGATGTGTAGCGAGGTGGGGAGCAGTGTAGTGGGAATGGTGGGTAGTGTAGTGTGATGGGGGCAGTGTAGTGGGGATGGAGATGTGTAGCGAGGTGGGGGGGCAGTGTAGTGGGAATGGTGGGTAGTGTAGTGAGATGGGGTAGTGTAGTGGGAATGGGGGGCAGTGTTGTGAGATGGGAATGGTGGGTAGTGTAGTGAGATGGGGGTAGTGTAGTGGAAATGGGGGGCAGTGTCGTTAGATGGGGATGTGTAGTGAGGGGGGGGCAGTGTAGTGGGAATGGGGGGCATTGTAGTGGGAATGGTGGGTAGTGTAGTGAGATGGGGTAGTGTAGTGTGATGAAGGCAGTGTAGTGGAAATGGGGGGCAGTGTTATGAGATGGGGATGTTATTGGGGGGGCAGTGTAGTGAGATGGGGATGTGTAGCGAGGTGGGGGGGCAGTGTAGTGGGAATGGTGGGTAGTGTAATTAGATAGTGGGTCAGTGTAGTGGGAATGGTGGGTAGTGTAGTGAGATAGCGGGGCAGTGTAGTGAGATGGGGTAGTGTAGTGTGATGAAAGCAGTGTAGTGGAAATGGGGGGCAGTGTCGTTAGATGGGGATGTGTAGTGGGGGGGGCAGTGTAGTGAGATGGGGATGTGTAGCGAGGTGGGGGGGCAGTGTAGTGGGAATGGTGGGTAGTGTAATGAGATAGGGGGACAGTGTAGTGGGAATGGTGGATAGTGTAGTGAGATAGTGGGTCAGTGTAGTGGGAATGGTGGGTAGTGTAGTGAGATAGTGGGGCAGTGAAGTGGGAATGGTGGGTAGTGTAGTGAGATAGCGGGGCAGTGTAGTGAGATGGGGTAGTGTAGTGTGATGAAGGCAGTGTAGTGGAAATGGGGGGCAGTGTTATGAGATGGGGATGTTATTGGGGGGGCAGTGTAGTGAGATGGGGATGTGTAGCGAGGTGGGGGGGCAGTGTAGTGGGAATGGTGGGTAGTGTAATCAGATAGGGGGGCAGTGTAGTGGGAATGGTGGATAGTGTAGTGAGATAAGGGGGCAGTGTAGTGGGAATGGTGGATGTGTAGTGAGATAGGGGGCAGTGTAGTGAGAATGGTGGGTAGTGTAGTGGGATAGGGGGCAGTGTAGTGAGATGAGGTAGTGTAATGAGGTGGGTCAGTGTAGTGAGATAGTGGGGTAGTGTAGTGAGATAGTGGGGCAGTGAAGTGGGAATGGTGGATAGTGTAGTGAGATAGGGGGGCAGTGTAGTGAGATGGGGTAGTGTAGTGTGATGAAGGCAGTGTAGTGGAAATGGGGGGCAGTGTCGTTAGATGGGGATGTGTAGTGGGGGGGCAGTGTAGTGAGATAGGGATGTGTAGCGAGGTGGGGGGGCAGTGTAGTGGGAATGGTGGGTAGTGTAATGAGATAGGGGGGCAGTGTAGTGGGAATGGTGGATAGTGTAGTGAGGTAGGGGGGCAGCGTAGTGGGAATGGTGGATAGTGTAGTGAGATAGGGGGGCAGTGTAGTGAGATGGGGTAGTGTAGTGTGATGAAGGCAGTGTAGTGGAAATGGGGGGCAGTGTCGTTAGATGGGGATGTGTAGTGAGGGGGGGCAGTGTAGTGGGAATGGTGGGTAGTGTGGTGGGAATGGGGGGCAGTGTTGTGAGATGGGGATGTGTAGCGAGGTGGGGGAGCAGTGTAGTGGGAATGGTGGGTGGTGTAATGAGATAGGGGGGGCAGTGTAGTGTGAATGGTGGATAGTGTAGTGAGATAGGGGGGCAGTGTAGTGAGATGGGGTAGTGTAGTGTGATGAAGGCAGTGTAGTGGAAATGGGGGGCAGTGTCGTTAGATGGGGATGTGTAGTGAGGGGGGGCAGTGTAGTGGGAATGGTGGGTAGTGTGGTGGGAATGGGGGGCAGTGTTGTGTGATGGGGATGTGTAGTGAGATGGTGGGGCAGTGTAGTGGGAATGGTGGATAGTGTAATGAGATAGGGGGGCAGTGTAGTGGGAATGGTGGATAGTGTAGTGAGATAGGGGGGCAGTGTAGTGAGATGAGGTAGTGTAATGAGGTGGGGCAGTGTAGTGAGATAGTGGGTCAGTGTAGTGGGAATGGGGGGTAGTGTAGTGAGATAGTGGTGCAGTGTAGTGGGAATGGCGGGCAGTGTAGTAAGATGGGGATGTGCAGCGTAGTGGGAATGGTGGGTAGTGTAGTGAGATAGGGGGGCAGTGTAGTGGGAATGGTGGGTAGTGTAGTGGAAATGGGGGGCAGTGTTATGAGATGGGGATGTGTAGCGAGGTGGGGGGACAGTGTAGTGGGAATGGTGGATAGTGTAGTGGGGATGGGGGGCAGTGTTGTGAGATGGGGATGTGTAGCGAGGTGGGGGGGCAGTGTAGTGGGAATGGTGGGTAGTGTAGTGGGGATGGGGGGCAGTGTTGTGAGATGGGAATGGTGGGTAGTGTAGTGAGATGGGGGTAGTGTAGTGGAAATGGGGGGCAGTGTCGTTAGATGGGGATGTGTAGTGAGGGGGGGGCAGTGTAGTGGGAATGGGGGGCATTGTAGTGGGAATGGTGGGTAGTGTAGTGAGATAGTGGGTCAGTGTAGTGGGATAGTGGGTAGTGTAGTGGAATGGGGGGCAGTGTTGTGAGATGGGGATGTTACGAGGTGGGGGGGCAGTGTAGTGGGAATGGTGGGTAGTGTAGTGAGATAGTGGGGCAGTGTAGTGTGATGGGGAGCAGTGTAGTGGGGATGGGGATGTGTAGCGAGGTGGGGGGGCAGTGTAGTGGGAATGTTGGGTAGTGTAGTGGGAATGGGGAGAAGTGTTGTGAGATGGGGATGTGTAGCAAGGTGGGGGGGCAGTGTAGTGGGAATGGTGGGTAGTGTAGTGAGATGGGGTAGTGTAGTGTGATGGGGCAGTTTAGTGAGATGGGGTAGTGTAGTGTGATGGGGGCAGTGTAGTGAGATGGGGATGTGTAGCAAGTAATTACTGCTTCAATTATATTAAAATAGAGAAATGTTGGTTTTGTTGCCAGTAGAAAGGTCCGGGATGGGAGGTTCCTAGTTTCCCTATTGGATGTTTGGTGAGATGCAGAAAGGTGTGAGCAGGACTTAAGCTGGGTGCACACTGACCGACCATCATCTGTCTCTGGCCGCAGGGCCTGCTGGCTGGGCGACGTGTCCCGCCTCCTCCCAGTGGCCTCTGCTGCAAGTGCACGGGCCGTCGGCAGACATATTTGCCATCGGTTGTGCAGTAGAGCAGGCGCGATATGTCTGTGAACTACGTCGTTCACGGACATATTGCTGGTACACACTGACTGATGAGCACCTGATATATTGGCCAGTATATATGCCTGTGTGTACCCAGCTTGCAAAAAGGGTTGTTCGGCACCACCAGGGCCTCCCCCCCCCTGCCCAGGGGAGGCCCTGATGGTGCCGAACAACCCTTTTTGCACCCTAAACCTAACCCTCCTGGGGAGGTGCCTAACCCTAACCTCCCCCTGTGGTTACCTAACCCCTCTCCCTGTAATCTAACCCTCCCGGGGCGCGCGAAACCCTAACTCCCCCATCCCCGGCTAAGCACGCATACTTACCGCCGTTCCTACGTTCAGGATGCCGACGCCTGTATCCTGACACTTATCGGGCTATATGCGTCGGCTTTATGCTGGGTGGCGGGATTCCGGTGTCGGTATTTTGACTGTCGGCATATCAACTACATCCCGGAACAAGGTATAGTTTCAGGAATTGATGGCTCAGTAGCTTCAGGTGAGACTGTGCCATGCATTTCCTAAATAGGTGTCTGCACCTGGGGAATACAGATGGAAACAAGGGCTCGGTTCAAGTATATGGCTGGAGGACTGTGGCCGAGCCTCTCATTATGCATTTTCACTGATCAGGTTTCCTCGTCAGGGAGGATGTCACATCCTGGAATTCCAGCTGTACACATCAACTCATGCAAATCTCACTGACAGCTACCGAGCAACATGACGGTCTCTAGGGGACAGTGCCGGGAGTCACACAGCAACATGACGGTCTCTAGGGAACAGTGCCGGGAGTCACACAGTAACATGACGGTCTCTAGGGAACAGTGCCGGGAGTCACACAGCAACATGACGGTCTCTAGGGGACAGTGCCGGGAGTCACACAGCAACATGACGGTCTCTAGGGGACAGTGCCGGGAGTCACACAGCAACATGACGGTCTCTAGGGGACAGTGCCGGGAGTCACACAGCAACATGACGGTCTCTAGGGAACAGTGCCGGGAGTCTCACAGCAACATGACGGTCTCTAGGGGACAGTGCCGGGAGTCACACAGTAATATGACGGTCTCTAGGGGACAGTGATAGGAGTCACACGGCAACATGACGGTCTCTAGGGGACAGTGGCCGGGAGTCACACAGCAACATGACGGTCTCTAGGGGACAGTGCCGGGAGTCTCACAGCAACATGACGGTCTCTAGGGGACAGTGCCGGGAGTCACACAGTAATATGACGGTCTCTAGGGGACAGTGATAGGAGTCACACGGCAACATGACGGTCTCTAGGGGACAGTGGCCTGGAGTCACACAGCAACATGACGGTCTCTAGGGGACAGTGCCGGGAGTCACACAGTAACATGACAGTCTCTAGGGGACAGTGATACGAGTCACACAGCAACATGACGGTCTCTAAGGGACAGTGCCGGGAGTCACAGTAACATGACGGTCTCTAGGGGACAGTGCCGGGAGTCACACAGTAACATGACGGTCTCTAGGGGACAGTGCCGGGAGTCACACAGCAACATGACGGTCTCTAGGGGACAGTGCCGGGAGTCACACAGTAACATGACAGTCTCTAGGGGACAGTGCCGGGAGTCACACAGCAACATGACGGTCTCTAGGGGACAGTGATAGGAGTCACACAGCAACATGACAGCACACATCATACAGGAAACGGTAACATGACAGCACTCATCATACATGATACGGTAACACGACAGCGCACATCATACAGGATACGGTAACACGACAGCGCTCATCATACAGGATACGGTAACATGACAGCGCACATCATACAGGATACGGTAACATGACAGCGCACATCATACATGATACGGTAACATGACAGCGCTCATCATACATGATACGGTAACATGACAGCGCACATCATACATGATACGGTAACATGACAGCGCACATCATACAGGATACGGTAACATGACAGCACACATCATACAGGATACGGTAACATGACAGCGCTCATCATACAGGATACGGTAACATGACAACACACATCATACAGGATACGGTAACATGACAGCACACATCATACAGGATACGGTAACATGACAGCGCACATCATACAGGATACGGTAACATGACAGCACTCATCATACAGGATACGGTAACACGACAGCACTCATCATACAGGATACGGTAACACGACAGCGCACATCATACAGGATACGGTAACACGACAGCACTCATCATACAGGATACGGTAACATGACAGCGCACATCATACATGATACGGTAACACGACAGCGCACATCATACATGATACGGTAACACGACAGCTCTCATCATACAGGATACGGTAACACGACAGCACTCATCATACAGGATACGGTAACACGACAGCACACATCATACATGATACGGTAATATGACAGCACTCCTCATACAGGATACGGTAACATGACAGCACTCCTCATACACGATACGGTAACATGACAGCACTCCTCATACATGATACGGTAACACGACAGCGCACATCATACAGGATACGGTAACACGACAGCGCTCATCATACAGGATACGGTAACATGACAGCGCTCATCATACATGATGCGGTAACATGACAGCACACATCATACAGGATACGGTAACATGACAGCACACATCATACAGGATACGGTAATATAATAAGCCACATCCACAAAAAAAACATTGGGAAACAAATAAAAAGATTCACATAATACAATCAAGCCCCTCCATGTGCCATTCCAGCCCCCGCTCTCTCCCCGGGCCACTCCAGTCCAGCACCCCCTCTCTCCCCGGGCCACTCCAGTCCAGCACCCCCTCTCTCCCCGGGCCACTCCAGTCCAGCACCCCCTCTCTCCCCGGGCCACTCCAGTCCAGCCCCCCCTCTCTCCCCGGGCCACTCCAGTCCAGCCCCCCCTCTCCCCCCGGGCCACTCCAGTCCAGCCCCCCCTCTCTCCCCGGGCCACTCCAGTCCAGCCCCTCCTCTCTCCCCGGGCCACTCCAGTCCAGCCCCCCCTCTCTCCCCGGGCCACTCCAGTCCAGCCCCCCCTCTCTCCCCGGGCCACTCCAGTCCAGCCCCCCCTCTCCCCGGGCCACTCCAGTCCAGCCCCCCCTCTCCCCGGGCCACTCCAGTCCAGCCCCCCCTCTCTCCCCGGGCCACTCCAGTCCAGCCCCCCCTCTCTCCCCGGGCCACTCCAGTCCAGCCCCCCCTCTCCCCAGGCCACTCCAGTCCAGCCCCCCCTCTCTCCCCGGGCCACCCCAGTCCAGCCCCCCCTCTCCCCGGGCCACTCCAGTCTAACCCCCCCTCTCCCCGGGCCACTCCAGTCCAGCCCCCCCTCTCCCCGGGCCACTCCAGTCCAGCCCCCCCTCTCTCCCCGGGCCACTCCAGTCCAGCCCACCCTTTCTCCCCGGGCCACTCCAGTCCAGCCCACCCTTTCTCCCCGGGCCACTCCAGTCCAGCCCACCCTTTCTCCCCGGGCCACTCCAGTCCAGCCCCCCCTCTCTCCCAGGGCCACTCCAGTCCAGCCCCCCCTCTCCCCAGGCCACTCCAGTCCAGCCCCCCCTCTCTCCCCGGGCCACTCCAGTCCAGCCCCCCCTCTCCCCGGGCCACACCAGTCCAGCCCCCCCTCTCCCCGGGCCACTCCAGTCCAGCCCCCCCTCTCTCCCCGGGCCACTCCAGTCCAGCCCCCCCTCTCTCCCTGGGCCACTCCAGTCCAGCCCCCCCTCTCTCCCCGGGCCACTCCAGTCCAGCCCCCCCTCTCTCCAGGCCACTCCAGTCCAGCCCCCCCTCTCTCCAGGCCACTCCAGTCCAGCCCCCCCTCTCCCCAGGCCACTCCAGTCCAGCCCCCCCTCTCTCCCCGGGCCACTCCAGTCCAGCCCCCCCTCTCTCCCCGGGCCACTCCAGTCCAGCCCCCCCTCTCTCCCCGGGCCACTCCAGTCCAGCCCCCCCTCTCCCCGGGCCACACCAGTCCAGCCCCCCCTCTCCCCAGGCCACTCCAGTCCAGCCCCCCCTCTCTCCCCGGGCCACCCCAGTCCAGCCCCCCCTCTCCCCGGGCCACTCCAGTCCAGCCCCCCCTCTCCCCGGGCCACTCCAGTCCAGCCCCCCCTCTCTCCCCGGGCCACTCCAGTCCAGCCCCCCCTCTCTCCCTGGGCCACTCCAGTCCAGCCCCCCCTCTCTCCCCGGGCCACTCCAGTCCAGCCCCCCCTCTCTCCAGGCCACTCCAGTCCAGCCCCCCCTCTCCCCAGGCCACTCCAGTCCAGCCCCCCCTCTCTCCCCGGGCCACTCCAGTCCAGCCCCCCCTCTCCCCGGGCCACTCCAGTCCAGCCCCCCCTCTCCCCGGGCCACTCCAGTCCAGCCCCCCCTCTCTCCCCGGGCCACTCCAGTCCAGCCCCCCCTCTCTCCCTGGGCCACTCCAGTCCAGCCCCCCCTCTCTCCCCGGGCCACTCCAGTCCAGCCCCCTCTCTCCCCGGGCCACTCCAGTCCAGCCCCCCCTCTCTCCAGGCCACTCCAGTCCAGCCCCCACTCTCCCCACATGTCACAAATAAAGGAAAAAAAATGCTGTGGACTGTATGCATCACGTAGGTAGACTCTGGCGTCTGTGACGGCATCCTCCTTGTGGCTGCAGGTTCAGTCACAAATGGAATGCCGCCTCCTATTTGCGGTGTGACATCATAACGTCGCCCATATATGCCTCCGGAGCGGAGCAGACTACTGCAACAAAGGACGAGCCTCCTATGACCAGCTGCGCACGTATCAGTGTCAGTCAGGGGAGTCGCATCAGGAAAACGGAAGAGTCACAGCTTGGCCACCACTGAACTAGAGATGTTTTTTTTTTTTAAACATTTGGTTTAAACCAGATAACCCTGCTCTGGTTATACATGTACTAACAAGTCTGCCAAAGCAGTAAGGGGCACAGTATTCAAAGCGGGGGTTTTATGTGAATGCAGATGAATGTACAGATAGTTATATACTGCCTGTCAGTGCTATGTATATGTCGCCCTTTATGTGAATGCAGATGAATGTACAGATAGTTATATACTGCCTGTCAGTGCTATGTATATGTCGCCCTTTATGTGAATGCAGATGTATGTACAGATAGTTATATACTGCCTGTCAGTGCTATGTATATGTCGCCCTTTATGTGAATGTAGATGAATGTACAGATAGTTATATACTGCCTGTCAGTGCTATGTATATGTCGCCCTTTATGTGAATGCAGATGAATGTACAGATAGTTATATACTGCCTGTCAGTGCTATGTATATGTCGCCCTATATGTGAATGCAGATGAATGTACAGATAGTTATATACTGCCTGTCAGTGCTATGTATATGTCGCCCTTTATGTGAATGTAGATGTATGTACAGATAGTTATATACTGCCTGTCAGTGCTATGTATATGTCGCCCTTTATGTGAATGCAGATGAATGTACAGATAGTTATATACTGCCTGTCAGTGCTATGTATATCTCGCCCTTTATGTGAATGCAGATGAATGTACAGATAGTTATATACTGCCTGTCAGTGCTATGTATATGTCGCCCTTTATGTGAATGTAGATGAATGTACAGATAGTTATATACTGCCTGTCAGTGCTATGTATATGTCGCCCTTTATGTGAATGCAGATGAATGTACGGATTGTTATATACTGCCTGTCAGTGCTATGTATATGTCGCCCTTTATGTGAATGCAGATGAATGTACAGATAGTTATATACTGCCTGTCAGTGCTATGTATATGTCGCCCTATATGTGAATGCAGATGAATGTACGGATTGTTATATACTGCCTGTCAGTGCTATGTATATGTCGCCCTTTATGTGAATGCAGATGAATGTACAGATAGTTATATACTGCCTGTCAGTGCTATGTATATGTCGCCCTTTATGTGAATGCAGATGAATGTACAGATAGTTATATACTGCCTGTCAGTGCTATGTATATCTCGCCCTTTATGTGAATGCAGATGAATGTACAGATAGTTATATACTGCCTGTCAGTGCTATGTATATGTCGCCCTTTATGTGAATGCAGATGAATGTACAGATAGTTATATACTGCCTGTCAGTGCTATGTATATCTCGCCCTTTATGTGAATGCAGATGAATGTACAGATAGTTATATACTGCCTGTCAGTGCTATGTATATGTCGCCCTTTATGTGAATGTAGATGTATGTACAGATAGTTATATACTGCCTGTCAGTGCTATGTATATGTCGCCCTTTATGTGAATGCAGATGAATGTACAGATAGTTATATACTGCCTGTCAGTGCTATGTATATGTCGCCCTTTATGTGAATGCAGATGAATGTACAGATAGTTATATACTGCCTGTCAGTGCTATGTATATGTCGCCCTTTATGTGAATGCAGATGTATGTACAGATAGTTATATACTGCCTGTCAGTGCTATGTATATGTCGCCCTTTATGTGAATGTAGATGTATGTACAGATAGTTATATACTGCCTGTGAGTGCTATGTATATGTCGCCCTTTATGTGAATGTAGATGAATGTACAGATAGTTATATACTGCCTGTCAGTGCTATGTATATGTCGCCCTTTATGTGAATGCAGATGAATGTACAGATAGTTATATACTCCCTGTCAGTGCTATGTATATGTCGCCCTTTATGTGAATGTAGATGTATGTACAGATAGTTATATACTGCCTGTCAGTGCTATGTATATGTCACCCTTTATGTGAATGCAGATGAATGTACAGATAGTTATATACTGCCTGTCAGTGCTATGTATATGTCGCCCTTTATGTGAATGCAGATGAATGTACAGATAGTTATATACTGCCTGTCAGTGCTATGTATATGTCGCCCTTTATGTGAATGCAGATGTATGTACAGATAGTTATATACTGCCTGTCAGTGCTATGTATATGTCGCCCTTTATGTGAATGTAGATGTATGTACAGATAGTTATATACTGCCTGTGAGTGCTATGTATATGTCGCCCTTTATGTGAATGTAGATGAATGTACAGATAGTTATATACTGCCTGTCAGTGCTATGTATATGTCGCCCTTTATGTGAATGCAGATGAATGTACAGATAGTTATATACTCCCTGTCAGTGCTATGTATATGTCGCCCTTTATGTGAATGTAGATGTATGTACAGATAGTTATATACTGCCTGTCAGTGCTATGTATATGTCACCCTTTATGTGAATGCAGATGAATGTACAGATAGTTATATACTGCCTGTCAGTGCTATGTATATGTCGCCCTTTATGTGAATGCAGATGTATGTACAGATAGTTATATACTGCCTGTCAGTGCTATGTATATGTCACCCTTTATGTGAATGCAGATGAATGTACAGATAGTTATATACTGCCTGTCAGTGCTATGTATATGTCACCCTTTATGTGAATGCAGATGAATGTACGGATAGTTATATACTGCCTGTCAGTGCTATGTATATGTCGCCCTTTATGTGAATGCAGATGAATGTACGGATAGTTATATACTGCCTGTCAGTGCTATGTATATGTCGCCCTTTATGTGAATGCAGATGAATGTACAGATAGTTATATACTGCCTGTCAGTGCTATGTATATGTCGCCCTTTATGTGAATGCAGATGTATGTACAGATAGTTATATACTGCCTGTCAGTGCTATGTATATGTCGCCCTTTATGTGAATGTAGATGTATGTACAGATAGTTATATACTGCCTGTGAGTGCTATGTATATGTCGCCCTTTATGTGAATGTAGATGAATGTACAGATAGTTATATACTGCCTGTCAGTGCTATGTATATGTCGCCCTTTATGTGAATGCAGATGAATGTACAGATAGTTATATACTCCCTGTCAGTGCTATGTATATGTCGCCCTTTATGTGAATGTAGATGTATGTACAGATAGTTATATACTGCCTGTCAGTGCTATGTATATGTCACCCTTTATGTGAATGCAGATGAATGTACAGATAGTTATATACTGCCTGTCAGTGCTATGTATATGTCGCCCTTTATGTGAATGCAGATGTATGTACAGATAGTTATATACTGCCTGTCAGTGCTATGTATATGTCACCCTTTATGTGAATGCAGATGAATGTACAGATAGTTATATACTGCCTGTCAGTGCTATGTATATGTCGCCCTTTATGTGAATGTAGATGAATGTACAGATAGTTATATACTGCCTGTCAGTGCTATGTATATGTCGCCCTTTATGTGAATGTAGATGAATGTACAGATAGTTATATACTGCCTGTCAGTGCTATGTATATGTCGCCCTTTATGTGAATGCAGATGAATGTACAGATAGTTATATACTGCCTGTCAGTGCTATGTATATGTCGCCCTTTATGTGAATGCAGATGTATGTACAGATAGTTATATACTGCCTGTCAGTGCTATGTATATGTCGCCCTTTATGTGAATGCAGATGAATGTACAGATAGTTATATACTGCCTGTCAGTGCTATGTATATGTCGCCCTTTATGTGAATGCAGATGAATGTACAGATAGTTATATACTGCCTGTGAGTGCTATGTATATCTCGCCCTTTATGTGAATGCAGATGAATGTACGGATAGTTATATACTGCCTGTCAGTGCTATGTATATGTCGCCCTTTATGTGAATGCAGATGAATGTACAGATAGTTATATACTGCCTGTCAGTGCTATGTATATGTCACCCTTTATGTGAATGCAGATGAATGTACAGATAGTTATATACTGCCTCTCAGTGCTATGTATATGTCGCCCTTTATGTGAATGTAGATGTATGTACAGATAGTTATATACTGCCTGTCAGTGCTATGTATATGTCGCCCTTTATGTGAATGCAGATGAATGTACAGATAGTTATATACTGCCTGTCAGTGCTATGTATATCTCGCCCTTTATGTGAATGCAGATGAATGTACGGATAGTTATATACTGCCTGTCAGTGCTATGTATATCTCGCCCTTTATGTGAATGCAGATGAATGTACGGATAGTTATATACTGCCTGTCAGTGCTATGTATATGTCGCCCTTTATGTGAATGCAGATGAATGTACAGATAGTTATATACTGCCTCTCAGTGCTATGTATATGTCGCCCTTTATGTGAATGCAGATGAATGTACAGATAGTTATATACTGCCTGTCAGTGCTATGTATATGTCGCCCTTTATGTGAATGCAGATGAATGTACAGATAGTTATATACTGCCTGTCAGTGCTATGTATATGTCGCCCTTTATGTGAATGTAGATGTATGTACAGATAGTTATATACTGCCTGTCAGTGCTATGTATATGTCGCCCTTTATGTGAATGCAGATGAATGTACAGATAGTTATATACTGCCTGTCAGTGCTATGTATATGTCGCCCTTTATGTGAATGTAGATGTATGTACAGATAGTTATATACTGCCTGTCAGTGCTATGTATATGTCGCCCTTTATGTGAATGTAGATGTATGTACAGATAGTTATATACTGCCTGTCAGTGCTATGTATATGTCGCCCTTTATGTGAATGCAGATGAATGTACAGATAGTTATATACTGCCTGTCAGTGCTATGTATATGTCGCCCTTTATGTGAATGCAGATGAATGTACAGATAGTTATATACTGCCTGTCAGTGCTATGTATATGTCGCCCTTTATGTGAATGCAGATGTATGTACAGATAGTTATACACTGCCTGTCAGTGCTATGTATATGTCGCCCTTTATGTGAATGCAGATTAATGTACAGATAGTTATATACTGCCTGTGAGTGCTATGTATATGTCGCCCTTTATGTGAATGCAGATGTATGTACAGATAGTTATATACTGCCTGTCAGTGCTATGTATATGTCGCCCTTTATGTGAATGCAGATGAATGTACAGATAGTTATATACTGCCTGTCAGTGCTATGTATATGTCGCCCTTTATGTGAATGTAGATGTATGTACAGATAGTTATATACTGCCTGTCAGTGCTATGTATATGTCGCCCTTTATGTGAATGCAGATGAATGTACAGATAGTTATATACTGCCTGTCAGTGCTATGTATATGTCGCCCTTTATGTGAATGCAGATGAATGTACAGATAGTTATATACTGCCTGTCAGTGCTATGTATATGTCGCCCTTTATGTGAATGCAGATGAATGTACAGATAGTTATATACTGCCTGTCAGTGCTATGTATATGTCGCCCTTTATGTGAATGCAGATGTATGTACAGATAGTTATATACTGCCTGTCAGTGCTATGTATATGTCGCCCTTTATGTGAATGCAGATGAATGTACAGATAGTTATATACTGCCTGTCAGTGCTATGTATATGTCGCCCTTTATGTGAATGTAGATGTATGTACGGATAGTTATATACTGCCTGTCAGTGCTATGTATATGTCGCCCTTTATGTGAATGCAGATGAATGTACGGATAGTTATATACTGCCTGTCAGTGCTATGTATATGTCGCCCTTTATGTGAATGCAGATGAATGTACAGATAGTTATATACTGCCTGTCAGTGCTATGTATATGTCGCCCTATATGTGAATGTAGATGAATTTACAGATAGTTATATACTGCCTGTCAGTGCTATGTATATGTCGCCCTTTATGTGAATGCAGATGAATGTACAGATAGTTATATACTGCCTGTCAGTGCTATGTATATGTCGCCCTTTATGTGAATGCAGATGAATGTACAGATAGTTATATACTGCCTCTCAGTGCTATGTATATGTCGCCCTTTATGTGAATGCAGATGAATGTACGGATTGTTATATACTGCCTGTCGGTGCTATGTATATGTCGCCCTTTATGTGAATGTAGATGAATGTACAGATAGTTATATACTGCCTGTCAGTGCTATGTATATGTCGCCCTTTATGTGAATGTAGATGAATGTACAGATAGTTATATACTGCCTGTCAGTGCTATGTATATGTCGCCCTTTATGTGAATGCAGATGTATGTACAGATAGTTATATACTGCCTGTCAGTGCTATGTATATGTCGCCCTTTATGTGAATGCAGATGAATGTACAGATTGTTATATACTGCCTGTCAGTGCTATGTATATGTCGCCCTTTATATGAATGTAGATGAATGTACAGATAGTTATATACTGCCTGTCAGTGCTATGTATATGTCGCCCTTTATGTGAATGTAGATGAATGTACAGATAGTTATATACTGCCTGTCAGTGCTATGTATATGTCGCCCTTTATGTGAATGCAGATGAATGTACGGATAGTTATATACTGCCTGTCAGTGCTATGTATATGTCGCCCTTTATGTGAATGCAGATGAATGTACAGATAGTTATATACTGCCTGTGAGTGCTATGTATATGTCGCCCTTTATGTGAATGCAGATGAATGTACGGATTGTTATATACTGCCTGTCAGTGCTATGTATATGTCGCCCTTTATGTGAATGCAGATGAATGTACAGATAGTTATATACTGCCTGTCAGTGCTATGTATATGTCGCCCTTTATGTGAATGCAGATGAATGTACAGATAGTTATATACTGCCTGTCAGTGCTATGTATATGTCACCCTTTATGTGAATGCAGATGAATGTACAGATAGTTATATACTGCCTGTCAGTGCTATGTATATCTCGCCCTTTATGTGAATGCAGATGAATGTACAGATAGTTATATACTGCCTGTCAGTGCTATGTATATGTCGCCCTTTATGTGAATGCAGATGAATGTACGGATTGTTATATACTGCCTGTCAGTGCTATGTATATGTCGCCCTTTATGTGAATGTAGATGAATGTACGGATTGTTATATACTGCCTCTCAGTGCTATGTATATGTCGCTCTCTTTACAGGAATGCATCTTGTCTGGTATAATGTCTGTTAATGGAAAGAAAGTCCTACACATGGACAGGAACCCATACTACGGTGGGGAAAGTTCCTCCATCACCCCATTAGAGGAGGTACAGTACGATTCATAGTATAGATTAGTATTTGTCGTTGTGCTCTGATTCCTTGTGTATAGTATTTCTCCTGTGAGTGTTTCTTTCAGGGCTCGTACACACAGACAAACAGTATGAAAAACAGCCAAGGGCATAGACATTAACTTGGTCTTTGAGCTTGATTCAGAGATGAATGGTATTGCCCGGCCGTACAGAAGCAGCTATGTGATACCATCCAACAAAATGTACATGCAGGAGGTGTAATCGCAACCGATGCTCCGCTGACCAGGCTGTGTAACCTGGCCGGTGCTGGGTCACTTGCTAGGCCAGGTAATCTGCGACGCAGACCCTGGCCTCATCCTGCCTGGAAAACAGGAGCGACCCCCCCGTATCCAGGAATGGTGACCAGCCACGCCCCCTAAACGCCACAGCATGTCAATCTTTATATTTGGTGCTAAATGTATTCTTATTTCCAGGTCAGCATAGCCCGCAGCGTCAACCCCTCACTGATTCCTACCTCTTCAGTTGTTAGTGTAGATGCATCCCCTCTGTGCCGGGGCATCCCCTCTGTGCCAGAGAATCCCCTCTGTGCCGGATCATTCCCTCTGTGCCAGAGAATCTCCACTGTGTCAGAGAATTCCCTCTGTGCCGGATCATTCCCTCTGTGCCGGGGCATCCCCTCTGTGCCGGGGCTCCCCTCTGTGCCGGATCATCCCCTCTGTGCCGGATCATCCCCTCTGTGCCAGAGAATCCCCTCTGTGTCGGGGCATCCCCTCTGTGTCGGGGCATCCCCTCTGTGCCGGATCATTCCCTCTGTGCCAGAGAATCTCCACTGTGCCGGATCATTCCCTCTGTGCCAGATCATTCCCTCTGTGCCAGAGAATCCCCTCTATGCCGGGGCATCCCCTCTGTGCCGGGGCATCCCCTCTGTGCCGGGGCATCCCCTCTGTGCTGCAGCATTCCCTCTGTGCCGGGGCATCCCCTCTGTGCCGGGGCATCCCCTCTGTGCCGGAGAATCCCCTCTGTGCCGGATCATTCCCTCTGTGCCAGAGAATCCCCACTGTTCCGGGCATCCCCTCTGTGCCAGAGAATCCCCTCTGTGCCAGAGAATCCCCACTGTGCCAGATCATTCCCTCTGTGCCAGAGAATCCCCACTGTGCCAGAGCATTCCCTCTGTGCGGATCATTCCCTCTGTGCCAGAGAATCCTCTCTGTGCCGGATCATTCCCTCTGTGCCGGGGCATCCCCTCTGTGCCGGGGCATCCCCTCTGTGCCAGAGAATCCCCTCTGTGCCGGATCATTCCCTCTGTGCCAGAGAATCCCCACTGTGCCGGGCATCCCCTCTGTGCCAGATCATTCCCTCTGTGCCGGGGCATCCCCTCTGAGCATCCCCTCTGTGCCGGATCATTCCCTCTGTGCCGGGGCATCCCCTCTGTGCCAGAGAATCCCCACTGTGCCGAATCATTTCCTCTGTGCCGGGGCATCCCCTCTGAGCATCCCCTCTGTGCCGGATCATTCCCTCTGTGCCAGAGAATCCCCACTGTGCCAGAGCATTCCATCTGTGCGGATCATTCCCTCTGTGCCAGAGAATCCTCTCTGTGCCGGATCATTCCCTCTGTGCCGGGGCATCCCCTCTGTGCCAGAGAACCCCTCTGTGCCGGATCATTCCCTCTGTGCCAGAGAATCCCCACTGTGCCGGGCATCCCCTCTGTGCCAGAGAACCCCAACTGTGCGGGGCATCCCCTCTGTGCCAGAGAATCCCCACTGTGCCAGATCATTCCCTCTGTGCCGGGGCATCCCCTCTGAGCATCCCCTCTGTGCCGGATCATCCCCTCTGTGCCAGAGAATCCCCACTGTGCCAGATAATTCCCTCTGTGCCGGGGCATCCCCTCTGAGCATCCCCTCTGTGCCGGATCATTCCCTCTGTGCCGGGGCATCCCCTCTGTGCCAGAGAATCCCCACTGTGCCGAATCATTTCCTCTGTGCCGGGGTATCCCCTCTGTGCCGGGGCATCCCCTCTGAGCATGCCCTCTGTGCCGGAGCATCCCCTTTGTGACGGAGCATACTCTTTAACCGGGGCATCCCCTCTGTGCCGGATAATCCCCTCTGTGCCGGAGAATCCCCTTTCGGCGCACCTGGTCCCATGAGACCCTGCTAGTGCTGCATGGCTATTTTGCAGAAAATCTGTCTAACTCAGAATGCGATGCGACTAGGACACACCAGGAAACCGCGCTGTTTAAACATGTAGCACTGTGAGTCTCTCAGTCAGCATATGAAGTGCTACAATGCAGCAGTCACAGCTATTCTCCATGACAATCACACACAGATATACAAGTGTCACATATCAAATTAATCAGCACAGTCTCCTGGTGCGTCCCAGTCTAATCGCATTGTGACTTGCACATATTTTCTGGGAAAAAAGATGTAGGCACTAGCAGATTTGGGCGACGGCTCACTCACCCCTGGCATATCACGCTGCATGGTGTATTGAGGCTAGATGAGCAAGATCACATCTATAGGTGTGTCAGCTCACTCACCCCAGGCATATCACGCTGCATGGTGTATTGAGGCTAGATGAGCAAGGATCTATAGGTGGGTCAGCTCACTCACCCCAGGCATATCACGCTGCATGGTGTATTGAGGCTAGATGAGTAAGATCACATCTATAGGTGTGTCAGCTCACTCACCCCAGGCATATCACGCTGCATGGTGTATTGAGGCTAGATGAGCAAGGAACTATAGGTGTGTCAGCTCGCTCACCCCAGGCATATCACGCTGCATGGTGTATTGAGGCTAGAGGAGCAAGGATCTATAGGTGTGTCAGCTCACTCACCCCAGGCATATCACGCTGCATGGTGTATTGAGGCTAGATGAGCAAGATCACATCTATAGGTGTGTCAGCTCACTCACCCCAGGCATGTCACGCTACATGGTGTATTGAGGCTAGATGAGCAAGGATCTATAGGTGTGTCAGCTCACTCACCCCAGGCATATCACGCTGCATGGTGTATTGAGGCTAGAGGAGCAAGGATCTATAGGTGTGTCATCTCACTCACCCCAGGCATATCACGCTGCATGGTGTATTGAGGCTAGAGAAGCAAGGATCTATAGGTGTGTCAGCTCACTCACCCCAGGCATATCACGCTGCATGGTGTATTGAGGCTAGATGAGCAAGATCACATCTATAGGTGTGTCAGCTCACTCACCACAGGCATATCACGCTACCTGGTGTATTGAGGCTAGAGGAGCAAGGACATATCTATAGGTGTGTCAGCTCACTCACCCCAGGCATATCATACTACATGGTGTATTGAGGCTAGATGAGCAAGGATCTATAGGTGTGTCAGCTCACTCACCCCAGGCATATCACGCTGCATGGTGTATTGAGCCTAGATGAGCAAGATCACATCTATAGGTGTGTCAGCTCACTCACCCCAAGCATATCACGCTGCATGGTGTATTGAGGCTAGAGGAGCAAGGATCTATAGGTGTGTCAGCTCACTCACCCCAAGCATATCACGCTGCATGGTGTATTGAGGCTAGAGGAGCAAGGATCTATAGGTGTGTCAGCTCACTCACCCCAGGCATATCACGCTGCATGGTGTATTGAGGCTAGAGGAGCAAGGATCTATAGGTGTGTCAGCTCACTCACCCCAGGCATATCACGCTGCATGGTGTATTGAGGCTAGATGAGCAAGGATCTATAGGTGTGTCATCTCACTCACCCCAGGCATATCACGCTGCATGGTGTATTGAGGCTAGATGAGCAAGATCACATCTATAGGTGTGTCAGCTCACTCACCCCAGGCATATCACGCTGCATGATGTATTGAGGCTAGATGAGCAAGGATCTATAGGTGTGTCAGCTCACTCACCCCAGGCATATCACGCTTCATGGTGTATTGAGGCTAGAGGAGCAAGGATCTATAGGTGTGTCATCTCACTCACCCCAGGCATATCACGCTGCATGGTGTATTGAGGCTAGAGGAGCAAGGATCTATAGGTGTGTCAGCTCACTCACCCCAGGCATATCACGCTGCATGGTGTATTGAGGCTAGATGAGCAAGGTCACATCTATAGGTGAGTCAGCTCACTCACCCCAGGCATATCACGCTGCATGGTGTATTGAGGCTAGATGAGCAAGATCACATCTATAGGTGTGTCAGCTCACTCACCTCAGGCATATCACGCTGCATGGTGTATTGAGGCTAGAGGAGCAAGGACATATCTATAGGTGAGTCAGCTCACTCACCGCAGGCATATCATGCTACATGGTGTATTGAGGCTAGATGAGCAAGATCACATCTATAGGTGTGTCAGCTCACTCACCCCAGGCATATCACGCTGCATGGTGTATTGAGGCTAGATGAGCAAGGATCTATAGGTGTGTCAGCTCGCTCACCCCAGGCATATCACGCTGCATGGTGTATTGAGGCTAGAGGAGCAAGGATCTATAGGTGTGTCAGCTCACTCACCCCAGGCATATCACGCTGCATGGTGTATTGAGGCTAGATGAGCAAGATCACATCTATAGGTGTGTCAGCTCACTCACCCCAGGCATATCACGCTACATGGTGTATTGAGGCTAGATGAGCAAGGATCTATAGGTGTGTCAGCTCACTCACCCCAGGCATATCACGCTGCATGGTGTATTGAGGCTAGAGGAGCAAGGACATATCTATAGGTGAGTCAGCTCACTCACCGCAGGCATATCATGCTACATGGTGTATTGAGGCTAGATGAGCAAGATCACATCTATAGGTGTGTCAGCTCACTCACCCCAGGCATATCACGCTGCATGGTGTATTGAGGCTAGATGAGCAAGGATCTATAGGTGTGTCAGCTCGCTCACCCCAGGCATATCACGCTGCATGGTGTATTGAGGCTAGATGAGCAAGATCACATCTATAGGTGTGTCAGCTCACTCACCTCAGGCATATCACGCTGCATGGTGTATTGAGGCTAGAGGAGCAAGGACATATCTATAGGTGAGTCAGCTCACTCACCCCAGGCATATCACGCTGCATGGTGTATTGAGGCTAGATGAGCAAGATCACATCTATAGGTGTGTCATCTCACTCACCCCAGGCATATCACGCTGCATGGTGTATTGAGGCTAGAGAAGCAAGGATCTATAGGTGTGTCCGCTCACTCACCCCAGGCATATCACGCTGCATGGTGTATTGAGGCTAGATGAGCAAGATCACATCTATAGGTGTGTCAGCTCACTCACCCCAGGCATATCACGCTACATGGTGTATTGAGGCTAGATGAGCAAGGATCTATAGGTGTGTCAGCTCACTCACCCCAGGCATATCACGCTGCATGGTGTATTGAGGCTAGAGGAGCAAGGATCTATAGGTGTGTCATCTCACTCACCCCAGGCATATCACGCTGCATGGTGTATTGAGGCTAGATGAGCAAGATCACATCTATAGGTGTGTCAGCTCACTCACCCCAGGCATATCACGCTACATGATGTATTGAGGCTAGATGAGCAAGGATCTATAGGTGTGTCAGCTCACTCACCCCAGGCATATCACGCTGCATGGTGTATTGAGGCTAGATGAGCAAGATCACATCTATAGGTGTGTCAGCTCACTCACCCCAAGCATATCACGCTGCATGGTGTATTGAGGCTAGAGGAGCAAGGATCTATAGGTGTGTCAGCTCACTCACCCCAGGCATATCACGCTGCATGGTGTATTGAGGCTAGATGAGCAAGGATCTATAGGTGTTATCTCACTCACCCCAGGCATATCACGCTGCATGGTGTATTGAGGCTAGATGAGCAAGATCACATCTATAGGTGTGTCAGCTCACTCACCCCAGGCATATCACGCTGCATGGTGTATTGAGGCTAGATGAGCAAGATCACATCTATAGGTGTGTCAGCTCACTCACCCCAGGCATATCACGCTACATGGTGTATTGAGGCTAGATGAGCAAGGATCTATAGGTGTGTCAGCTCACTCACCCCAGGCATATCACGCTGCATGGTGTATTGAGGCTAGAGGAGCAAGGATCTATAGGTGTGTCATCTCACTCACCCCAGGCATATCACGCTGCATGGTGTATTGAGGCTAGATGAGCAAGATCACATCTATAGGTGTGTCAGCTCACTCACCCTAGGCATATCACGCTACATGATGTATTGAGGCTAGATGAGCAAGGATCTATAGGTGTGTCAGCTCACTCACCCCAGGCTTATCACGCTGCATGGTGTATTGAGGCTAGAGGAGCAAGGACATATCTATAGGTGTGTCAGCTCACTCACCCCAGGCACATCATGCTACATGGTGTATTGAGGCTAGATGAGCAAGGATCTATAGGTGTGTCAGCTCACTCACCCCAGGCATATCACGCTGCATGGTGTATTGAGGCTAGATGAGCAAGATCACATCTATAGGTGTGTCAGCTCACTCACCCCAAGCATATCACGCTGCATGGTGTATTGAGGCTAGAGGAGCAAGGATCTATAGGTGTGTCAGCTCACTCACCCCAGGCATATCACGCTGCATGGTGTATTGAGGCTTGAGGAGCAAGGATCTATAGGTGTGTCAGCTCACTCACCCCAGGCATATCACGCTGCATGGTGTATTGAGGCTAGATGAGCAAGGATCTATAGGTGTGTCATCTCACTCACCCCAGGCATATCACGCTGCATGGTGTATTGAGGCTAGATGAGCAAGATCACATCTATAGGTGTGTCAGCTCACTCACCCCAGGCATATCACGCTGCATGATGTATTGAGGCTAGATGAGCAAGGATCTATAGGTGTGTCAGCTCACTCACCCCAGGCATATAACGCTGCATGGTGTATTGAGGCTAGTGGAGCAAGGACATATCTATAGGTGTGTCAGCTCACTCAGCCCAGGCATATCACGCTGCATGATGTATTGAGGCTAGATGAGCAAGGATCTATAGGTGTGTCAGCTCACTCACCCCAGGCATATCACGCTGCATGGTGTAGTGACGCTAGATGAGCAAGGATCTTAAGGTGTGTCAGCTCACTCACCCCAGGCATATCACGCTGCATGGTGTATTGAGGCTAGATGAGCAAGGATCTATAGGTGTGTCGGCTCACTCACCCCAGGCATATCACGCTGCATGGTGTATTGAGGCTAGAGGAGCAAGATCACATCTATAGGTGTGTCAGCTCACTCACCCCAGGCATATCACGCTGCATGGTGTATTGAGGCTAGAGGAGCAAGGATCTATAGGTGTGTCAGCTCACTCACCCCAGGCATATCACGCTGCATGGTGTATTGAGGCTAGATGAGCAAGGTCACATCTATAGGTGAGTCAGCTCACTCACCCCAGGCATATCGCGCTGCATGGTGTATTGAGGCTAGATGAGCAAGGATCTATAGGTGTGTCAGCTCACTCACCTCAGGCATATCACGCTGCATGGTGTATTGAGGCTAGAGGAGCAAGGACATATCTATAGGTGAGTCAGCTCACTCACCGCAGGCATATCATGCTACATGGTGTATTGAGGCTAGATGAGCAAGATCACATCTATAGGTGTGTCAGCTCACTCACCCCAGGCATATCACGCTGCATGGTGTATTGAGGCTAGATGAGCAAGGATCTATAGGTGTGTCAGCTCGCTCACCCCAGGCATATCACGCTGCATGGTGTATTGAGGCTAGAGGAGCAAGGATCTATAGGTGTGTCAGCTCACTCACCCCAGGCATATCACGCTGCATGGTGTATTGAGGCTAGATGAGCAAGATCACATCTATAGGTGTGTCAGCTCACTCACCCCAGGCATATCACGCTACATGGTGTATTGAGGCTAGATGAGCAAGGATCTATAGGTGTGTCAGCTCACTCACCCCAGGCATATCACGCTGCATGGTGTATTGAGGCTAGAGGAGCAAGGATCTATAGGTGTGTCATCTCACTCACCCCAGGCATATCACGCTGCATGGTGTATTGAGGCTAGAGAAGCAAGGATCTATAGGTGTGTCCGCTCACTCACCCCAGGCATATCACGCTGCATGGTGTATTGAGGCTAGATGAGCAAGATCACATCTATAGGTGTGTCAGCTCACTCACCCCAGGCATATCACGGTACATGGTGTATTGAGGCTAGATGAGCAAGGATCTATAGGTGTGTCAGCTCACTCACCCCAGGCATATCACGCTGCATGGTGTATTGAGGCTAGAGGAGCAAGGATCTATAGGTGTGTCATCTCACTCACCCCAGGCATATCACGCTGCATGGTGTATTGAGGCTAGATGAGCAAGATCACATCTATAGGTGTGTCAGCTCACTCACCCCAGGCATATCACGCTACATGATGTATTGAGGCTAGATGAGCAAGGATCTATAGGTGTGTCAGCTCACTCACCCCAGGCATATCACGCTGCATGGTGTATTGAGGCTAGAGGAGCAAGGACATATCTATAGGTGTGTCAGCTCACTCACCCCAGGCATATCATGCTACATGGTGTATTGAGGCTAGATGAGCAAGATCACATCTATAGGTGTGTCAGCTCACTCACCCCAGGCATATCACGCTGCATGGTGTATTGAGGCTAGATGAGCAAGGATCTATAGGTGTGTCAGCTCGCTCACCCCAGGCATATCACGCTGCATGGTGTATTGAGGCTAGAGGAGCAAGGATCTATAGGTGTGTCAGCTCACTCACCCCAGGCATATCACGCTGTATGGTGTATTGAGGCTAGATGAGCAAGATCACATCTATAGGTGTGTCAGCTCACTCACCCCAGGCATATCACGCTACATGGTGTATTGAGGCTAGATGAGCAAGGATCTATAGGTGTGTCAGCTCACTCACCCCAGGCATATCACGCTGCATGGTGTATTGAGGCTAGAGGAGCAAGGATCTATAGGTGTGTCATCTCACTCACCCCAGGCATATCACGCTGCATGGTGTATTGAGGCTAGATGAGCAAGATCACATCTATAGGTGTGTCAGCTCACTCACCCCAGGCATATCACGCTACATGATGTATTGAGGCTAGATGAGCAAGGATCTATAGGTGTGTCAGCTCACTCACCCCAGGCATATCACGCTGCATGGTGTATTGAGGCTAGATGAGCAAGATCACATCTATAGGTGTGTCAGCTCACTCACCCCAAGCATATCACGCTGCATGGTGTATTGAGGCTAGAGGAGCAAGGATCTATAGGTGTGTCAGCTCACTCACCCCAGGCATATCACGCTGCATGGTGTATTGAGGCTAGATGAGCAAGGATCTATAGGTGTCATCTCACTCACCCCAGGCATATCACGCTGCATGGTGTATTGAGGCTAGATGAGCAAGGATCTATAGGTGTGTCAGCTCACTCACCCCAGGCATATCACGCTGCATGGTGTATTGAGGCTAGAGGAGCAACGATCTATAGGTGTGTCATCTCACTCACCCCAGGCATATCACGCTGCATGGTGTATTGAGGCTAGATGAGCAAGATCACATCTATAGGTGTGTCAGCTCACTCACCCTAGGCATATCACGCTACATGATGTATTGAGGCTAGATGAGCAAGGATCTATAGGTGTGTCAGCTCACTCACCCCAGGCTTATCACGCTGCATGGTGTATTGAGGCTAGAGGAGCAAGGACATATCTATAGGTGTGTCAGCTCACTCACCCCAGGCATATCATGCTACATGGTGTATTGAGGCTAGATGAGCAAGATCACATCTATAGGTGTGTCAGCTCACTCACCCCAGGCATATCACGCTGCATGGTGTATTGAGGCTAGAGGAGCAAGGATCTATAGGTGTGTCAGCTCACTCACCCCAGGCATATCACGCTGCATGGTGTATTGAGGCTAGAGGAGCAAGGATCTATAGGTGTGTCAGCTCACTCACCCCAGGCATATCACGCTGCATGGTGTATTGAGGCTAGATGAGCAAGGATCTATAGGTGTGTCATCTCACTCACCCCAGGCATATCACGCTGCATGGTGTATTGAGGCTAGATGAACAAGATCACATCTATAGGTGTGTCAGCTCACTCACCCCAGGCATATCACGCTGCATGATGTATTGAGGCTAGATGAGCAAGGATCTATAGGTGTGTCAGCTCACTCACCCCAGGCATATAACGCTGTATGGTGTATTGAGGCTAGTGGAGCAAGGACATATCTATAGGTGTGTCAGCTCACTCAGCCCAGGCATATCACGCTGCATGATGTATTGAGGCTAGATGAGCAAGGATCTATAGGTGTGTCAGCTCACTCACCCCAGGCATATCACGCTGCATGGTGTAGTGACGCTAGATGAGCAAGGATCTTAAGGTGTGTCAGCTCACTCACCCCAGGCATATCACGCTGCATGGTGTATTGAGGCTAGATGAGCAAGGATCTATAGGTGTGTCGGCTCACTCACCCCAGGCATATCACGCTGCATGGTGTATTGAGGCTAGAGGAGCAAGATCACATCTATAGGTGTGTCAGCTCACTCACCCCAGGCATATCACGCTGCATGGTGTATTGAGGCTAGAGGAGCAAGGATCTATAGGTGTGTCAGCTCACTCACCCCAGGCATATCACGCTGCATGGTGTATTGAGGCTAGAGAAGCAAGGATCTATAGGTGTGTCCGCTCACTCACCCCAGGCATATCACGCTGCATGGTGTATTGAGGCTAGATGAGCAAGATCACATCTATAGGTGTGTCAGCTCACTCACCCCAGGAATATCACGGTACATGGTGTATTGAGGCTAGATGAGCAAGGATCTATAGGTGTGTCAGCTCACTCACCCCAGGCATATCACGCTGCATGGTGTATTGAGGCTAGAGGAGCAAGGATCTATAGGTGTGTCATCTCACTCACCCCAGGCATATCACGCTGCATGGTGTATTGAGGCTAGATGAGCAAGATCACATCTATAGGTGTGTCAGCTCACTCACCCCAGGCATATCACGCTACATGATGTATTGAGGCTAGATGAGCAAGGATCTATAGGTGTGTCAGCTCACTCACCCCAGGCATATCACGCTGCATGGTGTATTGAGGCTAGAGGAGCAAGGATCTATAGGTGTGTCATCTCACTCACCCCAGGCATATCACGCTGCATGGTGTATTGAGGCTAGAGAAGCAAGGATCTATAGGTGTGTCCGCTCACTCACCCCAGGCATATCACGCTGCATGGTGTATTGAGGATAGATGAGCAAGATCACATCTATAGGTGTGTCAGCTCACTCACCCCAGGCATATCACGCTACATGGTGTATTGAGGCTAGATGAGCAAGGATCTATAGGTGTGTCAGCTCACTCACCCCAGGCATATCACGCTGCATGGTGTATTGAGGCTAGAGGAGCAAGGATCTATAGGTGTGTCATCTCACTCACCCCAGGCATATCACGCTGCATGGTGTATTGAGGCTAGATGAGCAAGATCACATCTATAGGTGTGTCAGCTCACTCACCCCAGGCATATCACGCTGCATGATGTATTGAGGCTAGATGAGCAAGGATCTATAGGTGTGTCAGCTCACTCACCCCAGGCATATAACCCTGCATGGTGTATTGAGGCTAGTGGAGCAAGGACATATCTATAGGTGTGTCAGCTCACTCAGCCCAGGCATATCACGCTGCATGATGTATTGAGGCTAGAGGAGCAAGGATCTATAGGTGTGTCAGCTCACTCACCCCAGGCATATCACGCTGCATGGTGTATTGAGGCTAGATGAGCAAGATCACATCTATAGGTGTGTCAGCTCACTCACCTCAGGCATATCACGCTGCATGGTGTATTGAGGCTAGAGGAGCAAGGACATATCTATAGGTGAGTCAGCTCACTCACCCCAGGCATATCACGCTGCATGGTGTATTGAGGCTAGATGAGCAAGATCACATCTATAGGTGTGTCAGCTCACTCACCCCAGGCATATCACGCTGCATGATGTATTGAGGCTAGATGAGCAAGGATCTATAGGTGTGTCAGCTCACTCACCCCAGGCATATAACCCTGCATGGTGTATTGAGGCTAGATGAGCAAGGATCTATAGGTGTGTCAGCTCACTCACCCCAGGCATATCACGCTGCATGGTGTATTGAGGCTAGATGAGCAAGATCACATCTATAGGTGTGTCAGCTCACTCACCCCAGGCATATCACGCTACATGGTGTATTGAGGCTAGATGAGCAAGGATCTATAGGTGTGTCAGCTCACTCACCCCAGGCATATCACGCTGCATGGTGTATTGAGGCTAGAGGAGCAAGGATCTATAGGTGTGTCATCTCACTCACCCCAGGCATATCACGCTGCATGGTGTATTGAGGCTAGATGAGCAAGATCACATCTATAGGTGTGTCAGCTCACTCACCCTAGGCATATCACGCTACATGATGTATTGAGGCTAGATGAGCAAGGATCTATAGGTGTGTCAGCTCACTCACCCCAGGCTTATCACGCTGCATGGTGTATTGAGGCTAGAGGAGCAAGGACATATCTATAGGTGTGTCGGCTCACTCACCCCAGGCACATCATGCTACATGGTGTATTGAGGCTAGATGAGCAAGGATCTATAGGTGTGTCAGCTCACTCACCCCAGGCATATCACGCTGCATGGTGTATTGAGGCTAGATGAGCAAGATCACATCTATAGGTGTGTCAGCTCACTCACCCCAAGCATATCACGCTGCATGGTGTATTGAGGCTAGAGGAGCAAGGATCTATAGGTGTGTCAGCTCACTCACCCCAGGCATATCACGCTGCATGGTGTATTGAGGCTAGAGGAGCAAGGATCTATAGGTGTGTCAGCTCACTCACCCCAGGCATATCACGCTGCATGCTGTATTGAGGCTAGATGAGCAAGGATCTATAGGTGTGTCATCTCACTCACCCCAGGCATATCACGCTGCATGGTGTATTGAGGCTAGATGAGCAAGATCACATCTATAGGTGTGTCAGCTCACTCACCCCAGGCATATCACGCTGCATGATGTATTGAGGCTAGATGAGCAAGGATCTATAGGTGTGTCAGCTCACTCACCCCAGGCATATAACGCTGCATGGTGTATTGAGGCTAGTGGAGCAAGGACATATCTATAGGTGTGTCAGCTCACTCAGCCCAGGCATATCACGCTGCATGATGTATTGAGGCTAGATGAGCAAGGATCTATAGGTGTGTCAGCTCACTCACCCCAGGCATATCACGCTGCATGGTGTAGTGACGCTAGATGAGCAAGGATCTTAAGGTGTGTCAGCTCACTCACCCCAGGCATATCACGCTGCATGGTGTATTGAGGCTAGATGAGCAAGGATCTATAGGTGTGTCGGCTCACTCACCCCAGGCATATCACGCTGCATGGTGTATTGAGGCTAGAGGAGCAAGATCACATCTATAGGTGTGTCAGCTCACTCACCCCAGGCATATCACGCTGCATGGTGTATTGAGGCTAGAGGAGCAAGGATCTATAGGTGTGTCAGCTCACTCACCCCAGGCATATCACGCTGCATGGTGTATTGAGGCTAGATGAGCAAGGTCACATCTATAGGTGAGTCAGCTCACTCACCCCAGGCATATCACGCTGCATGGTGTATTGAGGCTAGATGAGCAAGATCACATCTATAGGTGTGTCAGCTCACTCACCCCAGGCATATCGCGCTGCATGGTGTATTGAGGCTAGATGAGCAAGGATCTATAGGTGTGTCAGCTCACTCACCTCAGGCATATCACGCTGCATGGTGTATTGAGGCTAGAGGAGCAAGGACATATCTATAGGTGAGTCAGCTCACTCACCGCAGGCATATCATGCTACATGGTGTATTGAGGCTAGATGAGCAAGATCACATCTATAGGTGTGTCAGCTCACTCACCCCAGGCATATCACGCTGCATGGTGTATTGAGGCTAGATGAGCAAGGATCTATAGGTGTGTCAGCTCGCTCACCCCAGGCATATCACGCTGCATGGTGTATTGAGGCTAGAGGAGCAAGGATCTATAGGTGTGTCAGCTCACTCACCCCAGGCATATCACGCTGCATGGTGTATTGAGGCTAGATGAGCAAGATCACATCTATAGGTGTGTCAGCTCACTCACCCCAGGCATATCACGCTACATGGTGTATTGAGGCTAGATGAGCAAGGATCTATAGGTGTGTCAGCTCACTCACCCCAGGCATATCACGCTGCATGGTGTATTGAGGCTAGAGGAGCAAGGATCTATAGGTGTGTCATCTCACTCACCCCAGGCATATCACGCTGCATGGTGTATTGAGGCTAGAGAAACAAGGATCTATAGGTGTGTCCGCTCACTCACCCCAGGCATATCACGCTGCATGGTGTATTGAGGCTAGATGAGCAAGATCACATCTATAGGTGTGTCAGCTCACTCACCCCAGGCATATCACGGTACATGGTGTATTGAGGCTAGATGAGCAAGGATCTATAGGTGTGTCAGCTCACTCACCCCAGGCATATCACGCTGCATGGTGTATTGAGGCTAGAGGAGCAAGGATCTATAGGTGTGTCATCTCACTCACCCCAGGCATATCACGCTGCATGGTGTATTGAGGCTAGATGAGCAAGATCACATCTATAGGTGTGTCAGCTCACTCACCCCAGGCATATCACGCTACATGATGTATTGAGGCTAGATGAGCAAGGATCTATAGGTGTGTCAGCTCACTCACCCCAGGCATATCACGCTGCATGGTGTATTGAGGCTAGAGGAGCAAGGACATATCTATAGGTGTGTCAGCTCACTCACCCCAGGCATATCATGCTACATGGTGTATTGAGGCTAGATGAGCAAGATCACATCTATAGGTGTGTCAGCTCACTCACCCCAGGCATATCACGCTGCATGGTGTATTGAGGCTAGATGAGCAAGGATCTATAGGTGTGTCAGCTCGCTCACCCCAGGCATATCACGCTGCATGGTGTATTGAGGCTAGAGGAGCAAGGATCTATAGGTGTGTCAGCTCACTCACCCCAGGCATATCACGCTGCATGGTGTATTGAGGCTAGATGAGCAAGATCACATCTATAGGTGTGTCAGCTCACTCACCCCAGGCATATCACGCTACATGGTGTATTGAGGCTAGATGAGCAAGGATCTATAGGTGTGTCAGCTCACTCACCCCAGGCATATCACGCTGCATGGTGTATTGAGGCTAGAGGAGCAAGGATCTATAGGTGTGTCATCTCACTCACCCCAGGCATATCACGCTGCATGGTGTATTGAGGCTAGAGAAGCAAGGATCTATAGGTGTATCCGCTCACTCACCCCAGGCATATCACGCTGCATGGTGTATTGAGGCTAGATGAGCAAGATCACATCTATAGGTGTGTCAGCTCACTCACCCCAGGCATATCACGCTGCATGGTGTATTGAGGCTAGATGAGCAAGATCACATCTATAGGTGTGTCAGCTCACTCACCCCAGGCATATCACGCTACATGATGTATTGAGGCTAGATGAGCAAGGATCTATAGGTGTGTCAGCTCACTCACCCCAGGAATATCACGCTGCATGGTGTATTGAGGCTAGAGGAGCAAGGATCTATAGGTGTGTCATCTCACTCACCCCAGGCATATCACGCTGCATGGTGTATTGAGGCTAGATGAGCAAGATCACATCTATAGGTGTGTCAGCTCACTCACCCCAGGCATATCACGCTACATGGTGTATTGAGGCTAGATGAGCAAGGATCTATAGGTGTGTCAGCTCACTCACCCCAGGCATATCACGCTGCATGGTGTATTGAGGCTAGAGGAGCAAGGATCTATAGGTGTGTCATCTCACTCACCCCAGGCATATCACGCTGCATGGTGTATTGAGGCTAGAGAAGCAAGGATCTATAGGTGTATCCGCTCACTCACCCCAGGCATATCACGCTGCATGGTATATTGAGGCTAGATGAGCAAGATCACATCTATAGGTGTGTCAGCTCACTCACCCCAGGCATATCACGCTACATGGTGTATTGAGGCTAGATGAGCAAGGATCTATAGGTGTGTCAGCTCACTCACCCCAGGCATATCACGCTGCATGGTGTATTGAGGCTAGATGAGCAAGATCACATCTATAGGTGTGTCAGCTCACTCACCCCAGGCATATCACGCTACATGATGTATTGAGGCTAGATGAGCAAGGATCTATAGGTGTGTCAGCTCACTCACCCCAGGCATATCACGCTGCATGGTGTATTGAGGCTAGAGGAGCAAGGATCTATAGGTGTGTCATCTCACTCACCCCAGGCATATCACGCTGCATGGTGTATTGAGGCTAGATGAGCAAGATCACATCTATAGGTGTGTCAGCTCACTCACCCCAGGCATATCACGCTACATGATGTATTGAGGCTAGATGAGCAAGGATCTATAGGTGTGTCAGCTCACTCACCCCAAGCATATCACGCTGCATGGTGTATTGAGGCTAGAGGAGCAAGGATCTATAGGTGTGTCAGCTCACTCACCCCAGGCATATCACGCTGCATGGTGTATTGAGGCTAGATGAGCAAGGATCTATAGGTGTCATCTCACTCACCCCAGGCATATCACGCTGCATGGTGTATTGAGGCTAGATGAGCAAGATCACATCTATAGGTGTGTCAGCTCACTCACCCCAGGCATATCACGCTGCATGGTGTATTGAGGCTAGATGAGCAAGATCACATCTATAGGTGTGTCAGCTCACTCACCCCAGGCATATCACGCTACATGGTGTATTGAGGCTAGATGAGCAAGGATCTATAGGTGTGTCAGCTCACTCACCCCAGGCATATCACGCTGCATGGTGTATTGAGGCTAGAGGAGCAAGGATCTATAGGTGTGTCATCTCACTCACCCCAGGCATATCACGCTGCATGGTGTATTGAGGCTAGATGAGCAAGATCACATCTATAGGTGTGTCAGCTCACTCACCCTAGGCATATCACGCTACATGATGTATTGAGGCTAGATGAGCAAGGATCTATAGGTGTGTCAGCTCACTCACCCCAGGCTTATCACGCTGCATGGTGTATTGAGGCTAGAGGAGCAAGGACATATCTATAGGTGTGTCAGCTCACTCACCCCAGGCATATCATGCTACATGGTGTATTGAGGCTAGATGAGCAAGGATCTATAGGTGTGTCAGCTCACTCACCCCAGGCATATCACGCTGCATGGTGTATTGAGGCTAGATGAGCAAGATCACATCTATAGGTGTGTCAGCTCACTCACCCCAAGCATATCACGCTGCATGGTGTATTGAGGCTAGAGGAGCAAGGATCTATAGGTGTGTCAGCTCACTCACCCCAGGCCTATCACGCTGCATGGTGTATTGAGGCTAGATGAGCAAGGATCTATAGGTGTGTCATCTCACTCACCCCAGGCATATCACGCTGCATGGTGTATTGAGGCTAGATGAGCAAGATCACATCTATAGGTGTGTCAGCTCACTCACCCCAGGCATATCACGCTGCATGATGTATTGAGGCTAGATGAGCAAGGATCTATAGGTGTGTCAGCTCACTCACCCCAGGCATATAACGCTGTATGGTGTATTGAGGCTAGTGGAGCAAGGACATATCTATAGGTGTGTCGGCTCACTCACCCCAGGCATATCACGCTGCATGGTGTATTGAGGCTAGAGGAGCAAGATCACATCTATAGGTGTGTCAGCTCACTCACCCCAGGCATATCACGCTGCATGGTGTATTGAGGCTAGATGAGCAAGGATCTATAGGTGTGTCAGCTCACTCACCCCAGGCATATCACGCTGCATGGTGTATTGAGGCTAGAGAAGCAAGGATCTATAGGTGTGTCCGCTCACTCACCCCAGGCATATCACGCTGCATGGTGTATTGAGGCTAGATGAGCAAGATCACATCTATAGGTGTGTCAGCTCACTCACCCCAAGCATATCACGGTACATGGTGTATTGAGGCTAGATGAGCAAGGATCTATAGGTGTGTCAGCTCACTCACCCCAGGCATATCACGCTGCATGGTGTATTGAGGCTAGAGGAGCAAGGATCTATAGGTGTGTCATCTCACTCACCCCAGGCATATCACGCTGCATGGTGTATTGAGGCTAGATGAGCAAGATCACATCTATAGGTGTGTCAGCTCACTCACCCCAGGCATATCACGCTACATGATGTATTGAGGCTAGATGAGCAAGGATCTATAGGTGTGTCAGCTCACTCACCCCAGGCATATCACGCTGCATGGTGTATTGAGGCTAGAGGAGCAAGGATCTATAGGTGTGTCATCTCACTCACCCCAGGCATATCACGCTGCATGGTGTATTGAGGCTAGAGAAGCAAGGATCTATAGGTGTGTCCGCTCACTCACCCCAGGCATATCACGCTGCATGGTGTATTGAGGATAGATGAGCAAGATCACATCTATAGGTGTGTCAGCTCACTCACCCCAGGCATATCACGCTACATGGTGTATTGAGGCTAGATGAGCAAGGATCTATAGGTGTGTCAGCTCACTCACCCCAGGCATATCACGCTGCATGGTGTATTGAGGCTAGAGGAGCAAGGATCTATAGGTGTGTCATCTCACTCACCCCAGGCATATCACGCTGCATGGTGTATTGAGGCTAGATGAGCAAGATCACATCTATAGGTGTGTCAGCTCACTCACCCCAGGCATATCACGCTACATGATGTATTGAGGCTAGATGAGCAAGGATCTATAGGTGTGTCAGCTCACTCACCCCAGGCATATCACGCTGCATGGTGTATTGAGGCTAGATGAGCAAGATCACATCTATAGGTGTGTCAGCTCACTCACCCCAAGCATATCACGCTGCATGGTGTATTGAGGCTAGAGGAGCAAGGATCTATAGGTGTGTCAGCTCACTCACCCCAGGCATATCACGCTGCATGGTGTATTGAGGCTAGATGAGCAAGTATCTATAGGTGTCATCTCACTCACCCCAGGCATATCACGCTGCATGGTGTATTGAGGCTAGATGAGCAAGATCACATCTATAGGTGTGTCAGCTCACTCACCCCAGGCATATCACGCTGCATGGTGTATTGAGGCTAGATGAGCAAGATCACATCTATAGGTGTGTCAGCTCACTCACCCCAGGCATATCACGCTACATGGTGTATTGAGGCTAGATGAGCAAGGATCTATAGGTGTGTCAGCTCACTCACCCCAGGCATATCACGCTGCATGGTGTATTGAGGCTAGAGGAGCAAGGATCTATAGGTGTGTCATCTCACTCACCCCAGGCATATCACGCTGCATGGTGTATTGAGGCTAGATGAGCAAGATCACATCTATAGGTGTGTCAGCTCACTCACCCTAGGCATATCACGCTACATGATGTATTGAGGCTAGATGAGCAAGGATCTATAGGTGTGTCAGCTCACTCACCCCAGGCTTATCACGCTGCATGGTGTATTGAGGCTAGAGGAGCAAGGACATATCTATAGGTGTGTCAGCTCACTCACCCCAGGCATATCATGCTACATGGTGTATTGAGGCTAGATGAGCAAGGATCTATAGGTGTGTCAGCTCACTCACCCCAGGCATATCACGCTGCATGGTGTATTGAGGCTAGATGAGCAAGATCACATCTATAGGTGTGTCAGCTCACTCACCCCAAGCATATCACGTTGCATGGTGTATTGAGGCTAGAGGAGCAAGGATCTATAGGTGTGTCAGCTCACTCACCCCAGGCATATCACGCTGCATGGTGTATTGAGGCTAGAGGAGCAAGGATCTATAGGTGTGTCAGCTCACTCACCCCAGGCATATCACGCTGCATGGTGTATTGAGGCTAGATGAGCAAGGATCTATAGGTGTGTCATCTCACTCACCCCAGGCATATCACGCTGCATGGTGTATTGAGGCTAGATGAGCAAGATCACATCTATAGGTGTGTCAGCTCACTCACCCCAGGCATATCACGCTGCATGATGTATTGAGGCTAGATGAGCAAGGATCTATAGGTGTGTCAGCTCACTCACCCCAGGCATATAACGCTGCATGGTGTATTGAGGCTAGTGGAGCAAGGACATATCTATAGGTGTGTCAGCTCACTCAGCCCAGGCATATCACGCTGCATGATGTATTGAGGCTAGATGAGCAAGGATCTATAGGTGTGTCAGCTCACTCACCCCAGGCATATCACGCTGCATGGTGTAGTGACGCTAGATGAACAAGGATCTTAAGGTGTGTCAGCTCACTCACCCCAGGCATATCACGCTGCATGGTGTATTGAGGCTAGATGAGCAAGGATCTATAGGTGTGTCGGCTCACTCACCCCAGGCATATCACGCTGCATGGTGTATTGAGGCTAGAGGAGCAAGATCACATCTATAGGTGTGTCAGCTCACTCACCCCAGGCATATCACGCTGCATGGTGTATTGAGGCTAGAGGAGCAAGGATCTATAGGTGTGTCAGCTCACTCACCCCAGGCATATCACGCGCATGGTGTATTGAGGCTAGATGAGCAAGGTCACATCTATAGGTGAGTCAGCTCACTCACCCCAGGCATATCACGCTGCATGGTGTATTGAGGCTAGATGAGCAAGATCACATCTATAGGTGTGTCAGCTCACTCACCCCAGGCATATCGCGCTGCATGGTGTATTGAGGCTAGATGAGCAAGGATCTATAGGTGTGTCAGCTCACTCACCTCAGGCATATCACGCTGCATGGTGTATTGAGGCTAGAGGAGCAAGGACATATCTATAGGTGAGTCAGCTCACTCACCGCAGGCATATCATGCTACATGGTGTATTGAGGCTAGATGAGCAAGATCACATCTATAGGTGTGTCAGCTCACTCACCCCAGGCATATCACGCTGCATGGTGTATTGAGGCTAGATGAGCAAGGATCTATAGGTGTGTCAGCTCGCTCACCCCAGGCATATCACGCTGCATGGTGTATTGAGGCTAGAGGAGCAAGGATCTATAGGTGTGTCAGCTCACTCACCCCAGGCATATCACGCTGCATGGTGTATTGAGGCTAGATGAGCAAGATCACATCTATAGGTGTGTCAGCTCACTCACCCCAGGCATATCACGCTACATGGTGTATTGAGGCTAGATGAGCAAGGATCTATAGGTGTGTCAGCTCACTCACCCCAGGCATATCACGCTGCATGGTGTATTGAGGCTAGAGGAGCAAGGATCTATAGGTGTGTCATCTCACTCACCCCAGGCATATCACGCTGCATGGTGTATTGAGGCTAGAGAAGCAAGGATCTATAGGTGTGTCCGCTCACTCACCCCAGGCATATCACGCTGCATGGTGTATTGAGGCTAGATGAGCAAGATCACATCTATAGGTGTGTCAGCTCACTCACCCCAGGCATATCACGGTACATGGTGTATTGAGGCTAGATGAGCAAGGATCTATAGGTGTGTCAGCTCACTCACCCCAGGCATATCACGCTGCATGGTGTATTGAGGCTAGAGGAGCAAGGATCTATAGGTGTGTCATCTCACTCACCCCAGGCATATCACGCTGCATGGTGTATTGAGGCCAGATGAGCAAGATCACATCTATAGGTGTGTCAGCTCACTCACCCCAGGCATATCACGCTACATGATGTATTGAGGCTAGATGAGCAAGGATCTATAGGTGTGTCAGCTCACTCACCCCAGGCATATCACGCTGCATGGTGTATTGAGGCTAGATGAGCAAGATCACATCTATAGGTGTGTCAGCTCACTCACCCCAAGCATATCACGCTGCATGGTGTATTGAGGCTAGAGGAGCAAGGATCTATAGGTGTGTCAGCTCACTCACCCCAGGCATATCACGCTGCATGGTGTATTGAGGCTAGATGAGCAAGGATCTATAGGTGTCATCTCACTCACCCCAGGCATATCACGCTGCATGGTGTATTGAGGCTAGATGAGCAAGATCACATCTATAGGTGTGTCAGCTCACTCACCCCAGGCATATCAAGCTGCATGGTGTATTGAGGCTAGATGAGCAAGATCACATCTATAGGTGTGTCAGCTCACTCACCCCAGGCATATCACGCTGCATGGTGTATTGAGGCTAGAGGAGCAAGGATCTATAGGTGTGTCATCTCACTCACCCCAGGCATATCACGCTGCATGGTGTATTGAGGCTAGATGAGCAAGATCACATCTATAGGTGTGTTAGCTCACTCACCCTAGGCATATCACGCTACATGATGTCTTGAGGCTAGATGAGCAAGGATCTATAGGTGTGTCAGCTCACTCACCCCAGGCTTATCACGCTGCATGGTGTATTGAGGCTAGAGGAGCAAGGACATATCTATAGGTGTGTCAGCTCACTCACCCCAGGCATATCATGCTACATGGTGTATTGAGGCTAGATGAGCAAGGATCTATAGGTGTGTCAGCTCACTCACCCCAGGCATATCACGCTGCATGGTGTATTGAGGCTAGATGAGCAAGATCACATCTATAGGTGTGTCAGCTCACTCACCCCAAGCATATCACGCTGCATGGTGTATTGAGGCTAGAGGAGCAAGGATCTATAGGTGTGTCAGCTCACTCACCCCAGGCATATCACGCTGCATGGTGTATTGAGGCTAGAGGAGCAAGGATCTATAGGTGTGTCAGCTCACTCACCCCAGGCATATCACGCTGCATGGTGTATTGAGGCTAGATGAGCAAGGATCTATAGGTGTGTCATCTCACTCACCCCAGGCATATCACGCTGCATGGTGTATTGAGGCTAGATGAGCAAGATCACATCTATAGGTGTGTCAGCTCACTCACCCCAGGCATATCACGCTGCATGATGTATTGAGGCTAGATGAGCAAGGATCTATGGGTGTGTCAGCTCACTCACCCCAGGCATATAACGCTGCATGGTGTATTGAGGCTAGTGGAGCAAGGACATATCTATAGGTGTGTCAGCTCACTCAGCCCAGGCATATCACGCTGCATGATGTATTGAGGCTAGATGAGCAAGGATCTATAGGTGTGTCAGCTCACTCACCCCAGGCATATCACGCTGCATGGTGTAGTGACGCTAGATGAGCAAGGATCTTAAGGTGTGTCAGCTCACTCACCCCAGGCATATCACGCTGCATGGTGTATTGAGGCTAGATGAGCAAGGATCTATAGGTGTGTCGGCTCACTCACCCCAGGCATATCACGCTGCATGGTGTATTGAGGCTAGAGGAGCAAGATCACATCTATAGGTGTGTCAGCTCACTCACCCCAGGCATATCACGCTGCATGGTGTATTGAGGCTAGAGGAGCAAGGATCTATAGGTGTGTCAGCTCACTCACCCCAGGCATATCACGCTGCATGGTGTATTGAGGCTAGATGAGCAAGGTCACATCTATAGGTGAGTCAGCTCACTCACCCCAGGCATATCACGCTGCATGGTGTATTGAGGCTAGATGAGCAAGATCACATCTATAGGTGTGTCAGCTCACTCACCCAAGGCATATCGCGCTGCATGGTGTATTGAGGCTAGATGAGCAAGGATCTATAGGTGTGTCAGCTCACTCACCTCAGGCATATCACGCTGCATGGTGTATTGAGGCTAGAGGAGCAAGGACATATCTATAGGTGAGTCAGCTCACTCACCGCAGGCATATCATGCTACATGGTGTATTGAGGCTAGATGAGCAAGATCACATCTATAGGTGTGTCAGCTCACTCACCCCAGGCATATCACGCTGCATGGTGTATTGAGGCTAGATGAGCAAGGATCTATAGGTGTGTCAGCTCGCTCACCCCAGGCATATCACGCTGCATGGTGTATTGAGGCTAGAGGAGCAAGGATCTATAGGTGTGTCAGCTCACTCACCCCAGGCATATCACGCTGCATGGTGTATTGAGGCTAGATGAGCAAGATCACATCTATAGGTGTGTCAGCTCACTCACCCCAGGCATATCACGCTACATGGTGTATTGAGGCTAGATGAGCAAGGATCTATAGGTGTGTCAGCTCACTCACCCCAGGCATATCACGCTGCATGGTGTATTGAGGCTAGAGGAGCAAGGATCTATAGGTGTGTCATCTCACTCACCCCAGGCATATCACGCTGCATGGTGTATTGAGGCTAGAGAAGCAAGGATCTATAGGTGTGTCCGCTCACTCACCCCAGGCATATCACGCTGCATGGTGTATTGAGGCTAGATGAGCAAGATCACATCTATAGGTGTGTCAGCTCACTCACCCCAGGCATATCACGCTGCATGGTGTATTGAGGCTAGATGAGCAAGATCACATCTATAGGTGTGTCAGCTCACTCACCCCAGGCATATCACGCTGCATGATGTATTGAGGCTAGATGAGCAAGGATCTATAGGTGTGTCAGCTCACTCACCCCAGGCATATCACGCTGCATGGTGTATTGAGGCTAGATGAGCAAGATCACATCTATAGGTGTGTCAGCTCACTCACCCCAAGCATATCACGCTGCATGGTGTATTGAGGCTAGAGGAGCAAGGATCTATAGGTGTGTCAGCTCACTCACCCCAGGCATATCACGCTGCATGGTGTATTGAGGCTAGAGGAGCAAGGACATATCTATAGGTGTGTCAGCTCACTCACCCCAGGCATATCACGCTGCATGATGTATTGAGGCTAGATGAGCAAGGATCTATAGGTGTGTCAGCTCACTCACCCCAGGCATATCACGCTGCATGGTGTAGTGACGCTAGATGAGCAAGGATCTATAGGTGTGTCAGCTCACTCACCCCAGGCATATCACGCTGCATGGTGTATTGAGGCTAGATGAGCAAGGATCTATAGGTGTGTCAGCTCACTCACCCCAGGCATATCACGCTGCATGGTGTATTGAGGCTAGAGGAGCAAGATCACATCTATAGGTGTGTGAGCTCACTCACCCCAGGCATATCACGCTGCATGGTGTATTGAGGCTAGAGGAGCAAGGATCTATAGGTGTGTCAGCTCACTCACCCCAGGCATATCACGCTGCATGGTGTATTGAGGCTAGATGAGCAAGATCACATCTATAGGTGTGTCAGCTCACTCACCCCAGGCATATCGCGCTGCATGGTGTATTGAGGCTAGATGAGCAAGGATCTATAGGTGTGTCAGCTCGCTCACCCCATGATATCACGCTGCATGGTGTATTGAGGCTAGAGGAGCAAGGATCTATAGGTGTGTCAGCTCACTCACCCCAGGCATACCACGCTGCATGGTGTATTGAGGCTAGATGAGCAAGATCACATCTATAGGTGTGTCAGCTCACTCACCCCAGGCATAACACGCTGCATGGTGTATTGAGGCTAGATGAGCAAGGATCTATAGGTGTGTCAGCTCACACCCCAGGCATATCATGCTGCATGGTGTATTGAGGCTAGATGAGCAAGGATCTATAGGTGTGTCAGCTCACTCACCCCAGGCATATCACGCTGCATGGTGTATTGAGGCTAGATGAGCAAGATCACATCTATAGGTGTGTCAGCTTACACAGATGCCCCTCACCAAGGTCCCTGTTTTCTTTTACAGCTCTATAAACGGTTTGAGATCCCAGATGGACCTGCTGAGAGCATGGGGAGAGGACGCGACTGGAACGTGGATCTAATCCCCAAATTTCTCATGGCTAATGGTAAGAATCTGAGTGTGGCTTTCTGGCCGTTCGCTTTATCAGCTACAGTTGTAACCAAATCACCATCGTTATATATGTCTGTGATAATACAGTTATTAAGAATAGGTATTAGTGACATTATTTGGTATTAAAAGGAATATTTGATAAAACGAGTTTGTGTGTATGTGAAATATTAAACTCACTGAATCAAATGCAGATTCTGACCCTGGCAAAGCGTGGGAAGAGGCCATTGTGTCACCCAGCATACCAGAATGTGGCCATGGTGAGAACGCCCTGATTAGCCAAATGTTTCCTACTAAACCTGCAATTGCCAACATTTCCACGTGCCGTAAACGGTCAGATAGGACTTCAGTAAAGGTTGTGTATGAATCTGAAAAGGCGCTGCCCAGCAGAGCGTCTCTGCACATAGACGAGCCTACGGTAATGGGCCAACTAGTACATTTCAAGGTACAAAAAAAGTTTCATAGACTTTTGGGAACACCTCTAAAAATTAATCTGTGTCTCCATTTGCAGACTAGATGTAGTAACTGGAAATACGCAGCGTGCAGACAGCAAAAACGCCACGTCAAGGTCCAGCCTCTGACACTTTAATAGACCCCTCCTATTAATTTCAACTTTTACATTTTTTTGCTAAAATACTAATCGGATTACCCTCATTTATGGTTTATCTTCATAATGAGAGTGTACGGACATCAGGACGACGTTTATTGCATGTGGCAGATTTGTGTGCTTGAATGGTTTCTTGCATTGGTTGAAGTGTGACAGAAATGTGGAGCTGGATGGCGTAAAATATGAAAGGGCAAGACGTGATCGCCGACATCTCAGCGGAGGAGTCATGTTGCTTGGAAACAAAACAGATTGTACGGTCATTAAATCCCTTTAGCTCATTTACATAATCCCACCTGGCAAAATCGGATCTTGTTTTTCATTTTGAAGAAAAGGTTTTACATTTACCTACTGTAGGAGCAACGCAGATTCGCCCAACACCTGCCAATCAGCTAGTGTAACATTTTAAACCGCAGGAAGCTGCCACCTTTGCCCACAAATTCATGTTACGGATATCGGGACAGTTGGGAGGTAAGCCTTTAGGACTGATGTCTAGAAGTATTTCACAGCTCAACAGAATGGTTGGGAAAATGAAAAGATAAACACAGATTAGAAAACATCCCCGTCCGAAACAGGAAGCAAAATCAAAAAATACCACAGACCTGGCAGAGGAAATCCCTAACCGTGTGTATCCCTCCAGCTGAAGCTAAACTACTATACTCATCCACAGCGAAGAGAATAGACCACGTTCCCAGCTTCATTTAATGAAATAAAGAAATCGTTTTAAGGTGCTTAATTATATTTGTTTTGGGGGTTTTTTTTGCAAGAAGAGCCTTAAGCTGGCCATACACCTAAAGCAGGGGTGGCCAGACTTTTGGACTCAGTGATCTACCTATAAAGCTAAAAACCTCTTTCGTGATCCACCGAGTCAGAAAAGGGGGCATGGCATTCAAAAAGGGGGCGAGACCTCGCAGCAAGGGGCGTGGGGTCTGTCTTGCTGATATCACACATACTATCCCTAATTCAAATTACACCACACAGCAACACAATCTTATTCACATTACGCCGTACATAGGAGCTCATTCAGACCCGCTCGCTAGATGCAGTCTCTCGCTCCCAGCGTATGCAAATCCAGCGCACGCCCAGCAATGCAGGCGATCGTATGGCAAGGCATTAGCACGCCCACTATGTCTTGGCGTGCGATCACTTTGTGTATGCAGACGCCCACCAGCCAGTCATAAGACGCCCACTTGCGGACGTCATCTCCTTGAAGTGCATGAAACCATTGGTACATCGAACACCAACGGATGCGATCGCAGCGCTTAAGGTTAACTATACCTTGCCGCAAGCACTGCGATCACTTCAGAGTGAAATACAACCAGGTGATATGTACTATGACGCTGCCTGTTAATTATGCACGCCTCTGAAACGGTGTTTCTAGTTGCCTGCCCCTGTCACCACCCACAAACGGCCTCTCCTGTCACTCACTCTGCAGGGCTGTCTATGCGCAGCAAGCGATCGCTTCCCAAGCATTCGCACTGGTTCGCGCACACGCATTGAGATGCATGCGCAAATTGCAAAAAATCTGCCAGCTACGAGCGATCGCATCCTTGCGAGCGGGTCTAAATCAGCTCCATAGAACCTCTGATTCACATTACACCACATAGTAGTATCTCTTATTCACGTTACGACACACAGTAGTGCCCCTTATACACAATGCCCACAGTAGTAGTGCCCCTTATACACAATGCCCCCAGGAGTAGTGCCCCTTATACACAATGCCCCCAGTAGTAGTGCCCCTTATACACAATGCCCCCAGTAGTAGTGCCCCTTATACACAATGCCCCCAATAGTAGTGCCCTTTATACACAATGCCCCCAGTAGTAGTGCCCCTTATACACAATGTCCCCAGTAGTAGTGCTCCTTATGCAATGCCCCCAGTAGTAGTGCTCCTTATACACAATGCCCCCAGTAGTAGTGCTCCTTATACACAATGCCCCCCAGTAGTAGTGCCCCTTATGCAATGCCCCCAGGAGTAGTGCCCCTTATACACAATGCCCCCAGTAGTAGTGCCCCTTATACACAATGCCCCCAGTAGTAGTGCCCCTTATACACAATGCCCCCAGTAGTAGTGCCCCTTATACACAATGTCCCCAGTAGTAGTGCCCCTTATACACAATGCCCCCAGTAGTAGTGCCCCTTATACACAATGCCTCCAGTAGTAGTGCTCCTTATGCAATGCCCCCAGTAGTAGTGCCCCTTATACACAATGCCCCCAGTAGTAGTGCCCCTTATACACAATGCCCCCAGTAGTAGTGCTCCTTATGCAGTGCCCCCAGTAGTAGTGCCCCTTATACACAATGTCCCCAGTAGTAGTGCCCCTTATACACAATGCCCCCAGTAGTAGTGCCCCTTATACACAATGCACCCAGTAGTAGTGCTCCTTATGCAGTGCCCCCAGTAGTAGTGCCCCTTATACACAATGTCCCCAGTAGTAGTGCTCCTTATACACAATGTCCCCAGTAGTAGTGCCCCTTATACACAATGCCCCCAGTAGTAGTGCCCCTTATACACAATGTCCCCAGTAGTAGTGCCCCTTATACACAATGCCCCCAGTAGTAGTGCTCCTTATGCAATGCCCCCAATAGTAGTGCCCCTTATACACAATGCCCCCAGTAGTAGTGCCCCTTATTCAGTGCCCCCAGTAGTAGTGCCCCTTATTCAGTGCCCCCTGTAGTAGTGCCTCTTATTCAGTGCCCCCAGTAGTACTGCCCCTTATTCAGTGCCCCTAGTAGTAGTGTCCCCAGTAGTAGTGCCCCTTCTGCAGTGCCCCCAGTAGTAGTCCCCCCTCCCAGTGCAGAACTTACCTTACTTCACGCTGGGCTGGCGCTGACGGGATCCAGCAGGCGCACAGGCTCCTCACTTCGCGGGTGACGTCATGATGGATCACTGGGAAGGCAGAGGCTAAATACAGGTTGCTATGTAGGCAAGTTGTTCGCGATCTACCAGCGGGAGCTACCAGTAGATCACACTTGACGTTTTGGCCATGTCTGACCTTAAGATTATCTGTCCAACCATTCAACTAGTTGGCTGGTTAGAACAAAAATATGTTCATGTAACCACAAAAGATCATTTGCTCCTAAACCCTGTAAAACGGTCATTCAGAGAAATCCGTTTGGTTTAACTAATTTGTCTGCACGACCATTATTGTCCGTTTACCCAAAGTGTCGTTTGCTCCCATATATTACCAGATTCCCTCATACATCTGATCTGTGGGACACTGCAGAGCTGATGCTGGGCTAGATGGGCTGGATTCAGGAGCAGGCACTAAACTGTTAACTAACTAGCTCCGCCCCCTATAAAGTTACCATTACCATTATTGTGCTCTCCCCTCTATACACAATATATTTACCTGTGTACATTGTGCCCTATGCAAGGTCCTTTCTCTGATATGGGCTTGTACTTAGTGTGCACTGTAATGTGACTTTAGGTTTATTTCTGTTTTTATATACTTTGGTTCAGCCTCATTTCTGTTTTACTAATTGTCAGTTCTAGCCTGATAACACTACAGCATTTTTCCTTCATTTTATATCTGTGAACTTAGGCAGGATACAGTTACTAGTTACGGAGGATACAGTTACTAGCAAGGCAGCATACAGTTACTAGTTAGGCAGGATAGTTACTAGTTAGGCAGCATACAGTTACTAGTAATTCAGTAGACAGTTACTAGTTAGGCAGGATACAGTTACTAGTAAGGCAGCATACAGTTACTAGTAAGGCAGGATACAGTTACTAGTTAGGCAGGCTATAGTTACTAGTAAGGCAGGCTATAGTTACTAGTTAGGCAGCATACAGTTACTAGCTAGGCAGCATACAGTTACTAGCTAGGCAGCATACGTTACTAGTAAGGCAGGATACAGTTACTAGTTAGGCAGCATACAGTTACTAGTTAGGCAGGATACAGTTACTAGTTAGGCAGGATAGTTACTAGTTAGGCAGCATACAGTTACTAGTAATTCAGCAGACAGTTACTAGTAAGGCAGGATACAGTTACTAGTAAGGCAGGATACAGTTACTAGTTAGGCAGGCTATAGTTACTAGTAAGGCAGGATATAGTTACTAGTTAGGCAGGATACAGTTACTAGTTAGGCAGCATACAGTTACTAGCTAGGCAGCATACAGTTACTAGTAAGGCAGGATACAGTTACTAGTTAGGCAGGATACAGTTACCAGTTAGGCAGGATACAGTTACTAGTTAGGCAGGATACAGTTACTAGTAAGGCAGGATACAGTTATTAGTTAGGCAGGATATAGTTACTAGTTAGGCAGGATATAGTTACTAGTTAGCTTTGCTGTGTCTATTGAGATTGTCCCTGCACTCTCTCTGTGAATTTAGGCAGGATATTACACTCTCCATCTGTTGTTTGTAATTGTCCTCTAACAGCATCACTGGAAAGGGAGAGACAGCCACAAAATCTAAACAGGTTTCTTCCTCTCCACTGTTTTATTCATGTTCTAAATGTGATGCAAACTTGTCCAAACGTCACATACTATCAGGGGCCTTCAGCGCTCTTTGTGTTCCTGGGGTGAATGGCAAGCCACTCAGGGGTGCGTCAGCAGAGTCCACCATCCAAGACTGGGCAAAGTCCATGGCAGATTCTTCCCAGGAGGTGGGTGAACTCCTAGACCCTGATTGGGAGAATCAGACTGATTGGAAGGAGGATTTTCCAGCTAGTTTGGGGTTCGAGGATTTAATTGAGGCGGTCTGACAAGTCTTATATATTAGTCTTAAGGTGCGTACAGACACACAACGCTTTTTGTGAACGATTAACTACAATGATGTCGTTATTCAATCGTTCAAAAAATCGTTCAGTGTAAAACGATGAACGATTATCGTTCATGCACGTTCACGTTTGTCGATTGTAGTTTGTAGTTCAGTCAGACTGACCAACTGAATGATTTTCAATAGAAGTTGCAACATTTTTCCTTCAACACACAGAAAATTGTTTATTAAGTAAAGTAAAACCAATTCCTTTGTAAAACTATTTTCGCTCTCTTTTTCAAGGGAAAAACTGAACGAAAATCGTTTATTGCTTTACATCGTTGTGTGTGTATGCACCTTTAAAAATAATCTGGTTATAATCCTTCCGCCATGGTCTCATTTTGCAGACACTTTGACGGAGGCTTGGCTGGAACCTGATAGAAAATTTCAAATTCTAGGGCGCTTTAAATTTGTTTACCCCTTTTTGGATGATGAAACAACCAATTGGGAGGTTCCAAAGCAAGTGGATTGCTTCTATTGCCATGCTTTCTAAAGCTATGGTTATCCTCATGACGCAGGCTGCGCCCTTAAAGGATCACTCTGATAGAAAGAGAGAGGCCTTGCTCAAATCTGTTTTTCCTTTACAGGGGCCTCCCTTCGGCCAACCTTAGTGACTGCTTGGGTCAACAAAGCTCTGTAGTCTTGGACTGAGTGCTTGTCATTTGGCCTGCAATCAGACAATGATTTTGCGGAGCTCCTCACATTTGTTGATCAGATGCGTGAGACCTTGATATATATGACGCGATGCAGCCTTAGACATAGCTTCATTGTTGTCACTCGATTTCTGCTCTTGCTGTTTTGGCTCTGATCTTGAGAGGCAGGTCCCGATTCCATGTGTACCTTGGAGGGCGTCCCGTTTGTAGGTGACATGCTATTTGGTCAAGAACTAACCAAAATTGTCCCAGTTCCAGTTGATTCTTTTCCACTACTCTTCCCCAAGATCTCATCCGATGGGTGGCCCTCCAGGGGGTTGTTCTTTCACTCCTAGATTCAGGACTTATTGTAACAGTTCCTATAAACCAATGAGGCCACGGATACTCAAATTTCTTTCTGGTGAGCAAGCTGAATGGTTCGTTCCGCCCAATTCTGAACTTAAAACAGCTCAACCCTCACCTACAGTAGTGGCCAAAATTGTGGAAACCTTTTGGAAAATGTGCATTTTTTTAAGTTTAACAGCTTATAGCACTAATATATTTTAGTATTATACCACAAAGCATACATCATTACAATGGCAATTTCATTTAGAACATAGGCCCTGATTCAGAGCCGGACGCTCTGACAGAGCGCTCGCTCTGAATCAGGGCCGTCCCTGCTCCTTTTTGGAGCGGCCTATCAGAGCCAAAAGCACTCCCACTGACATCACTAGTGATGTCAGTGGGGCCGGCCCCAGACGGTTGGCGTTCCCATGGGAACGCCTCCGTCTGGGCAGCAACGCCCCCGGCACACCCACCAAAGGGGGCGTGCTGTCAATCAACATCGACAACACGCCCCCTTTGGTGCGAGACCCATAGCAACGGCTTGGCCGTCGCTATTCGGGTCTCGCGCATGTGCACGACGGAGCTCCCTCCGTCGTGCGCATGCGCACTAGGGCACCATCGACCCGCTTGCGAGCGCGCAGCGCTCGCGAGCGGATCAGAATCAGGCCCATAATACAATGAGCTTTATAACAAAATGCGATATTTATTTTGAAACCAGTTATACGTACTGAACTGTGGGAAAGTACATTTCTTAGTTTTGCACAATATCCATTAGTACTTAGGGCCTGATTCAGAGCCGCTCGTTCACTCTGAGCGATGTTCGCACATCTGCGTATGGGTCGTAATGCGCATGCGCAAACCAGTCATTGCAGTCGGAAATCGTGCGCTCGCAAAACAGCGAGGGGCTGCTAATGTGATTGACAGAATGTACCGTTTGTGGGTGGTAACGGGAAGGTGCTTGAAAAAGGGGGAGTGGAGATCCGAACGCAGGCGTGCCTAACGGTCAAAAGGGCATTTAATGGGAGTGCATAATTAGTAAAGGAGCGTCATCGACCACGTCACTTCTTTTAGCCTGAACTGTTCGCAGTGATAGCGGTAAGAAAAACCTACCACAAGCACGGCAAGCAGTTCAGATGCTTTTCTATGTACCCGATTAATCTAATAAATACCGGAGATGACGTGTGATGCGAACGTCAAAGTGGCGTCTTTACAAAATAGTGAGCTCATTTTTTGTTCGCTCGCTCAGACATAGAGGCGTCAACAAACCGCAAAGAGCGAGCGCTCAATTTAAATAGCCGGCCCCTTTTTTGGAACGACCGTCCGCAAATAGCGTCCGGCTCTGAATCAGACCCTTAGTTTGGAAGCCTTTTGCTGCAATTACATACCTCCCAACATTGGTGGCCAGCGGGTCGGGACCCTTGGCGTGCCGAAGGCGCACTTGTGTCAGGAAAGGGGGTGGGGCCTAGGGAAAAGGGGCGGATCCTTACATCACCCCCGTTTCAGTCATTGTGCTGGTGTGCTCAGTACTCTCAGAGATGCTGGGCTGCCCCCAGACTCTCTCTGCACTGTGAATAGATGCTGTGTGCATGTGAATGGCTTCTATTCACCCGCTGCTTTGCCACGCAGAGCAGCAGTGTGTGCTCACCCCAGCCGCCCCCCTTCCCCACACTGCGGACACTGATGTATTTGCTGCTATTTAAGGTGTCTAGATCACACAAATTCGTCCCACACCTTTTGTTGTCCTACATCCGCACAGTATAATACGAACTGGATGCTTCACAGTAGGAGTTGTGCACTCAGGTAGCAAATCTTCTCCAAGTCTTCTGTGGACATATTTCATTCCATCACTACCAAATATGGATATTCTGGTTTTGTGACTCTAGATGAGACAGTTCCACTTTTCTTCTGAGCAATTAATATTCTTTTTACCCAATTCTAATCTTTTCTGTCTTTGTTTGAGAGATAAAAGCGGCTTTTTCCTTGGAGTTCTGGCGTTTAATACAAAATACTGAAGTCTGCGTAAAACAGCCCTGGCACTGATATTTAGGCCACATTCACGTAAATCATTTTGATTTACCGCAGATGGTTTTCTTCTGTCACTCAAGCGCAGTTTTTTCATTATTCTATCACAGCACGGTGGTGTGCAGGGCCGAGCGTGGCGGTGTGCAGGGCCGAGCGTGGTGGTGTGCAGGGCCGAGCGTGGCGGTGTGCAGGGCCGAGCGTGGGGGTGTGCAGGGCCGAGCGTGGGGGTGTGCAGGGCCGAGCGTGGCGGTGTGCAGGGCCGAGCGTGGCGGTGTGCAGGGCCGAGCGTGGGGGTGTGCAGGGCCGAGCGTGGGGGTGTGCAGGGCCGAGCGTGGCGGTGTGCAGGGCCGAGCGTGGGGGTGTGCAGGGCCGAGCGTGGGGGTGTGCAGGGCCGAGCGTGGGGGTGTGCAGGGCCGAGCGTGGCGGTGTGCAGGGCCGAGCGTGGCGGTGTGCAGGGCCGAGCGTGGCGGTGTGCAGGGCCGAGCGTGGCGGTGTGCAAGGCCGGCCCTGGTGTTGTGGATCTTTTCCTACCTTTACCAGTTTGGTTTTGAATCGACTGAGTCTGTTGATACTTATTCCACAGTTTTGAAATCCCTCCTTTGGTTACTTTCTTCACGTAAAATAGTCAACTCTTTTTACTTTGCTTGTCATCCTAAATAAGTTACACAGCTCACTTCAAGAAATGAAAGTAAAAAAACACATAAAAAACAGTGACCAATTTAGTGTTAATCAAACAACTACATAAGATGTTTTACTATAAATTCTAGTATCTTCAAATGTGCTCCCTATCTTTATTTAGCTATAACTTTTTATGCAATAATGATAATTCATTGCGGTGAACTGCATTATAGTATGTATAAAATGATCTTTCTAGTGATATACACCTTCATATGATTTTGTTTAAAAATAATGCAGTTATACGCAATTAAACCCTAAAAGCACACATTTTCCAAAAGGTTTCCACAATTTTGCCCACTAGTGTATAGTTGGCACACTTCAAGATGGAATCCATATTTTCCGTCATCAGCTCCATGTTGGAAGGGGAATTCTTGGAGTCCCTATGCCTATCTACACAAGGTCATCAGCGGTTGCTCCACTTTATGGTAGGAGACAGTCATTTTCAATTCCAGGCCCTGCCATTCGGTTTATCCACGTCTCCCAGATTGTTGCCAAGGTATTGCTGTTGTTCCCTATTTGGACAACCTCAGTGGGAAGAGGATCCTCCAGAAGAATGAGATCTGGATCTTTCCTCCTCCTTAATCAAGGCAGTACGCCAGATGTTGAACATCTCCGATGCTGACTCCCCGGAGTCTCAGTAGGTGTTGCTCTTCAAGAGAAAGTGAAAACAACTAGTTACTTTTCCTTCCTTTCCTCAGTTGGAGGACTTGCTGTACACAGCATGGATGCATACGGATTTCAAGTTCAATAACTCTTTACCCACTTCAGACCCAGGACATATCCCTTGATGGGTCCCTTAGTTTCCCGGTTGTCCAAAAAGACTACTATCTTGGTACCAGGATCTACTTTGCTGTTTGAAGGTTCGGATCGAAAGCTTGAGTCTATACTTAAGTCCATCTATGTAGCTATGGGAGTTTCCTTTAGGCCCATTTTGGTCTCAGCCTTTGTAAATAAGGCTGTCGGAAAATGGGCAGATCTTCTCGCAGACAGCCATCACTCAGGTGTTCCTCGGGCTAATATTCCTCTGGTTGAGCTCATCATGAAGTTCGATACTTATCTTGGAGAGGATGCTATAGACGCAGGCCTGGCCTGTTCCAAGGTTTCTGCTTCCACCATTGCAGCTCGCAGAGCTCTTTGGCGGCGGACATGGCAAGTTGATGCTGAATCCAAGCGTTCCTTTATAAACTCTTTTTCTGGGGCAGATTTTGTTTGGGCTGGAGCTGGACATAACAACTGGTCTGGCCAGAGGGTGGGAGGGAGGAGGGATATTGGCAACAGTTTCTTTTTACCTACCTCTGTCTCCAAACCTAGGTCTTATTCTGGCCTTCCTTTTGCTCCTTTAGAACCTGGAGTAAGTTGTGTTTTTTTTTATGGTTCCGGGGTTAGTCTCCCTCCACCTGGGGTGGAAAATCAAATGGCTGTCAATCCTGGCCCACTCTTTGGCCGGATGCCAGACCTATCTGCATGACTGGTTATCTTCCCACATAGGGACCCTGTGGTGGGCGCGCATCTTCGTTTGAAAAAAAATAGTTTTTAAACTTATTCCAATGCCTGTGTTTGGAGTATCCTATATGTAGGGTACAAAGTAGAATTTCTCGGCCGTCCTCCTCAGAGGTTCTTTTCCACAGGTCTCCCGACCTCTCGCCAAAAACACTTGGCCTAGAAGGAGGCTGTGAACAAGCATATTGGGGTGGTCATCCAAGTACCAATGGGTCAGAAATCACAAGGCTTTTAATCAAAAGTACTACAGTTCGACGACTTGGTACGATCCATGCTCAATCTCATATTCCCAAAAAGTGCATTTGCATTTCCAGAAATTCAAGATGGAGTCTGTGCGATCCGTGATAGTGTGCATGGAACAAGGAGAACTTCTGGATATTCTGGATGCTTATTTACACATCTTTATCTGGGAACCTTATCAATCCTTCCTTTTGTGATACAGGACACCTACTTTCAATTCAGAGCCCTCCCTTCGGCCTCCTAACTCCATAAGTATTTACCAAAGTGATGGTTATAATGGTGGCTCACTTTCATCCGTTGGGTGTAATGATTGTCCCTTACCTCAATAATCCACTGATAAAGGCCCTCATTCAGAGGCGGTCGCAAGAAGCGAGCGCTCGCTCTGAATGAGGGCGGCCGCTTGAATTTTCAAGTGCGGCCTCCTAGTCACTAGCTCAGCTGTGTACCACCCTCAGCTTTAGCGACCGACCAGGTTGATGGTCAGGTCGCGATGGTCAAGACCATCGCGACCATTGGGGCTTGCGACGAGACCCTAAGGTTGGGTCTCGACAACCGCAAGCCCCAGGGAGCTTCCTGCTCTGATCGAGCAGGAAGCTCCCCACTGACATCACTGCTGATGTCAGTGCGGCCGCCCACAAAACGTCAGGCGTTCCTTAAGGAACGCCTCCGTTTGTGAAACCACCCCCCCGCCACGCCTACAAAACGGGTCGAGCTGTCGTTCAACATCGACAGCCGCCCCTTTTGTAGTGAGCTCCGGAGCGAGAGAATTTCTCTCCCGCTCCGGGGCTTGCGCAGGGCCTAAACATCGACCCGGTTGCGAGCGCTCAACGCTTGCGACCGGGTCTGAATGAGGTCCAAAGTCCCTGATTGTTGACTTCCTTCACTCTCATGTCCATCTAATGCTTCACATTTATATATCATGAGTGGATTGTAAATTTCAAAAAGTCCAATCTGATTATATCTCAGACTTCTATTTCTAGGGATATTGTCCGACACATCCAAGATTCTGGCTATTCAGTCGCTAGTGATACTGGTTCTCAGGAAACGGACTGTTTTCGTCCACTTGTGCATGCATCTTTTGGGGAAGCTTGCCTCCTCCTTTGCGGCTATCCCGTTCGGCAGGTTCCGCTCCAAGGAGTTTCAATTGGACCTGCTGTCCAAGTGGGACGGCTCTCATTCGCCTCTCCCCTAAGGCCTGTCTGTCCCTCCTCTGGTGGTTGGACACCAAACATCTCCATGATGGTCGTCCATTCACAATCTGGGATTGGATGTCGATGAACATGGACAGAAGTATGCAAAGTTTTGATTTGGTGCTTCTCCAGATCAGTTTCAGGGCACTTGGTCTCGGCAGGAAGCGCTGCTGTCCATCAATGTCCTGGACCATCTTCCACGCCTTACTGGCAGCTCAACAGCACCAGGGAGTCTAGTCAGACAATGCCACGGTGATGACATGCATCCATCGACAAGGAGGTTCAAAGAGTCTCTTAGTAGACGGCACGCATCCTCCATTGTGCAGAATGTCATGTACCGGCCATAGTGGCTGTATTCATTCTCTGGGTCGAAAATTGGGAGGCAGGTGGCCTCAGCCCACAAGATCTTTACCCTGAGAAGTGGTCTTTCTTTCAGAATATCTTCCAGGTTCTGGTAGCACGATTGGGCCTAACGGACGTCGATCTTACAGTGGCCTGCCTCAACCACAAGGTCCCTCTTTACTGCTCCAGAACAAGAACTACGGCAGCTCTGGCAGCAGTCGCTTAAATGCTGATCCTTTAGTTGGATCTACTGGTTCGAGCGACTGGTTCCGTTGTCTCCGGATTGGCCATGTCAGTCGTGGAACTCGCACCTATGAAATCTTCTGATAGACAAACCATGGCCTCTTCCACTTCATCTAGACTTGCTGCAATAAGGGTCATTCCTCCACCCCATCTTACCTCGGCTACATTAAAGGTGTGGTTGTTGAGGCCTCCATCCTGAGGGCGAAGGGTATTCCCGAGGCTGTCTCACAAGCTAGTCTCGGCAGCACACTACCACTGCATGTGAGTCTGCACCTGGGATACTTCGGCATGGTCTGTCTTTTTCCAGCACCACTTGGCCTTACTTCCTGAGTTGCCTACGTTTATGCAGGGGGTCCTCCGTATCCAACCCCCCGTTTCTTCTTCCGATGGATTCGTGGTACTTGAAGATGTTTTTGCAATCTGATCTCTTTTGAACCGCCTGACACTGTGGACTTGAAATTCCTTACTTGGAAGACTGTCTTCCTCCTAGCAGCTGCCTCCGACAAGAGATTGCCTGAGCTAAATGCCTTGTCCTATTGCTCTGCCTATCTGGTTCTTCATGGCGACTGGCCGGAGCTCCACTCCTTCTTGCCTTAGGTCGTCACGAAATTCCACATCAATCAACCTATTGTGGTTCTGGTTCTTCCCAGTGACGAGTCTTCCGGTCATCCCTTGGATGTGGTTCGGGCCTTTCAGTAGTACGTTTCCCGTACTTTGGCCGTACGCAAAACGTCCGACTTGCTTGTCATCTATGATTCCCACAAACAAGGTTGGCGGCTCCAAAGCAAACAGTCTCACAGTGGCTTCGGGCGGTTATTCGACAGGCATACATTGCCCGGCTCCAACCATGGCCTTCCAGAGTTTCGGCTTATTCCACTCGGTCTGTGGGCGCCTCTTGAGCAGCTCATCATGGGACATCTGCCGCTCTGTTGTGTCCGGCTGCCACCTGAATTTCTACTCCAGGGTCCTTAGGGATCCGCAGGGATACCTTGGGTATAGGCTTCGGCCATGGGCACCACACAGTTAAATCTGTCATCCCAGGATGCACCAGGCCCACTCCTATACCCCGCCCCAAGGCCAAGGCACCTCAGTTTCAGTAGGTGCCCGGCCGGAGCTGGCTTACCGCACACGGGGGCTGTGTTTCACAGCCCCTGAAGATCTTCAAGAGCAGTAGAATGGACAGTCCAGCGGACGTCCATGCTACCGCTCCGATACCCCTGCCAGCGCCGACCACCGGTAGCGATCCGGGGAACTCGGGGGGCTCTTGGGGGTTCCAATTAGCGGAACCCCCGTGGGTCTTGGATTGTGGCCGGACCTACGGGGGGCATCATAAGGTAAGCAGCGGGCATCTGCGTTAGGCATCCGCTGTTACGCTGTCCAGTGTCCCCAGGGCTGGGGGCTCCCTGGGGACGGCAGTATAGTGGAGCCAGGCACCAAGCCTGCACTCACACTAGACCACCAGGGGCTGGATGCGTTATGGAAGCGCTCCAGCTTCCCGGGGGTTAATGGCCTGCCAGGGGAGGACGCCTTTCCTATTCAGCATAGGAGGCCCCTCCCCTCGCTGCTCTCAGCGCCATCCACTGAGGTTTTGGCGGGCTGAGGCAGCGATCCTCTCCAGGGCCCGCCTCCCTTGATTCCTCTGGCGGCCATTTTAGATGAGCAGACGCTGGTGCAGGGTGCGGAGCCTGGGTGCCCCTTACATACCTCTCCTCCATAATACAAGGTCAGCGTATGTAGCGCTATCACTACTGGGCTGCTGCTCTGTGTAGTGGATAGTGCAATTAGTGCAGACAATTTCTGCATTGTATGTGACTTTATACTAGCGCTGTGTGTCTGATACTTCTCCTGTCAGCCATTTTACTATCCCTAATTCTTCCGGTTCAGCCCTCTCGGTGACAGTACTGTCAGGGCGGGAATCTGCCTCACAGTTTAAAGTGTTTATTACTGTGGGAGAGTCACATACCAATATGTCCAGTGAGGATTCTGTGTCTATGGGAGCACCTCTCCTGTTTTCCTGCTCCGGATGTAAAGCAGGCGTGGGGGAGAGGCGGTACTTCAGGATGGGTTATGTGCTGCATGTTTGGCCATTCCTGGTACCTCTGCTGTACCCAGCACCTCCCAGGAACCACCTTGGGCATGTTTTGCACAGGCCTTGAATGTCCTTGTGAATAGGCTGACAGCCCCCCCGTGTTTCCCCAATTGGGGTTCGCACAACAGGCGGTAGTCCCGTCTCCCGTACTAGGGGTTCTAGCACAGATGGTAATGGCGCAGTGCCCCCCTCAACAAGTTCTTACTCCAGCAGACCCTGTTTAGGCTAATTCTGTGTCAGCTACGGTGCAGAATACTACACTGCAGGATCCACCTAGACCTGCTAAAAGACCATTATTGTCATATCCATCCACACAATATGATGAGGATGACTGGTCGTCTAATGAGGGTGAGATTGAGGTGTGATGCCCATGGATGAAGCCTATACCCCAAGGTATCCCTGTGGACCCTAAGGACTTCATGGAAACAGAGATAACAAAGGTAAGTTCTTACCATATCTCTTGTTTTTCCATACACACTCCTGCCAAATTCTACCATTTTTACACTTTTGCATCCACGGACGCTACTTTTTGCAGGCATAGCGCACTCCCGCCCGTGAAGATTGCTTTGGGACATCGTCCAATGTACTCCAGTGTCCTCCAGTGGATGAAGGAGAAGACAGGATTTTTGTACTTACCAGTAAAATCCATCTTTCCGATTCCATGGGGACACTGGACGTCCTCCCAGCGCTGCTGTGTTTGGGTTACGGCTGTTTGCAGTTGTGAAGTCTTCTGTCAGTTAGTTGGCGTTTTCTCCCATTTGTTTCTATTCCTCTCTCCTTTTCGTCGCTGCTTCTGTTTGGTTAAAGTTATCTGAGATCAGGTGGGGTATAGAGGGGGAGGAGCCACGTTCAAATTAACTACGAATGAAAGTGCCAAGCTCCACACCCCCCACCACCACCACCCCAGTGTTCTCCAGTTCCCCTCATTTTACTGACACAAATATTCAGTGTTTTCTTGTACTGCTAAGCAAGTATCATATATAAGTATATAATTCGGCCTGTACAGATGGCGCATGCATTATTGCAGCATTTAACTTACTTGTTTAACTTATTACATCTTTCCCATTTAAATTAGTGTAACTGTGACATCTACACTGCAGTTAATTTAGAATGTGCACTAAACACTGCTCCACCTGTATGTAATGATTCCACTGTCCAGTTTGTATGCATGTGTAAAGAGGATATAAGCTCACCTGAAAGACATACTAGAGTCTTTCTTCTGACATGACATTAGCGGAACAGCTTTAGCACCTACTAGCACATAATTATACTGGTTTTCTTTTGATCTTTCCAGGGCAATTGGTGAAAATGCTGCTGTACACTGAGGTCACCCGCTATCTGGATTTCAAAGTGGTAGAAGGAAGTTTTGTGTACAAAGGAGGAAAGATCTACAAAGTGCCGTCAACTGAGACAGAGGCTTTGGCCTCCAGTAAGTGAATCTCCAGACCTATTAATAGTGTTTTACTGTACTAAAAATATTAACAGCACACTTGTCATGTTTAGTGTTATTCTTACACCATCTGGACGGTTGCTTTTGTGTAAAACCAACTTTTCACTTGCACCAGTTTTCCCACATACCAGGTTCTAATCTGTGGGAAGTGGGGCCATGGCTCACCCTTCACCACCTCTCTAGAGTCTCTGAGCTTGTTACTTTTTCTGCAGACCTCATGGGCATGTTCGAGAAACGACGTTTCCGCAAGTTTCTGGTCTTTGTAGCCAATTTTGATGAGAATGACCCGAAGACCTTAGAAGGGGTGGACCCAAAAAGCACCAACATGCGAGATGTATACAAGAAATTTGACTTAGGACAGGATGTCATTGACTTCACAGGTCATGCACTGGCGCTGTATCGAACTGATGAGTAGGTGGTTTATTCACCAAGTACTGTGAACATTGAATGCATAGGGGCTGATTCTAAGGCGGGAGCATAGCAAAAAAGGGCCAATAACACTGCACCTGGGTAAAACCATGCTGGCCCCCAGGTGAGGGGGGGTGGAGGGGGCAAATGTAAAATGCGCAGAGAGATTTAGATTTGGAAGGGGTGTATCCAAACTCAATTCTAAATTGCTGTGTAATAGTAAAGCTGACAAGCTCCTCCCTACATCTCCAACCTCATTTCCTGACTGCCCCTACTTACATCTCCAACCTTATTTCCTGACTGCTGCTCTTGACACCTCCATCCTCATTTACTGACTGCTCCTCCTGAAATCTCCATCCTCAGTTACTGACTGCTCCTCCTGACACCTCCATCCTCATTTACTGACTGCTCCTCCTGAAATCTCCATCCTCAGTTACTGACTGCTCCTCCTGCATCTCCAACCTCATTTCCTGACTGCCCCTACTTACATCTCCAACCTTATTTCCTGACTGCTCCTCCTGACACCTCCATCCTCATTTACTGACTGCTCCTCCTGAAGTCTCCAACCTTATTTCCTGACTGCTCCTCCTGTCATCTCCATCCTCATTTTCTGACTGCCCCTACTTACATCTCCAATCTCATTTCCTAAATGCTCCTCCTGACACCTCCATCCTCATTTCCTGACTGCCCCTACTTACATCTCCAACCTTATTTCTTGACTGCTCCTCCTGATACCTCCATCCTCATTTACTGACTGCTCCTCCTGAAATCTCCATCCTCAGTTACTGACTGCTCCTCCTGACACCTCCATCCTCATTTACTGACTGCTCCTCCTGAAATCTCCATCCTCAGTTACTGACTGCTCCTCCTGAAATCTCCATCCTCAGTTACTGACTGCTCCTCCTGAAATCTCCATCCTCAGTTACTGACTGCTCCTCCTGCATCTCCAACCTCATTTCCTGACTGCCCCTACTTACATCTCCAATCTAATTTCCTGACTGCTCCTCCTGACACCTCCATCCTCATTTCCTGACTGCCCCTACTTACATCTCCAACCTTATTTCCTGACTGCTCCTCCTGACACCTCCATCCTCATTTACTGACTGCTCCTCCTGAAGTCTCCAACCTTATTTCCTGACTGCTCCTCCTGACATCTCCATCCTAATTTACTGGCTGCTCCTCCTGACATCTCCAACCATATCTCCTTACCACTGGTTCCTACATGTCCAGCCTCATCTCCTTACTGCTCCCTACATTTCTAGCCGCATTACCTCACACACTCCTCCCTACAACTCCAGCCTCATTTCCTGACTGCTTCTCCCTGCCTATCCAGCCTCATTTCCTTACAGCTGTTCCCTATAACTCCAGCCTCATTTCCTCACTGCTCCTTCCTATATGTCCAGCCTCATCTCCTCCCTACATGTCCAGCCTTATTACCTTACCGCTCTCCCTACATGTCCAGCCTCATCTCCTCACCGCTCTTCCCTACATCTCCTGCCTCATTTCCTCACCGCTCCTTCCTACATGTCCAGCCTCATCTCCTCCTTACTGCTCCTCCTGACACCTCCAGCCTCATTACCTTACCGCTCTTCTCTACATCTCCTGCCTCATTTCCTCACTGCTCCTCCCTCATCTCTAGGTTAATTTCTTCCCTGCTCCTCCCTACACCACCAGCCTCAATACCTCACTGCTCTTCCCTATGCCTCCAGCTTCCTTACCTCACTGCTCATCTGTACATCTCCAGCCTCATTACCTTGCATACTCCCTCTCATGCCTCTCCTCCTTCATGATCACCACGTCCCGCTCACATTCAGGATTTCTCCTGGGCTTCTCCTATCCTGTGCAACGCCTTCCTTCTCTCCATTAGTCTCTCATTCAGCCTTCAAGTATACCCTTATTATCCCTCCTTCCATCCGCCTTACTCTGTAGTCTGTGCCCTCTTCTTCCTATATTGTTCATCCATATCCCTTGTAGATTGTAACCTCATATGAACAGGGCCCTCTTCCCTGTGTCGTCACTACATAATTATGCTAATTAGACGCAGGTTGTTTTTTTTTTAATTTCGGAGGTGGGTGAAGAGAGTCTAGGTAATGGGATATGGTCATCAGATGAGAGGCAAAGAACCGTTATTGGCAAAGAGGAGAGGGCAGAAGTATAAGGTAGGATGTGGCTGGAGACACTGGTGGAACTACCATAGGTGTAAGGGGTGCAGCTGCTATAGGGCTCAGAGCTGAGGGGACATCTTCCTTGTCACATGGGTGTAACTACCATAGGTGTAAGGGGGCAGCTGCTATAGGGCCCAGAGCTGAGGGGGACCCATCTTCCTTGACACATGGGTGTAACTACCATAGGTGTAAGGGGGCAGCTGCTATAGGGCCCAGAGCTGAGGGGCCATCTTCCATTTCACATGGGTGTAACTACCATAGGTGTAAGGGGTGCAGCTGCTATAGGGCCCAGAGCTGAGGGGGCCATCTTCCTTGTCACATGGGTGTAACTACCATAGGTGTAAGGGGTACAGCTGCTATGGGGCCCAGAGCTGAGGGGCATCTTCCTTGTCACCATAGGTGTAAGGGGAGCAGCTGCTATAGGACCCAGAGCTGAGGGGCCCATCTTCCTTGTCACATGGGTGTAACTACCATAGGTGTAAGGGGAGCAGCTGCTATAGGGCCCAGAGCAGAGGGGCCATCTTCCTTGTCACATGGGTGTAACTACCATAGGTGTAAGGGGAGCAGCTGCTATAGTGCCCAGAGCTGAAGGGCCATCTTCCTTGTCACATGGGTGTAACTACCATAGGTGTAAGGGGTGCAGCTGCTATAGGGCTCAGAGCTGAGGGGGACCCATCTTCCTTGTCACATGGTTGTAACTACCATAGGTGTAAGGGGGCAGCTGCTATAGGGCCCAGAGCTGAGGGGACATCTTCCTTGTCACATGGGTGTAACTACCATAGGTGTAAGGGGGCAGCTGCTATAGGGCCCAGAGCTGAGGGGGCCATCTTCCTTGTCACATGGGTTTAACTACCATTGTTATACGTGGGGCAGTTGTTATAGGGCCTAGAGCTGAGGGGCATCTTCCTTGTCACATGGGTGTAACTACCATAGGTGTAAGGGGGCAGCTGCTATAGTGCCCAGAGCTGAGGGGGCCATCTTACTTGTCACATGGGTGTAACTACCATAGGTGTAAGGGGGGCAGCTGCTATAGGGCCCAGAGCTGAGGGGCCATCATCCTTGTCACATTGGTGTAACTACCATAGGTGTAAGGGGAGCAGCTGCTATAGGGCTCAGAGCTGAGGGGGCATCTTCCTTGTCACATGGGTGTAACCACCATAGGTGTAAGGGGGCAGCTGCTATAGGGCCCAGAGCTGAGGGGCCATCATCCTTGTCACATGGGTGTAACTACCATAGTTGTAAGGGGAGCAGCTGCTATAGGGCCCAGAGCTGAGGGGCCATCATCCTTGTCACATGGGTGTAACTACCATAGGTGTAAGGGGAGCAGCTGCTATAGGGCTCAGAGCTGAGGGGGCATCTTCCTTGTCACATGGGTGTAACCACCATAGGTGTAAGGGGAGAAGCTGCTATAGGGCCCAGAGCTTAGGGGCCATCTTCCTTGTCACATGGGTGTAGCTACCATAGGTGTAAGGGGTGCAGCTGCTATAGGACCCAGAGCTGAGGGGCCATCTTCCTTGTCACGAGTGTAACTACCATAGGTGTAAGGGGGCAGCTGCTAGAGGGCCCATCTTCCTTGTCACATGGGTGTAACTACCATAGGTGTAAGGGGGCAGCTGCTATAGGGCCCAGAGCTGAGGGGCCATCTTCCTTGTCACATGAGTGTAACTACCATAGGTGTAAGGGGGCAGCTGCTAGAGGGCCCATCTTCCTTGTCACATGAGTGTAACTACCATAGGTGTAAGGGGGCAGCTGCTATAGGGCCCAGAGCTGAGCGGCCATCTTCCTTGTCACATGAGTGTAACTACCATAGGTGTAAGGGGGCAGCTGCTAGAGGGCCCAGAGCTGAGGGGCCATCTTCCTTGTCACATGGGTGTAACTACCATAGGTGTAAGGGGGCAGCTGCTATGGGGCCCAGAGCTGAGGGCGTCCATCTTCCTTGTCACATGAGTGTAACTACCATAGGTGTAAGGGGAGCAGCTGCTATAGGGCCCAGAGCCGAGGAGGCCATCTTCCTTGTCACATGAGTGTAACTACCATAGGTGTAAGGGGTGCAGCTGCTATAGGGCTCAGAGCTGAGGGGCCCATCTTCCTTGTCACATGGGTGTAACTACCATAGGTGTAAGGGGGCAGCTGCTATAGGGCTCAGAGCTGAGGGGACATCTTCCTTGTCACATGGGTGTAACTACCATAGGTGTAAGGGGTGCAGCTGCTATAGGGCTCAGAGCTGAGGGGGACCCATCTTCCTTGTCACATGGGTGTAACTACCATAGGTGTAAGGGGGCAGCTGCTATAGGGCCCAGAGCTGAGCGGCCATCTTCCTTGTCACATGAGTGTAACTACCATAGGTGTAAGGGGGCAGCTGCTAGAGGGCCCAGAGCTGAGGGGCCATCTTCCTTGTCACATGGGTGTAACTACCATAGGTGTAAGGGGGCAGCTGCTATGGGGCCCAGAGCTGAGGGCGTCCATCTTCCTTGTCACATGAGTGTAACTACCATAGGTGTAAGGGGAGCAGCTGCTATAGGGCCCAGAGCCGAGGAGGCCATCTTCCTTGTCACATGAGTGTAACTACCATAGGTGTAAGGGGTGCAGCTGCTATAGGGCTCAGAGCTGAGGGGCCCATCTTCCTTGTCACATGGGTGTAACTACCATAGGTGTAAGGGGGCAGCTGCTATAGGGCTCAGAGCTGAGGGGACATCTTCCTTGTCACATGGGTGTAACTACCATAGGTGTAAGGGGGCAGCTGCTATAGGGCCCAGAGCTGAGGGGCCCATCTTCCTTGTCACATGGGTGTAACTACCATAGGTGTAAGGGGTGCAGCTGCTATAGGGCCCAGAGCTGAGGGGCCATCTTCCTTGTCACATGGGTGTAACTACCAAAGGTGTAAGGAGGGCAGCTACTATAGGGCCCAGAGCTGAGGGGGACCCATCTTCCTTGTCACATGGGTGTAACTACCATAGGTGTAAGGGGGCAGCTGCTATGGGGCCCAGAGCTGTGGGGCCCATCTTCCTTGTCACATGGGTGTAACTACCATAGGTGTAAGGGGTGCAGCTGCTATAGGGCCCAGAGCTGAGGGGGCCATCTTCCTTGTCACATGGGTGTAACTACCATAGGTGTAAGGGGTGCAGCTACTATAGGGCCCAGAGCTGAGGGGGGCATCTTCCTTGTCACATGGGTGTAACTACCATAGGTGTAAGGAGGGCAGCTACTATAGGGCCCAGAGCTGAGGGGCCCATCTTCCTTGTCACATGGGTGTAACTACCATAGGTGTAAGGAGGGCAGCTACTATAGGGCCCAGAGCTGAGGGGGACCCATCTTCCTTGTCACATGGGTGTAACTACCATAGGTGTAAGGGGAGCAGCTGCTATAGGGCCCAGAGCTGAGGGGACATCTTCCTTATCACATGAGTGTAACTACCATAGGTGTAAGGGGTGCAGCTGCTATAGGGCCCAGAGCTGAGGGGGTCATCTTCCTTGTCACATGGGTGTAACTACCATAGGTGTAAGGGGAGCAGCTGCTATAGGGCCCAGAGCTGAGGGGACATCTTCCTTATCACATGGGTGTAACTACCATAGGTGTAAGGGGTGCAGCTGTTATAGGGCCCAGAGCTGAGGGGGTCATCTTCCTTGTCACAGGGGTGTAACTACCATAGGTGTAAAAAGAGCAGCTGCTATAGGGCCCAGAGCTGAGGGGGTCATCTTCCTTATCACATGAGTGTAACTACCATAGGTGTAAGGGGTGCAGCTGCTATAGGGCCCAGAGCTGAGGGGGTCATCTTCCTTGTCACATGGGTGTAACTACCATAGGTGTAAGGGGAGCAGCTGCTATAGGGCCCAGAGCTGAGGGGGTCATCTTCCTTGTCACATGGGTGTAACTACCATAGGTGTAAGGGGAGCAGCTGCTATAGGGCCCAGAGCTGAGGGGGTCATCTTCCTTATCACATGAGTGTAACTACCATAGGTGTAAGGGGTGCAGCTGCTATAGGGCCCAGTGCTGAGGGGGTCATCTTCCTTGTCACATGGGTGTAACTACCATAGGTGTAAGGGGAGCAGCTGCTATAGGGCCCAGAGCTTAGGGGCCATCTTCCTTGTCACATGGGTGTAACTACCATAGGTGTAAGGGGTACAGCTGCTATGGGGCCCAGAGCTGAGGGGGCCATCTTACTTGTCACATGGGTGTAACTACCATAGGTGTAAGGGGTGCAGCTGTTATAGGGCCCAGAGCTGAGGGGGCATCTTCCTTGTCACATGGGTGTAACTACCATAGGTGTAAGGGGAGCAGCTGCTATAGGGCCCAGAGCTGAGGGGGTCATCTTCCTTGTCACATGGGTGTAACTACCATAGGTGTAAGGGGGCAGCTGCTATGGGGCCCATCTTCCTTGTCATAGTTACATGTGTTATGTCCATTTTTCACTATTAGGTGGTACATAGGGGCCCTTACACACTTTTGCTATGGGACCTTCAAATACTTACTTACGCCCATGGCTGGACATATAGGTGCTTCATAAGTTTTTTGATGGTTAGTGGTCATAAAGTGGCTTGGCTTTTTGGACCGGAGGTGGTTAGGGCTTTGGTTGTGTGGATTGAGGTGTGTCTGTGGATTTAAGTCCTTACATATATACACCATATGCTTTCAGTTATCTGGATCAGCCATGTCTGGAAACCATCAATCGTATCAAGCTGTACAGTGAGTCTTTGGCAAGATACGGCAAGAGCCCGTACCTGTATCCTCTGTATGGGCTGGGGGAGCTACCACAAGGATTTGCCAGGTGAGGGTACCTCACGTTTACTGATTATATTATATTGCCGTATTATAAGAACGCTCATGCAGTAAGATACAGTGCCGCTGTGCTATTGATGTTTGTTGCCATCACACTAGGGGTAGAGTATGGACCCCACATCATGATGGGCATGGGAGAGACGCTGGGGGTTGGTAACAGGACAGGCAGGCTTGTGCTCCTTGTATTGAGATTCAGAGGAGAGAAAATTGCATGTATAATATTTATAATATTGTTCCCTGAGATGTAAAGCTTGGAGGTGGTGGCGATCGTTCCCAGGCATATACCTACAGCTATATAGGGTCATAGCAGGAATGGCTGGCGCCACAGCATCTAAAGACAGCAGGAGATAAACGGAAGATTCCCAAAGACGGATATACAATACAAGATAATCTCTGGCGCTGGTTTTAGTGTATACAGTATAAATGTAACTCTGTGTAAACAGCTTTGATGTGGATAAATAACACCAGGTATGAGCAGGACTTTGGGCTTGATTCAGACCCACTCGCGAGCGGCTGTCCGCTCGCAAGTGGGTCGATGTTATGGACTGAGCATGCGCACGACGGAGGGAGCTCCGTCGTGCGCATGTGCCAGACGCAACGAGCGAAGGAAAGTCCTTCGCTCGTTGTGTCCGATCAAAGGGGGCGTGCTGTCAATGTTGATTGACAGCACGCCCCCTTTGGTGGGCGTGCCGGGGGCGTGCCTCCCGTCAAAAGCCGGCCCACTGACATCACTAGTGATATCAGTGGGAGTGATTTTGGCTCTGATAGAGCCAAAATCACTCCGGAGCTTGCGGTTGAAAACCTCAACCGCAGGCTCCGGCTCGCAAATTCGATGGTCGCGATGGTCACGACCATTGCGGCCATCACAATGCACGCTTGTATAGCCTGTGGGTGGTGACCCACAGCTATACGAGCGTCCAGGAGGACGCTCCATTTTCATGGAGTCCGGCCCTCATTCAGAGCGTGCGCTCTGCTCAGAGCGTACGGCTCTGAATGAGGACCTTTGTCTGTCCAGTCTCCTGCATTACTCACCGAACACGAAGAAAATGAGAACTGTCCACTACAATAGTTTAGGTGTTACGTACATTTCTCTTATTGTAAATAGCAGTAGTCCCCCTGTAAAATTCCATTTTTATTCTATTTTTTACACCACTTAGTAACCTCACAATCCCCGCCACCAGGGGTGTGGGGAATAGCCCCGGGCTATCACCCTGGGGTGTCCCCGGGAGGGGGGACCCCTTTATTGGGGGGGTCCCCATTTCCCAAAGAATCGCCGGCCATGGCTGACAAAATGAAGGTGATGAATGCTTTGGCCGGGGGACCCAGTGAAGCATGTCCCCCAGCTGTGGCTTTAAACCCCCGCTAGAAAGAGCCCGGTGCTGGTTGTGTAAAATACAAGGGACCCCTACATCTTTTTTCCCATTGTTCAAAATGCCAGTCCTGGTTATGAACATTTTTTACACTTACATTTTACATCTGTGAAAAAATATTCTGAAATAGGGCGCAATTAAAATGACAGTGCAGCATAAATCATGTGAAAACGTGCATTCATATGTGCATTTCCAAATTAAACAGTAATAGGAAAAGTAATCCACATAATAACATGCGCTCTGTGTATACCACATTTCCTTAATAACCACCAGAGTGTAGATAATTAAAAGATATATTCACCCTAATATTCTGACTGGGAGTTTCCACTTGTTTGAAGGTCTGTGGGGATAAACCCAAATGTCTCCCATTCCCTTGTATATAGGTTAGGGGAGACACAAGAAGCCAAATATAGTGCAGTTATCCTTTTAAAAGGGGATATTCTAATACAAATTTGTACTCACAATATACACAGATAAAGAAGCATAAAATACTCCAAACAGGCACAACAGCTTCACAGGATATAGTCACCGCAGTCCTAGAATGGAATTAAAGGCAGGATGAATCACAGGATATAGTCACCGCAGTCCCAGAACGGAATTAAAGGCAGGATGAATCACAGGATATAGTCACCGCAGTCCCAGAACGGAATTAAAGGCAGGATGAATCACAGGATATAGTCACCGCAGTCCCAGAATGGAATTAAAGGCAGGATGAATCACAGGATATAGTCACCGCAGTCCTAGAACGGAATTAAAGGCAGGATGAATCACAGGATATAGTCACCACAGTCCCAGAACGGAATTAAAGGCAGGATGAATCACAGGATATAGTCACCGCAGTCCCAGAATGGAATTAAAGGCAGGATGAATCACAGGATATAGTCACCGCATTCCCAGAATGGAATTAAAGGCAGGATGAATCACAGGATATAGTCACCGCATTCCCAGAATGGAATTAAAGGCAGGATGAATCACAGGATATAGTCACCACAGTCCTAGAACGGAATTAAAGGCAGGATGAATCACAGGATATAGTCACCACAGTCCCAGAATGGAATTAAAGGCAGGATGAATCACAGGATATAGTCACCACAGTCCCAGAATGGAATTAAAGGCAGGATGAATCACAGGATATAGTCACCACAGTCCCAGAATGGAATTAAAGGCAGGATGAATCACAGGATATAGTCACCACAGTCCCAGAATGGAATTAAAGGCAGGATGAGTCACAGGATCTAGTCACCGCAGTCCCAGAATGGAATTAAAGGCAGGATGAATCACAGATATAGTCACCACAGTCCTAGAATGGAATTAAAGGCAGGATGAATCACAGGATATAGTCACCGCAGTCCCAGAATGGATTTAAAGGCAGGATGAATCACAGGATATAGTCACCACAGTCCCAGAATGGAATTAAAGGCAGGATGAATCACAGGATATAGTCACCACAGTCCCAGAACGGAATTAAAGGCAGGATGAATCACAGGATATAGTCACCACAGTCCCAGAACGGAATTAAAGGCAGGATGAATCAAGTTGCCAGACACAGGATCCACCATGCGGGTATTTTTGCTTGTATGGTCAATGTCTGACCTTTACTACCAGTCAGAATATTAGGGTGAATATATCTTTTAATTATCTACACTCTGGTGGTTATTAAGGAAATGTGGTATACACAGAGCGTATGTTATTATGTGGATTACTTTTTCTATTACATTTTTACACACAGAAGCCTCCTCGGATCTCACTGATCTGTAAAGACCTCTGCTGTAGACTCTGCTGCTCAGGCTAAACTCTCTAGCTGCAAGCAGGTCTATTACTTTGTCAGTTTTATGTCATTCTGTGCGAGTTAAAAACTCTATTACATTGGGCGAGTTGTATGTTTTCCAAGAGAAAATACCTGGATGCGACTTTGCACCATGTGAGTAGTGAAAATGATAGGAACATGTAACAGAAAATGCGAGTTTAGCGCTACTTTTTCACAACTCGCACCCTATTCCATTAAGCCACAAACATTGGTAAACTGTAGACTTCCTAATTATGGACACTGGGCCTGATTCAGCACGGATCGCAACTGCGTAATCGCACGCAATGCAGCCGCGAAAATATGCTAATGTCTGCCACCACTCAGCCAGCACAGAGATGCCCACTGCTTTTTCACATCCATAATACCTCGCAGTCCTCTGTATACATCTGTAACATCAGCCACAGCACAGCCAGCATAGAGACACCACTACTGCTATCTCACATCTGTAATACCTCACAGTCCTGTGTATACATCTGTAACATCAGCCACAGCAGAGCCAGCATAGAGACACCCACTACTGCTATCTCACATCTGTAATACCTCACAGTCCTGTGTATACATCTGTAACATCAGCCACAGCCCAGCCAGCATAGAGACACCCACTACTGCTATCTCACATCTGTAATACCTCACAGTCCTGTGTATACATCTGTAACATCAGCCACAGCACAGCCAGCATAGAGACACCCACTACTGCTATCTCACATCTGTAATACCTCACAGTCCTGTGTATACATCTGTAACATCAGCCACAGCACAGCCAGCATAGAGACACCCACTACTGCTATCTCACATCTGTAATACCTCACAGTCCTGTGTATACATCTGTAACATCAGCCACAGCAGAGCCAGCATAGAGACACCCACTACTGCAATCTCACATCTGTAATACCTCACAGTCCTGTGTATACATCTGTAACATCAGCCACAGCACAGCCAGCATAGAGACACCCACTACTGCTATCTCACATCTGTAATACCTCACAGTCCTGTGTATACATCTGTAACATCAGCCACAGCACAGCCAGCATAGAGACACCCACTACTGCTATCTCACATCTGTAATACCTCACAGTCCTGTGTATACATCTGTAACATCAGACACAGCTCAGCCAGCATAGAGACATCCACTACTGCTATCTCACATCTGTAATACCTCACAGTCCTGTGTATACATCTGTAACATCAGCCACAGCACAGCCAGCATAGAGACACCCACTACTGCTATCTCACATCTGTAATACCTCACAGTCCTGTGTATACATCTGTAACATCAGCCACAGCACAGCCAGCATAGAGACACCACTACTGCTATCTCACATCTGTAATACCTCACAGTCCTGTGTATACATCTGTAACATCAGCCACAGTACAGCCAGCATAGAGACACCCACTACTGCTATCTCACATCTGTAATACCTCACAGTCCTGTGTATACATCTGTAACATCAGACACAGCTCAGCCAGCATAGAGACATCCACTACTGCTATCTCACATCTGTAATACCTCACAGTCCTGTGTATACATCTGTAACATCAGCCACAGCACAGCCAGCATAGAGACACCCACTACTGCTATCTCACATCTGTAATACCTCACAGTCCTGTGTATACATCTGTAACATCAGACACAGCTCAGCCAGCATAGAGACATCCACTACTGCTATCTCACATCTGTAATACCTCACAGTCCTGTGTATACATCTGTAACATCAGCCACAGCTCAGCCAGCATAGAGACACCCACTACTGCTATCTCACATCTGTAATACCTCACAGTCCTGTGTATACATCTGTAACATCAGCCACAGCTCAGCCAGCATAGAGACACCCACTACTGCTATCTCACATCTGTAATACCTCACAGTCCTGTGTATACATCTGTAACATCAGCACAGCCAGCATAGAGACACCCACTACTGCTATCTCACATCTGTAATACCTCACAGTCCTGTGTATACATCTGTAACATCAGCCACAGCTCAGCCAGCATAGACACCCACTACTGCTATCTCACATCTGTAATACCTCACATTCCTGTGTATACATCTGTAACATCAGCCACAACACAGCCAGCATAGAGACACCCACTACTGCTATCTCACATCTGTAATACCTCACAGTCCTGTGTATACATCTGTAACATCAACCACAGCTCAGCCAGCATAGAGACCCCCACTACTGCTATCTCACATATGTAATACCTCACAGACCTGTGTATACATCTGTAACATCAGCCACAGCTCAGCCAGCATAGAGACACCCACTACTGCTATCTCACATCTGTAATATCTCACAGTCCTGTGTATACATCTGTAATACCTCACAGTCCTGTGTATACATCTGTAACATCAGTCACAGCTCAGCCAGTATAGAGACACCACTACTGCTTTTTCACATCCATAATACCTCGCAGTCCTGTGTATACATCTGTAACATCAGCCACAGCACAGCCAGCATAGAGACACCCACTACTGCTATCTCACATCTGTAATACCTCACAGTCCTGTGTATACATCTGTAACATCAGCCACAGCACAGCCAGCATAGAGACACCCACTACTGCTATCTCACATCTGTAATACCTCACAGTCCTGTGTATACATCTGTAACATCAGCCACAGCACAGCCAGCATAGAGACACCCACTACTGCTTTCTACTTCAGGGTCCATAGGGGGTCCACAGGGTTGACCTTGGGGTATAGGTTGGGAACCAAATCCGGGCACCACGCAGTTAAAGCTTTTAGCTCCCAGGATGCACTGGGTCCACTCTCCCTATAACCCCACCCCCAAGCCAGAGGCACCTCAGTTTAAGTTGGTGCCCGGCCGGAGTCGGGTCACCGTTAGCGCAGGGGGAGCTGATTAGCAGCCCCTAAGCTTATTTTATTTTTTTAGGGACAAAGTTTTTTCATGGACTTTGAACTCTTCAGAGCGGCAGCGTCGGACTGTCCATAGGACATCTAAGCTGCCGCTCCGTCACCCCGCTGGCGCTGAGACGCCAGTACAGATCTGGGGATCTCAGCGGGACCCCAGAGTCTGTACTAGCCGGACTCTGCGGGCGCCCAGGACTGCTGCTGGATCCACGGGGAGCAGGTAAGGTCGCGGATCACCGCTTGCGGTGATCCGCGCATTTCAAATGCAGTCCTGTGCCTCCGGTCTCAGGGGACAGACCGGAGGCGCCGGCAGTGGCGGCGGGCCCCCCATACCCCGTGTGTCCACTAGACCACCAGGGACTTAACGATCGGTGCAGGGAGCCGGCGTCCCGGGGGTTAATAGCCGGCCAGGGGAGGCAGCCTTCCCTGTTACAGCGGCTCCTCCCCTCAGCTCAGCGCGCCTTTCAGAATCCATAGTCTGGCGTCGCTGAGCTGCTTCCTCCGCGGGCCACGCTTCCTCTGAGGTCTCCAGCGGCCATTTTATCTCTGTGGTGCAGCAGAGATCTCTCAGGATGGCAGTGAGTCCAGTCCCCCTGCGTACCTCACCATCAGGTCAGTGTACACAGCGCTGTAGCCTTCCCAGACACTGAATCTGGGTAAGTTGAATGCAGTGTAATAGTGCAGTATATTATATGACATGTTTATGTATATATGTATATATCTGCATTGTATGTGACTTATGCTAGTGCTGACTGTACTTTATTCTCTCACCTGTCAGTGTATATCTATCCCTTTTCTTTATCTGCCCTAATACAGCTGTACTTAGGGTGGTTCTGAGACCTCACATTTATATACTTGTTAATATTTGTGTGGTTTGTCACATACTGTTGCGTGCTGCACGTTGCCATATTTTAGATGGAACTGTGTGTTGCATACGCTGAAAATGGGTCCCTGCAGCTAATTTTTGGCATCAGTCAGGACCAGTATAGTGCTGCTTAATATTTCCGCCAAGATTGGTCAGATATGTCTGACCAGGAGATAGAGCGTTATACTGCACCCATTTTTACTATCCTGCAAGTCATGTGCTGCAGGTGTTAGTGCGGAGGATTTGACTCATAAAGGGTTCTGTATGTGGCGTCATCTGGTGCCGGCCTCTTTCACGACCCCCTTGGGCGGTTTGTTTTCTTGGGATCCTCTCAATTGCGGATCGCCGGGCGGGCCCCATTGTTGTACCTCACTTGGGGTTACTTCACCATACTGCCCTTTTCATCTCAGGGTATCTCGCAGCTTCTTGCACTCTTCCCCTGTGACACAGACTACCGCTCCCTGCAGGGGTTTTTCGCAGTATATGAATTCCCCCTGGTGCCACAATAGTCTGTCATTCCCCTTGCAGGGATTACCACAACAGCCACCCTGGGTGGATGTCGTTTTCTACGAAACGCTAATTGGCGTGGTTGACGCCCTGTGGTTACTTCCCAGTTGGCTCTGCCGTGAACTGGGTACTGTTCGGGGCTCTTTCCCTCTTACACGGGGGGAAGCCTATTTCAGGTATTATTATCCCTGCTTTAGGGCTGGTAGCAGGTCCATTCTGGTTAGAGTGAATGTTGACCTGCACCTGTATCATACACCCTCAGTATTGCGTGCCTTCGGGTTACCTGTTGCTGACTAGCGGGTGGATCGCATAGCAGGACTCTGGCTGTTGCCAGATAGGAGGTGTTACAACAGTGTTTGGCCTCCTGTCCCAAATTCCCTGAGGGTCATCACGAGCCCCTCCTGGGGGGGATGGGCGTGTTACTCGTCTGATTACAGACGTTACTACGCCTCCCATTCCTGCGTGGTCGGATTCTTCGGATCCGTAGGTGGTAACTCTGCCTGAAATCAGTATACTTGCTTTCAGGAGTTGTTACCCATCCTACCATGGCTATAGCATGGTTGGTTAATACTATTGCATATTGGGTTGATGCATTTGTAACGTTTTTTCCCCTCCAACACGTCGGGGGTTCAAATGTATTTGGTCGCTCACGTAATATATGCTGTTGTCATAGGTGGAAATGCCTATATTGGATACCAGTCTCCTAACTTTCAGAGTTCCAGCTGCGACTGTATCCTCCGTAATACCCTATGGCTGCGCTCTGGGAATGCAGAGGTGCAGATACCATCTTTAGGGTTGATATTGTTTGGTCCTGACCTTGACAAGATTGTAGTAACATTGGCAGTATTACTAACGACAAGTTTACCGCTTTCAGCTATGCCCACTACAAGGCCTCAGACTAAGTCTGTTAAGTCTTTTTTGTCCTCTGGGTCAGCCTAAAGGTCTGTTTCTTCGTAGACTGTCGGCATCTACAAGGGCCGACATATCCAGTACCGAGCAGGCCTGGACTGCCAGCCGATCCTGCTTCTGAACCTACGGATATCTCTTCAGTCTGACGGGACAGGCCTACAACTGGGAGATACCGATTTTCTCAGTTCGCCCGGTATTAGTGTCAAGTTGCCGCGGCTACGTGGGTAGGAGGGTACGCCCTCTTTACAAGGGCCTTACAGATCCAGAAAGCTATGCAGTTGTTGCGGTAAGCGGAGCTAATTAGGCCATCCCCACTATCTCAGTGAGGGACTGGTTGTTCTGTTTTCTTTCTGGTGCGGTGGCTGAATGGTCCTCTTTGGCCTATTCTCTGTCTCAGTTCCCTGAACCAGTTCCTAAAGCTACCTGGGCTCAGGAGGAAATCCCTAGGCTCCATCATACGATGTTTGGAACCTGGGGACTTTAGGGTATCACTGGATATACAGGACGCGTGCCTACGGGTACTTACAGAGACCTTTCCTCAGCATGGGCTGAGGTTTGCTGTATCACAGCAACACTTACAATTTTTCGGGCTCTGCCTGTTGGGACTGTCCTCAGCCCCACAGGGGTTTACCAGCGTTTTGGATTTTCTGACAGTTCTTCTGTTCAGTATATCCCAATGCTCCTGTACCTGGACGGCCTCCTGCTCTTAGCGGGATCACCGGGGTACTTTACGGCCAGGTCAGGATGACTGTGGCTTCTTCGGGGTGCAGACGTTTAATCAACGGGGAAAAAGTCCTCCCTGCATCCCTCTCTGGGTATTCTTCATCTAGGATCCCTGCTGGATTCTCAGAATCTGAGAATTCTTCTGGCGTAAGACGGAATCTCCTCTCTTCCATTAGGAGTACATGGTTATCTGCGCAGTCGACAGATGTCTTTACACTCTGGGATGCATGGTGGAATGGGCTCAGTTCCATTCCAGGCCTTTCCATAATTGGCTCATCTCCAGATGGAATGAGTTTTTTCTGTCGGATAACTGTTCAAACGATGATGCTCTCTCCGGAGGCAAGTCGGTCCCTGTCCGGGTGGCTATGGCCATCTCGTCCAGGGTTTTCTTTGCTAGGGACAGTGTCTGGATCGAATCCTTTTTAGTGCAGTTGGACGTCTGTCGATTCCACCCTGTCAATTAACTTACTCTGGCATAACTCTTGTTTCCCGGTGAACCTGAAAAGGTTCAGTCCGACAGGGTCAGGACAGTGGCTTCCTTTTTAGCAACACTGTTCGTTGGGTGGCAATGATAGGTATGTCACATATTCGGACATAGTCCGAGGGTCTCCTCCCGACCATCTCGGCAGCGTTCATTTCAGGAGCTCTCCATTGGGAAGCGGGAGTCCTCAGCCGTCACGACGTGCATCCCGGGGACTAGTCTCTTCCCCAAGAGAGGTTTCATCTCCTGGTGAGCAGGGGGGGCCCCCCTGAGGTGACCCTCATGGCCTTCTGACTTTATCACACTATGGTGTTACAGTTCAGCTCTGGGGATTCTGAAGCAAACTTCAGCGACTCTTTGTCGGTGAAGTGGTCCTTCCACTTTGTGTACCTGTGTTCTCCGGTCTCCCTTCTTCCTCGAGGTCTTTGGAAGTGTTTTCAATCGAGACGGAGATGCTTTCCTGCTGGTGGCTCCTGATTGCCCCAGATGTCAGGGGTACTTGGATCTTCGGAGTCTCTACATCGATACTCCATCCCTGATGCTTCACTGCCCGGACCTGTTGTCTCAGGGTCCTTGGTTTTGCCTTGGACCTGGGTCGTTTGTCTTTGACTGTGTCCTTACAGTGGTCTTACGGCTTCCCTGGCTTTGTCATCGTTGGAATGATTAGAGCACATGGATCAGCTTTTGCTGGGACCTACCACAAACTGTGGCAGCCATAAATCTTATGGTATTGTACCTGTCGATACAATCCTCCGGTGTCCAGGATTTCCAGATATTCTGGCATTCCTTCCGGCTGGCTTGGGTTTCACACTTGGCCTGGTCTTCCTGACAGTGCGGATCTCTACACTGTCAGTATGGTTAAGATATGGAATTGCTTCACTCTGGTATCCAGTTCATCCTTTGGAGTGTTTTCTTGATTATGCCTCCATTTGTCCTCCCTAGGGACTCCTTGGGAGTAAGTAGTGGTTCTTCGTTACCTCCGGGGACAGTCAATGGAACCGCTGGTTGTGATAGCCATTACATGGTCTATTGCTTAGGCTCTCTCTTTCTCTCAGGGTGTTTATATCAACCAGGAGAGTGTCTGAATTGGGAGCGTTCTCATGTGGCTCCCTCTTCTGGAGGGCATCATGTCAGGGTGGGAGTTGCTCTCGCCCTGTGTTTCTTCTTAGTGGTTTTCAGGTTCCATATTCTGGAACTTATGGTACGGCCATTCTGTCCCCAGTCCTCTCGGCTGGTGTGGCCTCATTGACTGTGGTCTGGCCTCTTTGGATTTATGTGATCCGTTCAGGTTCCTTACGGAAATCGGACTCCTTATTGGTGGTCTGAGATTTCTGGTTTTCACAGGAAAGGATGGCCGGCCTATAACCAAATGTTGGCTTGGATGGCCTCGTAGGTCTTCCTCAGGGGCCTACCCATGGGTAGGCCTTCCTGTTGTTGATGCTTGTTTTTTCTCGGGCCATGTGACCCTCGTGTGCGGCTCGCTGTGGCGCCTCGGCTGTTTTGCCTTACTAGGTGGCCACGTGGTCTTCTGTCCACACCTTTTTAAGGTTCTAGGCATTGGTTTCCTTTGCCTCTCAGGATGTTTCTTTTTTGGCGACGGATTCTCCTCTCAGCACAGGAGCGTCCCCACCCTTGGTTGAACTGCTTTGGGACATCCCCAAGGTCAACCCTGTGGACCCCCTATGGACCCTGAAGTAGAAAACAAGAGATATGGTAAGAACTTACCTTTGTTATCTCTGTTTCTACGAAGTCCATAGGGTCCACAGGGCGCCCGCCCTGACGCACCTGGCTTCATATGGGCTGTGTGGCTGGTCACCGGTTTTCCGTCTCCCATTTCGGTGAGTATGGTTATTGAGTGTTCCAGTTTTCTCTCTCTTTTTCTCTCCTCCTCCGGCCTTTGGCTACTTACAAACTGAGGTGCCTCTGGCTTGGGGGTGGGGTTATAGGGAGAGTGGACCCAGTGCATCCTGGGAGCTAAAAGCTTTAACTGCGTGGTGCCCGGATTTGGTTCCCAACCTATACCCCAAGGTCAACCCTGTGGACCCTATGGACTTCGTAGAAACAGAGATAACAAAGGTAAGTTCTTACCATATCTCTTGTTATCTCACATCTGTAATACCTCACAGTCCTGTGTATACATCTGTAACATCAGCCACAGCTCAGCCAGCATAGAGACACCTACTACTGCTATCTCACATCTGTAATACCTCCCAGTCCTGTGTATACATCTGTAACATCAGCGACAGCTCAGCCAGCATAGAGACACCCACTACTGCTATCTCACATCTGTAATACCTCACAGACCTGTGTATACATCTGTAACATCAGCCACAGCTCAGCCAGCATAGAGACACCCACTACTGCTATCTCACATCTGTAATATCTCACAGTCCTGTGTATACATCTGTAATACCTCACAGTCCTGTGTATGCATCTGTAACATCAGTCACAGCTCAGCCAGTATAGAGACACCACTACTGCTTTTTCACATCCGTAATACCTCACAGTCCTGTGTATACATCTGTAATACCTCGCAGTCCTGTGTATACATCTGTAACATCAGCCACAGCTCAGCCAGCATAGAGACACCCACTACTGCTATCTCACATCTGTAATACCTCACAGTCCTGTGTATACATCTGTAACATCAGCCACAGCTCAGCCAGCATAGAGACACACACTACTGCTTTCTCACATCTGTAATACCTCACAGTCCTGTGTATACATCTGTAACATCAGCCACAGCACAGCCAGCATAGAGACACCCACTACTGCTATCTCACATCTGTAATACCTCACAGTCCTGTGTATACATCAGTAACATCAGCCACAGCACAGCCAGCATAGAGACCCCACTACTGCTATCTCACATCTGTAATACCTCACAGTCCTGTGTATACATCTGTAACATCAGCCACAGCACAGCCAGCATAGAGACCCCCACTACTGCTATCTCACATCTGTAATACCTCACAGTCCTGTGTATACATCTGTAACATCAGCCACAGCTCAGCCAGCATAGACACCCACTACTGCTATCTCACATCTGTAATACCTCACAGTCCTGTGTATACATCTGTAACATCAGCCACAGCACAGCCAGCATAGAGACACCCACTACTGCTATCTCACATCTGTAATACCTCACAGTCCTGTGTATACATCTGTAACATCAGCCACAGCACAGCCAGCATAGAGACACCCACTACTGCTATCTCACATCTGTAATACCTCACAGTCCTGTGTATACATCTGTAACATCAGCCACAGCTCAGCCAGCATAGAGACACCCACTACTGCTATCTCACATCTGTAACACCTCACAGTCCTGTGTATACATCTGTAACATCAGCCACAGCACAGCCAGCATAGAGACACCCACTACTGCTATCTCACATCTGTAATACCTCACAGTCCTGTGTATACATCTGTAACATCAGCCACAGCTCAGCCAGCATAGAGACACCCACTACTGCTATCTCACATCTGTAACACCTCACAGTCCTGTGTATACATCTGTAACATCAGCCACAGCTCAGCCAGCATAGAGACACCCACTACTGCTATCTCACATCTGTAACACCTCACAGTCCTGTGTATACATCTGTAACATCAGCCACAGCACAGCCAGCATAGAGACACCCACTACTGCTATCTCACATCTGTAATACCTCACAGTCCTGTGTATACATCTGTAACATCAGCCACAGCTCAGCCAGCATAGAGACGCCCACTACTGCTATCTCACATCTGTAATACCTCACAGTCCTGTGTATACATCTGTAACATCAGCCACAGCACAGCCAGCATAGAGACACCCACTACTGCTATCTCACATCTGTAATACCTCACAGTCCTGTGTATACATTAGTAACATCAGCCACAGCACAGCCAGCATAGAGACACCCACTACTGCTATCTCACATCTGTAATACCTCACAGTCCTGTGTATACATCAGTAACATCAGCCACAGCTCAGCCAGCATAGAGACACCCACTACTGCAGTCTCACATCTGTAATACCTCACAGTCCTGTGTATACATCTGTAACATCAGCCACAGCACAGCCAGCATAGACACCCACTACTGCTTTCTACTTCAGGGTCCATAGGGGGTCCACAGGGTTGACCTTGGGGTATAGGTTGGGAACCAAATCCGGGCACCACGCAGTTAAAGCTTTTAGCTCCCAGGATGCACTTGGGTCCACTCTCCCTATAACCCCACCCCCAAGCCAGAGGCACCTCAATTTAAGTTGGTGCCCGGCCGGAATCGGGTCACCGTTTAGTGCAGTGGGGAGCTGATTAGCAGCCCCATAGCTTTATTTTTTCTAAAGGACAGAGTTTTTTATTTTTCCTTTGGATTCTTCAGAGCGGCAGCGTCAGACTGTCCATAGGACGTCTAAGCTGCCGCTCCGTCACCCCGCTGGCGCTGAGACGCCAGTACAGATCTGGGGATCTCAGCGGGACCCCAGAGTCTGTACTAGCCGGACTCTGCGGGCGCCCAGGACTGCTGCCGGATCCACGGGGAGCAGGTAAGGCGCGGGTCACCGCTTGCGGTGATCCGCGCATTTGAAATGCAGTCCTGTGCCTCCGGTCTCTGGGGACAGACCGGAGGTGGCGGCGGGCCCCCCATACCCCGTGTGTCCACTAGACCACCAGGGACTTAGTGTTCGGTGCAGGGAGCCGGCGTCCCGGGGGTTAATAGCCGGCCAGGGGAGGCAGCCTTCCCTGTTACAGCGGCTCCTCCCCTCAGCTCAGCGCGCCTTTCAGTATCCATAGTCTGGCGTCGCTGAGCTGCTTCCTCCGCGGGCCACGCTTCTTCTGAGGTCTCCAGCGGCCATTTTATCTCTGTGGTGCAGCAGAGATCTCCGGAGATGGCAGTGAGTCCAGTCCCCCTGCGTACCTCACCATCAGGTCAGTGTACACAGCGCTGTAGCCTTCCCAGACACTGAATCTGGGCAGTTGAATGCAGTGTAATAGTGCAGTATATTATATGACATGTTTATGTATATATGTATATATCTGCATTGTATGTGACTTATGCTAGTGCTGACTGTACTTTATTCTCTCACCTGTCAGTGTATATCTATCCCTTTCCTTATCTGCCCTAATACAGCTGTACTTGGGGTGGTTCTGAGACCTCACATTTATATACTATATTAATATTTGTGAGGTTTGTCACATACTGTTGCGTGCTGCACGTTGCCATATTTTGAGTGGAACTGTGTGTTGCATACGCTGAAAATGGGTCCCTGCAGCTAATTTTTAGTTTCAGTCAGGACCAGTATAGCGCTGCTTGATCACAAGGCTTGGTCAGATATGTCTGACTAGGAGATAGAGCGTTATACTGCACCCATTTTTACTATCCTGCAAGCCATGTGCTGCAGGTGTTAGTGCGGAGGATTTAACTCTTAAAGGGTTCTGTATGTGGCGTCATCGGGTGCCGGCCCCTTTCACGACCCCCTTGGGCGGTTTGTTTTCTCGGGATCCTCTTAATTGCGGATCGCCGGGCGGGCCCCATTGTTGTACCTCACTTGGGGTTACTTCACCATACTGCCCTTTTTCATCTCAGGGTATCTCGCAGTTTCTTGCACTCTTCGCCTGTGACGCAGACTACCGCTCCCTACAGGGGTTTTTCGAGTATATGAATTCCCCCTGGTGCCACAATAGTCTGTCATGCCCCTTGCAGGGATTACCACAACAGCCACCCTGGGTGGATGTCGTTTTTCTATGAAACGCAAATTGGCGTGGTTGACGCCCTGTGCTTACTTCCCACTTGGCTCTACCGTGAACTGGATACTGTTTTGGGCTCTTTCCCTCTTACACGGGGGGAAGCCTATCTCAAGTATTATTATCCCTGTTTTAGGGCTGGTAGCAGGTCCATTCTGCACCTGTATCATACACCCTCAGTATTACGTGCCTTTTGGGTCCCTGTTGCTGACTAGCGGGTGGATCGCATGGCGGGACTTTGGCTGTTGCCAGATATGAGGTATTACAACAGTGTTTGGTCTCCTGTCCCAAATTCCCTGAGGGTCATCATGAGCCCCTCCTGGGGTGGATGGGCGTGTTACTCGTCGGATTACAGACGTTACTACGCATCCCATTCCTGCGTGGTCGGATTCTTCTGATCCGTAGGTGGTAACTCTGCCTGAAATCAGTATACTCGCTTTCAGGGGTTGTTACCCATCCTACCATGGCTATAGCATGGTTGGTTAATACTATTGCATACTGAGCTGATGCATTTGTAATGTTTTTTCCCCTCCAACACGTCTGGGGTTCAAATGTATTTGGTTGCTCACGTAATATATGCAGTTGTCATGGGTGGACATGCCTATATTGGATACCAGCTCCTAATTTTCAGAGTTCCGGCTGCGACGGTAACCTCCGTAATACCCTATGGCTGCGCTCTGGGAATGCAGAGGTGCAGATACCATCTATAGGGTATATCTTGTTGGGTCCTGACCTTGACAGTGGCAGTACAAATTTCCCGCCGTCAGCTATGCTCACTACGGGGCCTCAGACTATTAAGTCTTTTTGTCCTCTGGGTCAGCCTAAAGGTCTGTTTCTTCATAGACTGTCGGCCTTTACAAGGGCCGACATATCCAGTTCCGAGCAGACCTGGACTGCCAGCCGATCCTGCTTCTGAACCTACGGATATATCGTCAGCCTGACGAGACAGGCCTACCACTGGGAGAAGGCGATTTCTCAGTTTGCCCGGTACTAGTGTCTAGTTGCCGCGGCTACGTGGGTAGGAGGGTACGCACTCTCTTTGCTCAGGCGGCCTATTTCCATGTGATGGTACGCAGGCCCTTATTCGGAACAGGGCCTTACAAATCCAGAAAGCTATACAGTTGTTGCGGTAAGCGGAGCTAATTGGGCCATCCCCACTTTCTCAGCGAGGGACTGGTTGTTCTGCTTTCTTTCTGGTGCGGTGGCTGAATGGTCCTCTTTGGCCTATTCTCTGTCTCAATTCCCCGAACCAGTTCCTAAAGCTACCTGGGCTCAGGAAGCAATCCCTATGCTCCATCATACTATGTTTGGAACCTGGGGACTTTATGGTATCACTGGATATACAGGACGCGTGCCTACGGGTACTTACAGAGACCTTACCTCAGCATGGACTGAGGTTTGCTGTATCACAGCACTTACGATTTTTCGGGCTCTGCCTGTTGGGACTGCTCTCAGCCCCACAGGGGTTTACCAGCGTTTTGGATTTTCTGACAGTTCTTCTGTTCAGTATATCCCAATGCTCCTGTACCTGGATGGCCTCCTGCTCTTAGCAGGATCACCGGGGTACTTTACAGCCGGGTCTGACTGACTGACAGGGGGGTTGACTGCAGACGTTTAATCAATGGGGAAAAAGTCCTCCCTGCATCCCTCTCTGGGTATTCTTCACCTAGGAGCCCTGCTGGATTCTCAGAATCTGAGAATTCTTCTGGCATAAGACGGCATCTCCACTCTTCCATTAGGAGTACATGGATGTCTGCGCAGTCGACATATGTCTTTACACTCTGGGATGCATGGTCCACTATTCAGTGTCTGCCTTTGGAAGGGTGGAATGGGCTTAGTTCCATTCCAGGCCTTTCCATAATTGGCTTATCTCCAGATGGAACAAGTTATTTCTGTCTGATCACTGTTCAAACGATGATGCTCTCCCCGGAGGCAAGTCGGTCCCTTTTCGGGTGACTATGGCCATCTCGTCCAGGGTATTCTTTGCTAAGGACAGTGTCTGGTTCGCATCCATTTCAGTGCAGTTGGATGTCTGTCGATTCCACCCTGTCAATTAACTGGTTGGAACTTTAGCCTGTCTTGGGCCTTCACTCTGGCATAACCCTTGTTTCCCGGTGAACCTGAAAAAGTTCAGTCCGACAGGGTCAGAACAGTGGCTACCTTTTTAGCAATACTGTTTGTTGGGTGGCAATGTCAGGTATGTCATACATTCGGACATTGTCTGAGGGTCTCCTCCCGACCATCTCAACAGTGTTCATTTCAGGTGCTCTCCATTGGTAAGCGGGAGTCCTCAGCCGTCACGACGTGCATCCAGGGGACTAGTCTCTTCCCCAAGAGAGGTTTCATCTCCTGGTGAGCAGGGGGGGGGGGGTCCTCCTGAGGTGACCCTCATGGCCTTCTGACTCTATCACACTATGGTGTTACAGTCCAACTCTGGGGATTCTGAAGCAACCTTCAGTGACTCTTTGTCGGTGAAGTAGTTCTTCCAATTTGCGTACCTGTGTTCTCCGGTCTCCATTCTTCCTCGAGGGAAGTGTTTCAATCGAGACGGAGATGCTTTCCTGCTGGTGGCTCCTGATTGCCCCAGATGTCAGGGGTACTTGGTTTTTCGGAGTCTCTCCATCGATACTCCATTCCTGATGCTTCACTGCCCAGACCTGTTGTCTCAGGGTCCTGGGGTTGTCTTGGACCTGGGTCGTTTGTCTTTGACTGCGTCCCTACAGTGGTCTTACGGCTTCCCTGGCTTTGTCATCGTTGGAATGATTAGAGCACATGGATCAGTTTTTGCTGGGACCTACCACAAACTGTGGCAGCCATAATTCTTATGGTATTATACCTGTCGATATGATCCTCTGGTGTCCAGGATTTCCAGATATTCTGGCATTCCTTCCGGCTGGCTTGGGTTGCACCCTCGGCCTGGCCTTCCTGACAGTGCGGATCTCTACACTGTCAGTATGATTAAGATATGGAATTGCTCCGCTCTGGTATCCAGTTCATCCTTTGGAGTGTTTTCTGGATTATGCCTCCATTTGTCCTCCCTAGGGACTCCTTGGGAGTTAGTAGTGGTTCTTCGTTGACTCCGGGGAAAGTTAATGGAACCGCTGGTTGTGATTGCCATTACATGGTCTATTGCTTTGGCTTTCTCTCAGGGAGTTTATATCACCCAGGTGAGTGTCGGAATTGGGAGCGTTCTCATGTGGCTCCCTCTTCTGGAGGGCATCTTGTCAGGGTGTGAGTTGCTCTCACCCTGTGTTTCTTCTTAGTGATTTTTAGGTTCCATATTATTCTGGAACTTATGGTGAGGCCATTCAGTCCCCGGTCTTATCGGCTGGTGTGGCCTCATTGACTGTGGTCCGGCCTCTGTGGATTTATGTGATCCGTTCAAGTTCCTGACGGAAATCGGACTCCTTATTGGTGGTCTGAGATTTCTGGTTTTAACAGGAAAGGATGGCCGGCCTATGGCCAAATGTTGGCTGGACGGCCTCGTATGTCTTCTTCAGGGGCCTACCCATGGGTAGGCCTTTCTGTTGTTGATGCTTGTTTTTTCTCGGGCCATGTAACCCTCGTGGGTGGCTCGCTGTGGCGCCTTGGCTGTTTTGCCTTGCTAGATGGCCACGTGGTCTTCTGCCCACACCTTTTTAAGGTTCTAGGCATTGGTTTCCTTTGCCTCTCCGGATGCTTCCTTTTTGGCGGCGGATTCTCCTCTCAGCACAGGAGCGTCCCCTCCCTTGGTTGAACTGCTTTGGGACATCCCCAAGGTCAACCCTGTGGACCCCCTATGGACCCTGAAGTAGAAAACGAGATATGGTAAGAACTTACCTTTGTTATCTCGAAGTCCATAGGGTCCACAGGGCGCCCGCCCTGACGCACCTGGCTTCAAATGGGCTGTGTGGCTGGTCACCGGTTTTCCGTCTCCCATTTCTGTGAGTATGGTTATCGAGTGTTCCAGTTTTCTCTCTCTTTTTTTCTCCTCCTCCGGCCTTTGGCTACTTACAAACTGAGGTGCCTCTGGCTTGGGGGTGGGGTTATAGGGAGAGTGGACCCAAGTGCATCCTGGGAGCTAAAAGCTTTAACTGCGTGGTGCCCGGATTTGGTTCCCAACCTATACTCCAAGGTCAACCCTGTGGACCCTATGGACTTCGTAGAAACAGAGATAACAAAGGTAAGTTCTTACCATATCTCTTGTTATCTCACATCTGTAATACCTCACAGTCCTGTATATACATCAGTAACATCAGCCACAGCTCAGCCAGCATAGAGACACCCACTACTGCTGTCTCACATCTGTAATACTTCAGTCCTGTGTATACATCTGTAACATCAGCCACAGCTCAGCCAGCATAGAGACACCCACTACTGCTATCTCACATCTGTAACACCTCACAGTCATGTGTATACATCTGTAACATCAGCCACAGCTCAGCCAGCATAGACATACACACTACTGCTATCTCACATCTGTAATACCTCACAGTCCTGTGTATACATCTGTAACATCAGCCACAGCACAGCCAGCATAGAGACACCCACTACTATCTCATATCTGTAATACCTCGCAGTCCTGTGTATACATCTGTAACATCAGCCACAGCACAGCCAGCATAGAGACACCCACTACTGCTATCTCATATCTGTAATACCTCAGTCCTGTGTATACATCTGTAACATCAGCCACAGCACAGCCAGCATAGAGACACCCACTACTGCTATCTCACATCTGTAATACCTCACAGTCCTGTGTATACATCTGTAACATCAGCCACAGCTCAGCCAGCATAGACACACACACTACTGCTATCTCACATCTGTAATACCTCACAGTCCTGTGTATACATCTGTAACATCAGCCACAGCACAGCCAGCATAGAGACACCCACTACTATCTCATATCTGTAATACCTCACAGTCCTGTGTATACATCTGTAACATCAGCCACAGCACAGCCAGCATAGAGACATCCACTACTGCTATCTCACATCTGTAATACCTCACAGTCCTGTGTATACATCAGTAACATCAGCCACAGCTCAGCCAGCATAGAGACACCACTACTGCTATCTCACATCTGTAATACCTCACAGTCCTGTGTATACATCTGTAACATCAGCCACAGCTCAGCCAGCATAGAGACACACACTACTGCTTTCTCACATCTGTAATACCTCACAGTCCTGTGTATACATCTGTAACATCAGCCACAGCACAGCCAGCATAGAGACACCCACTACTGCTATCTCACATCTGTAATACCTCACAGTCCTGTGTATACATCTGTAACATCAGCCACAGCTCAGCCAGCATAGAGACACCCACTACTGCTGTCTCACATCTGTAATACTTCAGTCCTGTGTATACATCTGTAACATCAGCCACAGCTCAGCCAGCATAGAGACACCCACTACTGCTATCTCACATCTGTAACACCTCACAGTCCTGTGTATACATCTGTAACATCAGCCACAGCACAGCCAGCATAGAGACACCCACTACTGCTATCTCACATCTGTAATACCTCACAGTCCTGTGTATACATCTGTAACATCAGCCACAGCTCAGCCAGCATAGACATACACACTACTGCTATCTCACATCTGTAATACCTCACAGTCCTGTGTATACATCTGTAACATCAGCCACAGCACAGCCAGCATAGAGACACCCACTACTATCTCATATCTGTAATACCTCGCAGTCCTGTGTATACATCTGTAACATCAGCCACAGCACAGCCAGCATAGAGACACCCACTACTGCTATCTCATATCTGTAATACCTCAGTCCTGTGTATACATCTGTAACATCAGCCACAGCACAGCCAGCATAGAGACACCCACTACTGCTATCTCACATCTGTAATACCTCACAGTCCTGTGTATACATCTGTAACATCAGCCACAGCTCAGCCAGCATAGACACACACACTACTGCTATCTCACATCTGTAATACCTCACAGTCCTGCGTATACATCTGTAACATCAGCCACAGCACAGCCAGCATAGAGACACCCACTACTATCTCATATCTGTAATACCTCACAGTCCTGTGTATACATCTGTAACATCAGCCACAGCACAGCCAGCATAGAGACACCCACTACTGCTATCTCACATCTGTAATACCTCACAGTCCTGTGTATACATCTGTAACATCAACCACAGCTCAGCCAGCATAGAGACACCTCTACTGCTATCTCACATCTGTAATACCTCACAGTCCTGTGTATACATCTGTAACATCAGCCACAGCTCAGCCAGCATAGAGACACCACTACTGCTATCTCACATCTGTAACATCAGCCACAGCTCAGCCAGCATAGAGACACACACTACTGCTTTCTCACATCTGTAATACCTCACAGTCCTGTGTATACATCTGTAACATCAGCCACAGCACAGCCAGCATAGAGGCCCCACTACTGCTATCTCACATCTGTAATACCTCACAGTCCTGTGTATACATCTGTAACATCAGCCACAGCTCAGCCAGCATAGAGACCCCCACTACTGCTATCTCACATCTGTAATACCTCACAGTCCTGTGTATACATCTGTAACATCAGCCACAGCTCAGCCAGCATAGAGACCCCCACTACTGCTATCTCACATCTGTAATACCTCACAGTCCTGTGTATACATCAGTAACATCAGCCACAGCTCAGCCAGCATAGAGACACACAATACTGCTTTCTCACATCTGTAATACCTCACAGTCCTGTGTATACATCTGTAACATCAGCCACAGCACAGCCAGCATAGACACCCACTACTACTATCTCACATCTGTAATACCTCACAGTCCTGTGTATACATCTGTAACATCAGCCACAGCACAGCCAGCATAGAGACATCCACTACTGCTATCTTACATCTGTAATACCTCACAGTCCTGTGTATACATCTGTAACATCAGCCACAGCACAGCCAGCATAGAGACACCCACTACTGCTATCTCATATCTGTAATACCTCACAGTCCTGTGTATACATCTGTAACATCAGCCACAGCACAGCCAGCATAGAGACACCCACTACTGCTATCTCACATCTGTAATACCTCACAGTCCTGTGTATACATCAGTAACATCAGCCACAGCTCAGCCAGCATAGAGACACCACTACTGCTATCTCACATCTGTAATACCTCACAGTCCTGTGTATACATCAGTAACATCAGCCACAGCTCAGCCAGCATAGAGACACCCACTACTGCTATCTCACATCTGTAACACCTCACAGTCCTGTGTATACATCAGTAACATCAGCCACAGCACAGCCAGCATAGAGACACCACTACTGCTATCTCACATCTGTAATACCTCACAGTCCTGTGTATACATCAGTAACATCAGCCACAGCTCAGCCAGCATAGAGACACCCACTACTGCTATCTCACATCTGTAATACCACAGTCCTGTGTATACATCTGTAACATCAGCCACAGCACAGCCAGCATAGAGATGCCCACTACTGCTATCTCACATCTGTAATACCTCACAGTCCTGTGTATACATCTGTAACATTAGCCACAGCACAGCCAGCATAGAGACACCCACTACTGCTATCTCACATCTGTAATACCTCATTCCTGTGTATACATCTGTAACATCAGCCACAGCACAGCCAGCATAGAGACGCCCACTACTGCTATCTCACATCTGTAATACCTCACAGTCCTGTGTATACATCAGTAACATCAGCCACAGCTCAGCCAGCATAGAGACACCCACTACTGCTATCTCACATCTGTAATACCTCACAGTCCTGTGTATACATCTGTAACATCAGCCACAGCACAGCCAGCATAGAGACACCCACTACTGCTATCTCACATCTGTAATACCTCAGTCCTGTGTATACATCTGTAACATCAGCCACAGCTCAGCCAGCATAGAGACACCCACTACTGCTATCTCACATCTGTAATACCTCACAGTCCTGTGTATACATCTGTAACATCAGCCACAGCTCAGCCAGCATAGAGACACCCACTACTGCTGTCTCACATCTGTAATACCTCAGTCCTGTGTATACATCTGTAACTTCAGCCACAGCTCAGCCAGCATAGAGACACCCACTACTGCTATCTCACATCTGTAACACCTCACAGTCATGTGTATACATCAGTAACATCAGCCACAGCTCAGCCAGCATAGACACACACACTACTGCTATCTCACATCTGTAATACCTCACAGTCCTGTGTATACATCTGTAACATCAGCCACAGCACAGCCAGCATAGAGACACCCACTACTGCTATCTCATATCTGTAATACCTCACAGTCCTGTGTATACATCTGTAACATCAGCCACAGCACAGCCAGCATAGAGACACCCACTACTGCTATCTCACATCTGTAATACCTCACAGTCCTGTGTATACATCTGTAACATCAGCCACAGCACAGCCAGCATAGAGACACCCACTACTGCTATCTCACATCTGTAATACCTCACAGTCCTGTGTATACATCAGTAACATCAGCCACAGCTCAGCCAGCATAGAGACACCACTACTGCTATCTCACATCTGTAATACCTCACAGTCCTGTGTATACATCAGTAACATCAGCCACAGCACAGCCAGCATAGAGACACCCACTACTGCTATCTCACATCTGTAATACCTCACAGTCCTGTGTATACATCTGTAACATCAGCCACAGCACAGCCAGCATAGAGACACCCACTACTGCTATCTCACATCTGTAATACCTCAGTCCTGTGTATACATCTGTAACATCAGCCACAGCTCAGCCAGCATAGAGACACCCACTACTGCTATCTCACATCTGTAATACCTCACAGTCCTGTGTATACATCTAACATCAGCCACAGCACAGCCAGCATAGAGACACACACTACTGCTATCTCACATCTGTAATACCTCACAGTCCTGTGTATACATCTGTAACATCAGCCACAGCACAGCCAGCATAGAGACACCCACTACTGCTATCTCACATCTGTAATACCTCAGTCCTGTGTATACATCTGTAACATCAGCCACAGCACAGCCAGCATAGAGACACCCACTACTGCTATCTCACATCTGTAATACCTCACAGTCCTGTGTATACATCTGTAACATCAGCCACAGCACAGCCAGCATAGAGACACCCACTACTGCTATCTCACATCTGTAATACCTCACAGTCCTGTGTATAAATCTGTAACATCAGCCACAGCACAGCCAGCATAGAGGCACCCACTACTGCTATCTCACATCTGTAATACCTCACAGTCCTGTGTATACATCTGTAACATCAGCCACAGCACAGCCAGCATAGAGACACCCACTACTGCTATCTCACATCTGTAATACCTCACAGTCCTGTATATACATCTGTAACATCAGCCACAGCACAGCCAGCATAGAGACACCCACTACTGCTATCTCACATCTGTAACACCTCACAGTCCTGTGTATACATCTGTAACATCAGCCACAGCACAGCCAGCATAGAGACACCCACTACTGCTATCTCACATCTGTAACACCTCACAGTCCTGTGTATACATCTGTAACATCAGCCACAGCTCAGCCAGCATAGAGACACCACTACTGCTATCTCACATCTGTAATACCTCACAGTCCTGTGTATACATCTGTAACATCAGTCACAGCACAGCCAGCATAGATACACCCACTACTGCTATCTCACATCTGTAACACCTCACAGTCCTGTGTATACATCTGTAAGATCAGCCACAGCTCAGCCAGCATAGAGACACCCACTACTGCTATCTCACATCTGTAATACCTCACAGTCCTGTGTATACATCTGTAACATCAGCCACAGCTCAGCCAGCATAGAGACACCACTACTGCTATCTCAAATCTGTAATACCTCACAGTCCTGTGTATACCTCAGTAACATCAGCCACAGCACAGCCAGCATAGAGACACCCACTACTGCTATCTCACATCTGTAATACCTCACAGTCCTGTGTATACATCTGTAACATCAGCCACAGCTCAGCCAGCATAGAGACACCCACTACTGCTATCTCACATCTGTAACACCTCACAGTCCTGTGTATACATCTGTAACATCAGCCACAGCTCAGCCAGCATAGAGACACCCACTACTGCTATCTCACATCTGTAATACATCACAGTCCTGTGTATACATCTGTAACATCAGCCACAGCTCAGCCAGCATAGAGACACCACTACTGCTATCTCACATCTGTAATACCTCACCGTCCTGTGTATACATCTGTAACATCAGCCACAGCACAGCCAGCATAGAGACGCCCACTACTGCTATCTCACATCTGTAATACCTCACAGTCCTGTGTATACATCTGTAACATCAGCCACAGCACAGCCAGCATAGAGACACCCACTACTGCTATCTCACATCTGTAATACCTCCGTCCTGTGTATACATCTGTAACATCAGCCACAGCTCACCCAGCATAGAGACACCCACTACTGCTATCTCACATCTGTAATACCTCACAGTCCTGTGTATACATCTGTAACATCAGCCACAGCACAGCCAGCATAGAGACACCCACTACTGCTATCTCACATCTGTAATACCTCACAGTCCTGTGTATACATCTGTAACATCAGCCACAGCTCAGCCAGCATAGAGACCCCCACTACTGCTATCTCACATCTGTAATACCTCACAGTCCTGTGTATACATCTGTAACATCAGCCACTGCTCAGCCAGCATAGAGACGCCTGGTTACACGCAGTGAGGCTGCGTTGGTAATCACTATGGCTAATTTATGCATGCCTTTCTGCATCCACTCCCTCGTCACCACCCCCAAACAGTCTTGGCTTGTCACTCACTCTGCAATCGACTCCTGTGGGCCTCCGTAATCGCAGTGCTTTCGCCGCGCTGTGCAGTGCATACGCAGTAAACAACAATTGGCCGATCTGCATACGCGGTTGCAATTGCGATCCATGCTGAATCAGGGCAACGGTCAGTAACCAAAGCACTCTCTGGCAACTCATTCAGTAGCGCGTTTCTGCAGAAGATCACCCTTTGCATTTGGATGTCTATAGATTATTTTAAACGCCATCTGCAAATATGATGACTTACAGTGAGAGCAGTGAGTTCTAGGTAATCTGGTATTCAGCTTAACATTAGACCCTAGTCATCTGAGACTTTTTAGAAATACGTTGTAAAGCCTTAGACATATCTGGAACACAAAGCATTGGATGCATGGCTACACGCATTTGGCTACATACATGGCTACACACATATGGCCACACGCATGGCTACACGCAAACCTTCTCTGATGTCTTCAATTACAGACACTGTATCACAAAATGTTATTGAGTTATTACTATCTTATAACTGGTCTCTTCCTTTGTGCTCCTCTCATTGTACAGGCTTAGTGCCATATATGGTGGGACATATATGCTAAACAAAAGTGTAGATGAGATTGTGATTGAGAAAGGAAAAGTAGTTGGCGTAAAGTCAGAGGGAGAGGTAAGTTCCTAGGAGTGATTAGATGGTGTACCTGAAAACTAAAATGTCTGGTGAGCCTCCGAGCATTATCTTGCTGTGGGGTGAGCCTCCGAGCAGGGCCTGGATGTCTGGTGAGCCTCCGAGCATTATCTGGATGTCTGCTGAGCCCCTGCGCAGGGCCTGGATGTCTGCTGAGCCCCTGCGCAGGGCCTGGATGTCTGCTGAGCCCCTGCGCAGGGCCTGGATGTCTGCTGAGCCCCTGCGCAGGGCCTGGATGTCTGCTGAGCCCCTGCGCAGGGCCTGGATGTCTGCTGAGCCCCTGCGCAGGGCCTGGATGTCTGCTGAGCCCCTGCGCAGGGCCTGGATGTCTGCTGAGCCCCTGCGCAGGGCCTGGATGTCTGGTGAGCCTCCGAGCATTATCTGGATGTCTGGTGAGCCCCTGTGCAGGGCCTGGATGTCTGGTGAGCCCCTGTGCAGGGCCTGGATGTCTGGTGAGCCCCTGTGCAGGGCCTGGATGTCTGCTGAGCCCCTGTGCAGGGCCTGGATGTCTGCTGAGCCCCTGTGCAGGGCCTGGATGTCTGCTGAGCCTCCGAGCAGGGCCTGGATGTCTGGTGAGCCTCCGAGCATTATCTGGATGTCTGGTGAGCCTCCGAGCATTATCTGGATGTCTGCTGAGCCCCTGTGCAGGGCCTGGATGTCTGCTGAGCCCCTGTGCAGGGCCTGGATGTCTGCTGAGCCCCTGTGCAGGGCCTGGATGTCTGCTGAGCCCCTGTGCAGGGCCTGGATGTCTGCTGAGCCCCTGTGCAGGGCCTGGATGTCTGCTGAGCCCCTGTGCAGGGCCTGGATGTCTGCTGAGCCCCTGTGCAGGGCCTGGATGTCTGCTGAGCCCCTGTGCAGGGCCTGGATGTCTGCTGAGCCCCTGTGCAGGGCCTGGATGTCTGCTGAGCCCCTGTGCAGGGCCTGGATGTCTGCTGAGCCCCTGTGCAGGGCCTGGATGTCTGCTGAGCCCCTGTGCAGGGCCTGGATGTCTGCTGAGCCCCTGTGCAGGGCCTGGATGTCTGCTGAGCCCCTGTGCAGGGCCTGGATGTCTGCTGAGTACCAGAACAGTGTTCATGAGCTCCATCATATATACATTTCTTGTAGCATATACTCAACTGAGATAGATAATGTTAACTAAAGTTCACTGTTAAACATATCCACTAGAGGTACATCCTATCATGGGTTTTCTAATCTAGACGTAACTCTCATTGTCTGCCGCAGGTGGCACGTTGCAAGCAGCTAATCTGTGACCCCAGCTATATCCCTGATCGGGTGCACAAGGCTGGTCAGGTGATCCGTGTCATCTGCATCCTGAGCCATCCCATCAAGAACACCAATGATGCCAACTCTTGCCAAATTATCATACCACAGAACCAGGTCAACAGAAAATCAGGTGAGATGGAGGAGAGGATGGCCTGGCAGAGGAGGTCTCATTAGTATTTATTTAGAATAGGCTGGAGAATGAGCAAAACATGAAAGAGACGCTCTAAAGATAATCCTGTACAAATCCCCCATTACAGATATTTATGTCTGCATGATTTCGTACGCACACAACGTGGCCGCACAAGGGAAGTATATCGCTATCGTCAGCACCACGGTGGAGACAGCCGAGCCTGAAAAGGAGATTGAGCCAGCACTGGAGCTGTTGGAGCCTATAGACCAGAAGTAAGGACATTATCATTATCCTTTATTTATAAAGTACTGACATATTAAGCAGCGCTGTACATTGTGCCCAAAACACAAATAATACTACATACAGTGACCTAAACCAGTGGGTAAATATGGGGAATCGGTATGAAATCCCAGCACTCAAGATGCCTGCTGTCAATATACCGACAATGGCACTCCGATGCTCAGGATCCCGACAAGGGTCCGGTAGGTATGTTAACGGTCCCTTCTTCTCCCCCATACCCTCCTTTTCTGTATCCTAACACTAAGCCCCACCCCACCCTATCCCTCCCCGTTAGTGCCTAAACCTAACTCTCCCCCCATGGTGCCTAACTCTAAACCCCCCCCCCCACAACCAGTTGTGTCTAACCCACCGCCGGGGGGTGCCTAGCCCTAACCTCCCCTAGCCTAACCCTTACACCACCCCCCTTCCTGTGACGCCTTAACCTAACCCATCACTCCCCGCGGTACTTACGATCGGCATCCCGGCTGTCGGGTTTCCAGCGTTGGGATGTCCACTACTGTCATTATTCCGGCGCCGGTCTTCTGGCCGGGTAATGACATTCCGGCGCTGGGATTTCGTCAGCCAGGATGCCGGCTGTAGGTATCTTAACTACATCCCATAAAGGCCTGCCTGAATAACAATCTAAGGGGAACAATTGATACATAGAGTTGTAGAATAAAAATTCTAACTGGTGATGGGGGAGTGTACGCAGTGGTATACGTTCAGGAAGCCGGCGGACGCAAAGATGGCTTCCCGACTGCTTAATCCCGGCGGGGGTTAAATGACAGGCGTCTAAATCTAGCCGCCTGTCATTTTACCAGTGCTCTGCATCCCGATCGAAGGGATGCCGAGCGCGGACAGCTGCGGGTTAGATATAGGGCTCCTGGGGGGACTTAGGGATAGGCACCCCGCCGGGAGGTTAGGGACAGGCTAGGGGAAGGGGGGGGGTTAGGCACCCCCGGGGGACTTAGGTTTAGGCAGCGGGGAAGGGAGGGTTAGGGTTAGGCACCCCCGGGGGACTTGGGTTTAGGCAGCGGGGAAGAGGGGGTTAGGTTTGGGCACTTAGAGGGGGGATTAGGGTTAGGCACGGGGGAGGTTAGGGTTAGGCACCACTAAGGGAGGGTTAGGGGGTAGAATTAGGTTAGTTTATACTTACTTTTAGGACGATCGGGATTTCCTCCTCTGCCGGGATGCCGCTGCTGGGATTTGCGGTAAATCGTACCGAATGCGTATGCCGCGTCTGTATTATATATACCAAATATTAGAGATGTTACTGCACTCAGATAAGGATACAGATCCCAGAGTATTCACTGAAGCAGCAGAATATTTTGTATTTTCTCTTAAATTGACATAATCATACATATCATGTACATTTTAAACATAACACTAAGAAGCATATACAGCGGCTGTAAGAGGGACTCACCTCCTGACAAATGGACCCTCTGATCACCAGAAATGACAGTATATATATATATTACAATCTGCAGTATTAATGCTGGCGTGACTGAATGTTATTTGCAGTGAATAAAAAGGCTAAATTTCAGGCAAATTTATTATTAAACATCTCTGATAAGAGCCCGTCCAGACGAAGAGCTGGGAGCACAGTGATATCTCACCCTGCTTCCTTGTTTAGCGTGAGCGCGTACTGCACATACGTAGCTGTCGGCCTGCGCATTGCGGTCAGAAATGGAGGTACTGTGGAAGTGAATTGGGGGGTACGTTGCTCAGTAGAAGCATGCATGGAAAATGTTCACCTATTAGCAAAGCTGCGCACGTCTCCCAATGTGACCACCTCTGCATTGCGCCCGCTTTGCTACCAGTGCTCTTCCCCTACCCTATGATCTGCCCCCAAGCAGGCGTGTTGTTGCTGCCGTCCAGGTCTGCATGTCGTTGGTGTGCGGCAGGAGCTGGATCATCATTTACACAGTGAGGCTTCTTTTAAGAAGCCCAAGCTTTATTTTATATTTTCTTTTATTTGGTTTTACTGAAGAGCAGGGAGCGCTAGGCAGTCCTCTGGATGCCAGCGTTGCTACTCCATCACCCCTCCGCGGCGTCACAACGCCGGCCCCAGGCTTGCTACATATGGTGGGTCACCGGGTGGCTTGGCTACCATGGCTACACGGGTGGACCCCAGACTGCTATCAGGACACTGGACAGGTAAGGCGGGTTCCAACTCGCGGGAATCCGTGTCTATTCGTCCGGGACTCCACTAGACCACCAGGGCATAAAATTATACTGGCGTAGGGAATAAACAGAGGCCAGGGACCCGGTAGTTGATGTCAGCATAGGGGAGGTCAGCCCTCTCCCTGCAGCCCCTCCTCCAGCTCAGGGCGCTATGCCACTGCGGTCTTGCCGTCCCTGAGCTGCTCCTCCTTCACCCTCCACCACCTCAGAGACTCACGGCGGACATTTTCTTAAAAGCAGCCACAGGTATCCGGGAATGCTGGGTCCAGTCTCCCTGTACACCTCTCCTAGGAGCCAGGTTATACAGCGCTATTTCCTACCAGTCACTGCGGTCTGTGCAGTTGAATCTAGTGCCCGTTATATTGTATACTTTGCATTGTATGTGATTTGTGCTAGCGCTGCTGTCTGGTTTTTTTTCTCTCCTGTCAGCTTATAACCTTTCCCAATAACCCTGGGATACTTGTGTATAGAGGGTTCACTGTACTTCACATCTACCTGTATTTGTGAAGGCTGTCACATACTGCATGTGTTGCATGCTGCTCAGTGCCATATTGTGTGTTATACTATCCTTGCAGCTATGTCTAGCAAAGGCAAGGGTAACAAACAGGCTCCTTCTCCTATACTGCTCTCATACAGGTCCTGTTCAGCAGAATTAACCCAGGAGGATTTAATTCAAGATGGTCTATGTGCACCTTTTTATACTGCCCCAGGCCAGTCAGCCCCTCCAGCCCCTGCTCAGGACACCCCCCCCCCCCCCTTCTTAGAGGATGGTACATCTGGGAGCCCTTCTGGATTCTCAAGTTCAGAAAATCTTCCTGACAGCAGACAAAATCTCCGCACTGCAGCAACGAGTGCGCAGATTACTCCACAGTCGCCGAGTGTCCATTCACTCAGCAATGCAGACCTTGGAGTCCATGTTATCCACCTTTGACATGGTGGAGTTCGCTCAGTTCCACTCCAGGCCGCTACAACACCTAATCCTCTCCAGGTGGAATGGGCTGCCCCAACTGATCAGATCTCAAGAGGATTGTTCTATCTCCAGAAGTATGTCCATCCCTCTCCCAGTGGGTTACAAGCGTCGTCCCTTCTGGATCCCAGATTGGGTGCTCCTCACCACTAACGCAAGCCTCCACAGGTGGGTAGCAGTGACTGGCCAGCACTCCTTCCAGGGTCGTTGGGCTCACACCGAGGAGGTCTTACCAATCTACGTCCTGGAGATCCGAGCCATCTACAGAGCCCTCACTCTGGCTCAGGAAAGTCTTCAGGACAGGCCAGTACAAGTACAGTTCGACAATGCCACGGCGGTGGCCTACCTCAATCACCAGGGAGGCACTCGCAGTCAGACTTCTATGGCAGAAGTGCCACGCATTATCACGTGGGCTGAATGTCATCTCCCGGCCATTTCCCCGGTGTTCATTCCGGGGATTCTCAATTAGGAAGCGGATTTCCTCAGCCGTCACGAAGTACACGCCGGGGAGTGATCTCTACACCCAGAGGTCTTTCAGCTCCTGGTGGACAAATGGGGTCTTCCAGACGTGGACCTCATGGCTTCATGACACAAGCTTCCAGTGTACGGGTCCAGGACAAGGGACCCCAAAGCAGCCTTCATGGACACCTTGTCATTGAAGTGGACCTTCCATCTTCCCCGCAGTTTCCCTTCTTCCTCTGGTCCTTCGGAATTTCTAACATGAAGGGGCCTTGGTTCTGTTGGTAGCTCCGGCTTGGCCCAGAAGCCATTGGTACTCTGATCTTCAAAGTCTCTCCATAGACGCACCTCTCCAAATTCCTCAATGGCCGGACCTGTTGTCTCAGGGTCCTTATCTACATACGGACCTAGCCCATCTGTCTTTGACAGCGTGGCTCTTGAGACATCCCTCCTATCGTCCAAAGGGTTTTCTCGCTCCGTGGTCTAGACCAGTGATTCCCAACCTCGGTCCTCAAGGCACACTAACAGTCCTGGTTTTAGTGATATCCATGCTTAAGCACAGATGGTTAAATCAAAATAACTGAGGTACTAATTAAGTCACCTGTGCTTAAGTATGGCTATCCTTAAAATCTGGACTGTTGGTGTGCCTTGAGGACCGTGGTTGGGAACCCCTGGTCTAGACCATGCGCAGAGCACGTAAGCCGGCCTCCAGGTGTGGCATACATACTTCCAGTGGTGTGCTACCAGAAGCTATGACCCTCATGTTTTTCGGGTTTCTCGGATACTTGCCTTCCTTCAAACTGGATTGGATCTCTGACTCCGTCTGGCCTCTCTGAAAGTGCATGTCTCGGATCTGTCCATCTGGTTCCAATGCAGAATTGCTCCACTGCCGGATGTTCACACCTTCCTTCAGGGTGTCCTCCGTATACAACCTCCCTTTGTCCCTCCTTTGGCTCTGTGGGATTTGTCAGTGGTTCTCCATGCACAACAGGGGCCTAAATTTCAACCCCTGGACTCAGTAGACTTCAAATGGCTCACTGCAAAGACTCTTTTTCTTCTGGCTATAGCGTCTATCCATAAGGTGTCAGATTTGGGGGCACTCTCCTGTTGCTGTCCAATTCTGATCTTTTATCAGGACATGGCTCACCTTGGCTTCCTTCCCAAGGTGGTCTCTCGTTTCCACATTAATGAGGAAATTTTAGTTCCGGACTTCCAATCTCTCGAGGCAGGTTAGGGCTCCTTAGATGTGGTCCGTGCTCTGACGATATACTGTACGTGGACCGTACTGGTTCCATCAGGAAAATGGATTCCCTCTTTGTCCTATATGGATTCCACAAGAAGGGCTGGCCAGCTGACAAACAGACTCTGGCCGGGTTGTTTCGCATGACTCTTTCACAGGCTTAAACACCGGCTGGTCTTCCTGTGCCGGCTACAGTATCTGCTCATTCTAGTCTATGGGTCCCTCGTGGGCAGCCCGCCGTGGTGCCTCTGCTGAACAGCTATGCAAGGCGGCCACATTTTCTTCTGTCCACACCTTTCTTAGGTTTTATGCCTTTGATACCTTTGCCTCTCAGGATACTTCCTGTGGGCGTCGGCTTCTCCTTTCAGCTCAGGAGCATCCCCGCCCTTGAACAACTGCTTTGGGACATCCCCATTGTCTCCCTTATTACACTGTGCGCCTGATTCAGAGGAGGACACAGTGATAAGGTTTGCCACCCTTAGTGCCCGTGCACGCTGTAATACCGATTGGTGCGTTATCGTATGCCACCATCAGTCGCCCTTTTCTCCATCTGACCGTGGCCTCCTACGCCTGTGACACACCCATAGCGCCCTCTGTGCACTACCAACCACTGTCCAGGAACACACATCACTTTTCCGGCACACTTCTGATACCGTCCGTCTGTTGCAGCAGCACTCTGTGTAACGCATCCACCATAAGGGTCTCCACAATCTTTGCACAGTTGCAAATAATCGTTGAACTACGTCAGCATTGCCTCAGAATCCGACCCAGTGTATGTATAATCTACAATAGTGTCCCTTTAACAGTCTGACAAAACTCTGTTCCTATAGGTAATTTATTGCAGAAACTCCATTCTCTATTTTACAATTATCTGGTCAGAAATGTGACAATTAGGAACATGTTCTCTTTACAGATTTGTCGCAATCAGTGACCTGTATGAAGCAACTGAAGACGGCACAGAAAGCCAGGTAATGAGAGCCTATTGTCACCATAGTGTATGGACCTAGTCTCCCATTGTCACCATAGTGTATGGACCTCGTCTCCCATTGTCACCATAGTGTATGGACCTGGTCTCCCATTGTCACCATAGTGTATGGACCTGGTCTCCCATTGTCACCATAGTGTATGGACCTGGTCTCCCATTGTCACCATAGTGTATTGACCTGGTCTCCCATTGTCACCATAGTGTATGGATCTCTTCTCCCATTGTCACCATAGTGTATGGACCTGGTCTCCCATTGTCACCATAGTGTATGGACCTGGTCTCCCATTGTCACCATAGTGTATGGACCTGGTCTCCCATTGTCACCATAGTGTATGGACAGTCTCCCATTGTCACCATAGTGTATGGACCTGGTCTCCCATTGTCACCATAGTGTATGGACCTCGTCTCCCATTGTCACCATAGTGTATGGACCTGGTCTCCCATTGTCACCATAGTGTGTGGACCTCTTCTCCCATTGTCACCATAGTGTATGGACCTGGTCTCCCATTGTCACCATAGTGTGTGGACCTCTTCTCCCATTGTCACCATAGTGTGTGGACCTCTTCTCCCATTATCACCATAGTGTATGGACCTGGTCTCCCATTGTCACTATAGTGTATGGACCTGGTCTCCCATTGTCACCATAGTGTATGGACCTCGTCTCCCATTGTCACCATAGTGTATGGACCTGGTCTCCCATTGTCACCATAGTGTATGGACCTGGTCTCCCATTGTGACCATAGTGTATGGACCTCTTCTCCCATTGTCACCATAGTGTATGGACCTAGTCTCCCATTGTCACCATAGTGTATGGACCTCGTTTCCCATTGTCACCATAGTGTATGGACCTCGTCTCCCATTGTCACCATAGTGTATGGACCTGGTCTCCCATTGTCACCATAGTGTATGGATCTCGTCTCCCATTGTCACCATAGTGTATGGACCTGGTCTCCCATTGTCACCATAGTGTATGGACCTGGTCTCCCATTGTCACCATAGTGTATGGACCTGGTCTCCCATTGTCACCATAGTGTATGGACCTGGTCTCCCATTGTCACCATAGTGTATGGACCTGGTCTCCCATTGTCACCATAGTGTGTGGACCTCTTCTCCCATTGTCACCATAGTGTGTGGACCTGGTCTCCCATTGTCACCATAGTGTGTGGACCTCTTCTCCCATTGTCACCATAGTGTGTGGACCTCTTCTCCCATTGTCACCATAGTGTATGGACCTGGTCTCCCATTGTCACCATAGTGTATGGACCTCTTCTCCCATTGTCACCATAGTGTATGGACCTGGTCTCCCATTGTCACCATAGTGTATGAACCTCATCTCCCATTGTCACCATAGTGTATGGACCTGGTCTCCCATTGTCACCATAGTGTATGGATCTCGTCTCCCATTGTCACCATAGTGTATGGACCTGGTCTCCCATTGTCACCATAGTGTATGGACCTGGTCTCCCATTGTCACCATAGTGTATGAACCTGGTCTCCCATTGTCACCATAGTGTATGGACCTGGTCTCCCATTGTCACCATAGTGTATGGACCTGGTCTCCCATTGTCACCATAGTGTATGGACCTGGTCTCCCATTGAATTTCCCCCTTAGCCATGTGCCATGTCCCATTATTTGCGACCACACAGGCGTTTCCCTGACTTATCACACGCGATGCGCGCTGTCAGAAGTACAGTGGGTGCTGTAGGATGATAATCTTCCAGCAGCCGCCACTAGTAGAGGGTCCTTCCGGCCCCTGTGCATCCCTGCACCCTCCCCCAGTGACGTGCTGCTGATTGGTCAGGACCCCCAGTCCGGTAGCTGCAGAGATAAGCAGCAGCTGGGGAAATGTAAATGAACCACCCCCGAGTGTATACCTGGCGGCTGCTTAAAGTAGCAATGCTCTGAACATCCGATATATCAATGGGCGATATAAACATTTATGTCAATGTTATGTGTTTAAAACAAATCTATTTTATTTATTTTTTAATAAAATTGTGTGGTTCAGTTTTAAATTAGATGTTCTTGACCCAAGTCGATCATAAAAAAAAAACGATATTTTTTTCTCCAAAAACTGCTAAAAAATTAAGTCGCCAGTTAAGTGGTTAAACGCTTCCTTCTCCCGACTGGTGAAAAGATTTCTCCCCCCAAGTGATAACGTGCTGCATAGTGAAAACGCTCTTCTCCTCTGTTGCAGGTGTTTTGCTCGCGCTCCTATGATGCCACCACACACTTTGAGACCACATGCAATGACATCAAGGATATCTACAAGAGAATGACTGGAACAGACTTTGACTTCGAGAACATGAAGCGCAAGCAGAATGACGTTTATGGGGAAGAAGACCAGTGAACAGGGCGTTGGATAGGAGGTGGGTGGGGGGGGTTTAACGGTCAGGTGAAAATGAAAAACATCTATGGTTAGGGTTTTTTTGAAAGGAAAGTTTAGCATGTGTTGAATCATGTATCAATCTAAAGATGGGAATGGAGGTTGTGTAGGATAGGATGTGGGAATATATAGCTAAAGCTTCCATTCTCCCTTTGGTCCTCATGACTCCAGATTAAGTTATTAAGCTTTGGGCTAACACTGTGGTGGAGCTTCAACCTAGAGACTGTTGTGAGGTCCGGTTCTCAAAGTATCTCAGCTGTAAAAACAGCCAAATATTTGTTGACAAAAAGTTTACAATGTTAGTACAGTTTGCCCGGGCATTCCTTGTCTAAACACCGAGCAACAACATGTATTGATAAAGCATTTGCTACGTCTTTTGTTATTTAATCTTCTCTTTTTTCACTTGCTACTGCCGCCTAGAGGAGCTTGGGAAGCAGATTCAGGTCATACAGTGATGGACATGGGCTTCATTTTCTGTGTCTGTTGGGATAATTAGGATTTAAACATAATGTCATAGAATCGTAGATCCTTCCGGTTAATAAATTGGGCAGTGTCCTAAGTTGCATGACATTGTAATGCAGAGCTCCTACAACCAGTTAGCTTGATCGTTCCATGCTATGTGCAGGTCTTAAATCAAAAGTTGGCTTTAAAGATTCCATTATAGGCTATCTCAATGTCATACATAGGCCCTTACAGCCAGCTGGCTCAATGTCATACGTAGGCCCTTACAGCCAGCTTGCTCAATGTCATACGTAGGCCCTTACAGACAGCTGGCTCAATGTCATACGTAGGCCCTTACAGCCAGCTGGCTCAATGTCATACGTAGGCCCTTACAGCCAGCTGGCTCAATGTCATACGTAGGCCCTTACAGCCAGCTGGCTCAATGTCATACGTAGGCCCTTACAGCCAGCTGGCTCAATGTCATACGTAGGCCCTTACAGCCAGCTTGCTCAATGTCATACGTAGGCCCTTACAGACAGCTGGCTCAATGTCACACGTAGGCCCTTACAGCCAGCTTGCTCAATGTCACACGTAGGCCCTTAGAGACAGCTGGCTCAATGTCATACGTAGGCCCTTACAGCCAGCTGGCTCAATGTCATACGTAGGCCCTTACAGCCAGCTGGCTCAATGTCATACGTAGGCCCTTACAGCCAGCTTGCTCAATGTCATACGTAGGCCCTTACAGCCAGCTTGCTCAATGTCATACGTAGGCCCTTACAGCAGCTGGCTCAATGTCATGTAAAAGTCTTAAGGCCCCCATACATCAGAGATTGATTGCAGCAATCGTGCAATTTGCAATCGATTGTGTATAAAAATCTTTCCCTTTTTCAATCGATTGCAGAATTGCCACAATCGATTGAAAAAGGGAAAGATTTTTATACACAATCAATTGCTGATGTATGGGGGCCTTTAACCAGGTGGCTTTAAAGTTTTATTTCACTTTGAGTCATTCAGAAAAATCACTTTTGCGAAGCTCCATAACTTTGAACCCCCCCCCAAAAAGATACTTATGTTACATGCAGTTTTCTCTGTGGACAGCAGAGATAAGATATAGGACCCTTTTCCCACTAATAAATTAATTCGTCAGGAAGGTAAGCCATTTTGATTTTAAGAATTCAAGTGGCAAAACTCATGGTGCATACACACGGTATGGTCTGTACCACCAACGACATGAAAGATATCTCTCAGTGAAGTCCTCCTGCCACATCTCTGAACAGTTAAAGTTGACAAAATCGTCCAAGTTAACCTGCATGTACGGACGATCATAGAGATCTTTATCGTCCATACGGGAATGCGCATCATTAGTCGTTGTCAGGTTGGTGACTGCAAAAAAGTGAACAATATGAATGATAACGATATGAACCGTATCATTCATGAAAGTCGTACCGTGTGTACGCACCACCGTCCTTGGAAAGTAGAATGCATGGGACCGCTACGCATTTAAAGAAAAACATCATCATGTTCTAAAGACCTACTATTGACATGTTCATCTTCAGGTACTACTGCCATAGAGTACTTTACCACGTGAAGGCTCCAAAGGTGGGCATACAAGTCATGTAGAGTGCCTTCAACAAAGTTCCTAGAGTAAGTTTTATAGAGGTTGTGTTCAGTACCTAGAGCCCCTCCAATGAAAGGTCCATCCCCTAGCTTACTCACTTAGCTAAGTAGCCATGGTTATCAAGTGTCCTGGGTATCACGGATAGTTTGTTATGCTTCATGTGGAAGCCCATGTTATAGCATTCCGTCAAGTAGCTTTTTCATTTAGGCTTCCACAGGTTAGCTACTCATATTTCAAACAGGGAACCCAATGTACTATTAACACAAATGCAAAGTGTTTTCTAGGAAAGTTTTTCACCTTATCCAAATGTTACTGTACCTAATTAATTAGTTTAGAGCCTTGAGAATTCATCTCCTCCATCTCAAGTGTTTCTCTAAGAAGTGGCTTAAGAATTACATTACATTTTTTATCTCCCAAACCTAATTTATTTAACTTATTAGAGATTTCACACAGTATGTGGGAGTTATGGGAAAACACCAAGATAACAATAACAGCCTTTTATGGTCCTAGTAACCGGTTTACTGATTCTGGGGTGAAATTCACTCTATTCTCACTGTATGTGACTCTGCACTGTGGGATGAATATTCCCGTACGCTTATCAAACAAAACTGTAGTTTTGGAGAAGCCAATTTGTGGACTTTCTGGGCCATTTTTCTGAGAATGTGCCTTAATGATCTCATTGGTTCCTAGTAAATAGATTGCATTCTCGTGGACATTAAGCACACAAAATGGCTCCCTCATTTTTACCTCAGTGATTCCACTTTGATCCTATTGACTGTTGGTTGAGCCCAGAAAATGGCTGCCTGTAGGATTTAGTCCGGTCATGACACAGGACCACCTTCAGTACTTCAGTCATGACTTAGAACACTATACTCTGAAAAGTAACACACTACAGTACTTGATTGAAGGCTGTGCTGTTTATTTTGTGTAGTTCCTGTAAAATGTAGGGGCAACGCAGAGAAATGATTCATTCCAGTAATGAGACATTTCTGTTTAGTTTAATTCCACACACATTAGATCCAGCTCAGTGCTTAGTACATATCTAAGATAAAAAATATATACGAGTTGCACCTCTGGAGTTTTAGTCCTGCAACAGATTCGTCAGGGGTGGTCACTATATAGTGTATGGATTCATTCTCTTTTAACATAACATCATATATAAATACATACATATACATATTTTCTTTTCTGGTGCAATACAATATGTCTTCTGTGTTGATCATCATAGAGTATGGACCTCGTCTCTCATTGTCACCATAGTGCAGGGTTTCTCAACCTAACTCACAAATAACACCAGTTAAATGTAACTAAAAATAACTTTACTGTAAAAATAAAAAAAATGTAAAATAATTGTGTCTTTGGAAAACATAAGGAGTAATTTGTCAGAAAAGTTGGGAAACCTTGTCTTAGGGCATAAATGTTTAGTGGTCACCAAAGGTTATGGATCTTATCTCATGTGGTGGTCTCCAAAGGCTATGGATCTTATATCATGTGTTGGTCACTATAGCATATGGATCTTATGTCATGTGGTGGTCACTATAGTATATAGATCTAATCTCATGTGGTGGTCACCAAAGGCTATAGATCTTATCTCAAGTGGTTTCCAAAGGCTATGGATTTTATCTCATGTGGTCTCCAAAGGCTATGGATTTTATCTCATGAGGTCTCCAAAAGCTATGGATCTTATATCATGTGGTCACTATAGCATATGGATCTTATGTCATGTGGTGGTCACTATATAGCATATGGATCTTATCTCATGTGATGGTCACTATAACATTTGGCTCTTGTCACACTGGGGTTCCATGTAGCGTATGGATTTAGTACCTTATATTGATCACGCTTAAAAGTTTGGGTTTAGTTGCATATGGTGTTCACGCTAAAGTTTGGGTCGTGTTCTTTGTGAAGGTCAGCTTAGACTATGGACTTTATAGAGTATGGACACTATAGAGTATGAATAATGTCTCTGATGCTGATCATGCTAGAGTATGGACTTTAGCTTTTGTGGTGGTCACCATATAGATTATGGATCCTCTCTCGTGTGGTAGGCTTCTTCCAGATCCAGCTTATTCCATTTTGAAGTCTGTTTTATTTATTTTTGAACCTTTATTTTTTCCCTCAAACTATCAGCTTCTTTGCATTGTCTGACCCTTATAAATTATCTTCTTACTAGTAAATGTTATTGATTTACTGTGTTTGACAATACAATATCAAGTAAAAATGTTGTGGAAACTTTGTGTCCTGTTTTGTTTTAAAACTGACTTTCTTTTATAACCACACTTTGAAGTTTGTACATAAAACTGACAATTTATGTCATGAAATTAAAAAACATGTTTTGTTTTTTTGGTTCCATTAACTTCTCAAAATAGGGAAACAGTGGACTGCTAACAAATTATAATTGTGTAAACCAGTTCTTCTCAAACTCAGGGCCTGATTCAGAGCCGGACGCTCTGAACGAGCACCCGCTCTGAATCAGGGCGTTTTTATTTTTGTTGCGTCCTCCTGGACGCTCGCATAGCTGTGGGTTACCACCCACAGCTTATGCGAGCGTCCATGATGATGGTCTTGACCATCGGGCTTGCGACGAGACCCTGCGGTAGGGTCTCAGTGACCGCAAGCCCTGGAGTGATTTTGGCTCTTATCAGAGCCAAAATCACTCCCACTGACATCACTAGTGATGTCAGTGGGGCCGGACCCAGACGGTAGGCGTTCCCATGGGAACGCCTCCGTCTGGCAGCCACGCCCACCAAAGGGGGCATGCTGTCACTCACCATCGACAGCACGCCCCCTTTGGTGCGAGACCCGGAGCGACTGCTTCCCCATCGCTAGCCGGGTCGCGCGCATGCGCACGACGGAGCTCCCTCCGTTGTGCGCATGCGCACTAGGACACCATTGACCCGCTTGCGAGCGCTCACGAGCGGGTCTGAATCAGGCCCTCAGTCCTTCAGACATACGAACAGTTCAGGTTTTAAGGATATCCATGCTTGACCAGAAATGGTTAAATTAAAATGACGGCAGTACTAATTAAGTCACATTTGCTCAAGCATGGATACCCTTAAAACCTGGACTGTTAGTGTGTCTTGAGGACTGAGGGCCTGATTCAGAGCTGAACGCTCTGACCAGAGCGCTCGCTCTGAATCAGGGCCCTCCTCCATGAAAATGGAGCGGCCTCCTGGCCGCTCGCATAGCTGTGGGTGACCACCCACAGCATATGCGAGCGGCCAAAAAGATGGTCGCGTTGGTCTTGACTATCGCGACCATCGGACTTGCGACGGAGACCCTGCGGTAGGGTTTCCCAGCCACAAGCCCTGGAGTGATTTTGGCTCTATCAGAGCCAAATCACTCCCACTGACATCACTAGTGATGTCAGTGGGGCCGGCTTCAGACGGTAGGCGTTCCCATGGGAACGCCTCCGTCTGGCAGGCACGCCCCCGGCACACCCACCAAAGGGCCCCCTTTGGTGCGAGACCCGGAGCGATGGAAAGCCCGTCGCTCCCCGGGTCTCAAGCATGCGCACAACGGAGCTCCCTCCGTCGTGCGCTTGCGCAGTGGGGAACATCGACCCGCTTGCGAGCGTACTGCCGCTCGCGAGCGGGTCTGAATGACCCCCTGAGTTTGGGAAGCACTGGTGTAAACCAATGACCAACTCCTCTTCTGGAGAATGGACTTCTGGGGAATTTGCACTGCAGGCCTTTCAGTTATTTGCCCATTGGGTATTGAATGACACAGTACCCACAAGTAACAATAATTTTCATGCTTTGAATACCCCTTTGAATTGTTGCTTTCATACGGGATCGGTATGAAATACCGCCGGACGCATGGTTCAAAATCCCGACGCTGGAAGACAGGCAACAGAAGATCCCGACAGGTACGTTTTTTTTACTATTACTAACCCTCTCTCTCTTCCCCCCACGCCGTCCCCCCCCAACCCTCCCTTAGGGGTACCTAACCCTAACCTCCCCCCAAGTGCCTGTGCCTAAGCCTAACCCCCCCTTCCTCGCAGCCTAACCCTAACATTCCCCCGGGGGTGCCTAACCCTCCCTAGGGGGTGCCTAACCCTAAGTCCCCCCCGGGAGCCCCTCTCACCCCCCCATGGCTGTCCACGCCCGCCCCCCGGCTTACCTTCGTTCTGTATGCTGGGTGTCAGGCTCCCGGCGTAGGGATAATGATAGGTGTCGAGAAAAGGTGGCATCTTATTATTGGGACCAACTCCGCTTTAGGCGGGGTCCATCACAAATGTTGGTGGGGTAGCAAACTGTTAACCGTAGCTACATTACAATAGAGAGCTTCCAAATTACCGCAATACAATCCAAATAGCATTCTAGTGACCACCATTCAGTACAAAGAGCATTTCAGTGACAGCCAAACAGTATTGACAGCATCCTAGTGACCATCATACTGTACCAAGAGCATTCTAGTAACTGCTATAGAGTACTGACAAGATCTTAGTGGTCCATAAAGTATATTTTGCATCCTTGTAATTGCCATACAGTATATCGAGCATCCCAGTGCCAGCCATACAATACTGACCGTATCCTTGTGACCGTCTTACATTACTGACAACTAAGTAGTACATTGAGTATCCAAGTGACTGCCAAACAGTACTGACAGCATTCTAGTGACCACCATACAGTACAAAGAGCATTTCAGTGACCACTATCCAGTACTAAAAGTATCCCAGTGACTACCATACAGAGTAAAGAACATTCTAGTGACCACCATACTGTACAAAGAGCATCCCAGTGACTACCATACAGCACTAAAAGCATGTTAGTGACCACCATACAAGGCTAATACTTCCTCCACCAGGGAGGATTGTGGGTAGTTTCTGCCGTCTGCATACACTTACTGCAAAGAGGCTGGTGAGTGTCAGGGTGAGGACCTCTGTTTTGTCACCCTTAGGATGATGTCGTCTGAGATATTGTTCTCACCTCATGGGTGGAATGTCCAATTTACCCATTGCACAATCTCCGTTTCTTCCTCTTATTGAAGCACAGCAAACAATCTAGATTTGAGAAGACCATTCTATCTGGCAAGTTTATTATGGCCCAAACAGCAACTCAGTGGTTGTCATAAAAATGGGCAGCCAGGAGCACTGAGTTACCGGGTGATTGTGCCCATATGCTTCGAAATTACAGTACATAATACTAACTTACTACCATAATACATGCTAAAATATTGATATCTAGCGCGATCAATAATAACAAATTTATGTGTGAACACAGCGTGAAAATGGAAGAATGTTTATAGTGTAACACAATAAAGGTAATCATTACAGTTTAGTCTTGTTATTCATTTGTGTGTGTTTTCATGCTGGTTTCACATTGTACAGCTCCATGTTCCCCCTATCTGCAAGAGGGCAGTTTGGAAGTAGTAAAAGACTGTCGGAAATGCTTGAGGGTTTGGAGCACTGGGAGTACCAGCATTTTCTTCATGCCACCCTTAGTCCGAAAGTTTCTAATTGAAAAATTCAACAAAAATGACAAAAGGTGGGGGACACTTCTATTTGTTCTGATTTTTTATTATTGGCAGGTCAGCCACATGCAGGCCAACCAGGCGATGCATGTCTAATAGTCTAGAGAAAGCTAACCTAAGCAAAATGCGCATTGGCGTCTGCTGTGCGCTGTCTATATCTTTGAAATGTAAAAATATGTATGTGTGATTTAAAGTATATGCATTTGCGAAAATAACGCCTGGTGCATAAGACAGATGGCACTGAGTGAAATACCGGTCCCGGTATCCTTGGTGTACTGTATATCAGAGATCTAGACTACGTCATATGTACAGTATGTGTTTTTTTAATTATATGTGTCTGTAGAAATCCCACCCGCTAATCACAGGATATTTCTCAACAAGAGAGGTGGTACAGGACAATATTGCTTGTGCTGTTTGTAGTGTAGAGCACCATTTATATACAGGACCGGACACAATGTGCATATGGGTCATAATCAAATGGGTCTGTAGAAATATCCTCTGGGATTATGGAATAAGCTGCACTCAGCAGAGCCATAACTAGACTTTTTGGTGCCCTGTGCCAGAGAGAGCATTGCCACCCCCATTTAGCCACAAAAGTCGCTTCCCTATTTACTGAGGCAGAAAAGACCACAGATTCTGGTTCTCCTAGTCTAGGGGAGACTCCTTCCGTGCTGTTAGAAAGGAGCTTCCAGAGCTTTTGGCGTCCCAAACTCTCTGAGGCTGAGTGCCAGCGATGAAAGGATCACCTGCTATACATGTATGGTGGAAGCGCAAGTCCCTTCATTAATGACTGCTCCTTCCGCAGCTCAAGAAAAAGTGACGCTCAACATCTCGAGGTACAGACTGACATGTCACCTCAAGTGGTTATTCCAGACCCCCTAACTGTCAATAATGGTGCCAAAAGTTCCCAAGAAGGGGATCAGGTCTATAACTGGGGTCCTCTGACCCGGAGCCCCAAGTTAATATTTGGGAACCAAAAGAGGAAATGCAAATCTCCCATTCTCAGAGTAATCCCTGATCCTATAACCCTAATGTATACAATCGGGAAACCGGCTGCCTTAATACCAGCAACCGGCTTCCCGACTGTCAAATCCCGGCGAGGGTGAAATGCTGGGCGTCTAGATGCCTGACATTTCCCTGACGCCGGGAGGGCACCCGGGGGGGACTTAGGGTTAGGCTAGGGGGAGGGAGGGTTAGGCACCCCCGGGGGGGACTTAGGTTTAGGCAGCGGGTAAGGGGGGGGTTAGTGTTAGTCACTTAGAGGGGAAATTAGGATTAGGCACTTGGAGGGGAGGTTAGGGTTAGGCACCCCTAACGAGGGTTAGGGGGTTAGGTTAGTATATACTTACCTTAGCGACGATCAGGATTTCCAGCGCTGCCAGGCTTCCCTTGCCGGGCTCTGCTCATCTGTCGGCCAGGCGCTGCCGGGAATCGAACCATGTGGCCGGCGGTATTTCATACCGATTCCAACCCTAGGAGGTACATCTAACACTACCATTTGTGGAGGGCAGTGGCGTAACTATGAATTTTGTTCCCCCCTGCCAAAAATGTTTCTGTCCCCCACACACACACGGCATGTTGGTAAAATAATTACGGGGCCATTTATACGCAATTTGGCTCCCAGTGCAAAAGTTAAAAATGTGCTCCCACCCCCCTAGACAGTTTACAGTATTTTTCCTACTTGTAGTACTGTCCCTTACACATTATAATTGGTGGTCTGGGCTAGAATCATCCAGAAGGTTCTGAATGCCTAAAACCAGTTAGAGCTAGTACTGATGACTGTGCACACTGACACTGAGGAGAAGTGACAGTTGGAGAGAGGGATCAGTTAGAGCTAGTACTGATGACTGTGCACCATGACACTGAGGAGAAGTGACAGTTGGAGAGAGGGATCAGTTAGAGCTAGTACTGATGACTGTGCACCATGACACTGAGGAGAAGTGACAGTTGGAGAGAGGGATCAGTTAGAGCTAGTACTGATCACTGTGCACCATGACACTGAGGAGAAGTGACAGTTGGAGAGAGGGATCAGTTAGAGATAGTACTGATCACTGTGCACCATGACACTGAGGAGAAGTGACAGTGGGAGAGAGGGGTCAGTTAGAGCTAGTACTGATCACTGTGCACCATGACACTGAGGAGAAGTGACAGTTGGAGAGAGGGATCAGTTAGAGCTAGTACTGATCACTGTGCACACTGACACTGAGGAAAAGTGACAGTGGGAGAGAGGGGTCAGTTGGAGCTAGTACCGATCACTGTGCACACTGACACTGAGGAGAAGTGTCAGTTAGAGCTAGTACTGATCACTGTGTGACACTGAGGAGAAGTGACAGTGGGAGAGAGGGGTCAGTTAGAGCTAGTACTGATCACTGTGCACACTGACACTGAGGAAAAGTGACAGTGGGAGAGAGGGGTCAGTTAGAGCTAGTACTGATCACTGTGCACCATGACACTGAGGAGAAGTGACAGTGGGAGAGAGGGGTCAGTTAGAGCTAGTACTGATCACTGTGCACCATGACACTGAGGAGAAGTGACAGTTGGAGAGAGGGATCAGTTAGAGCTAGTACTGATCACTGTGCACACTGACACTGAGGAGAAGTGACAGTGGGAGAGAGGGGTCAGTTGGAGCTAGTACTGATGACTGTGCACACTGACACTGAGGAGAAGTGACAGTTGGAGAGAGGGATCAGTTAGAGCTAGTACTGATCACTGTGCACACTGACACTGAGGAGAAGTGACAGTGGGAGAGAGGGGTCAGTTGGAGCTAGTACCGATCACTGTGCACACTGACACTGAGGAGAAGTGTCAGTTAGAGCTAGTACTGATCACTGTGTGACACTGAGGAGAAGTGACAGTGGGAGAGAGGGATCACTTAGAGCTAGTACTGATCACTGTGCACCATGACACTGAGGAGAAGTGACAGTTGGAGAGAGGGATCAGTTAGAGCTAGTACTGATCACTGTGCACCATGACACTGAGGAGAAGTGACAGTTGGAGAGAGGGATCAGTTAGAGCTAGTACTGATCACTGTGCACACTGACACTGAGGAGAAGTGACAGTGGGAGAGAGGGGTCAGTTGGAGCTAGTACTGATGACTGTGCACACTGACACTGAGGAGAAGTGACAGTTGGAGAGAGGGATCAGTTAGAGCTAGTACTGATCACTGTGCACACTGACACTGAGGAGAAGTGACAGTGGGAGAGAGGGGTCAGTTGGAGCTAGTACCGATCACTGTGCACACTGACACTGAGGAGAAGTGTCAGTTAGAGCTAGTACTGATCACTGTGTGACACTGAGGAGAAGTGACAGTGGGAGAGAGGGGTCAGTTAGAGCTAGTACTGATCACTGTGCACCATGACACTGAGGAGAAGTGACAGTGGGAGAGAGGGGTCAGTTGGAGCTAGTACCGATCACTGTGCACACTGACATTGAGGAGAAGTGACAGTTAGAGCTAGTACTGATCACTGTGTGACATTGAGGAGAAGTGACAGTGGGAGAGGGGTCAGTTAGAGCTAGTACTGATCACTGTGCACACTGACACTGAGGAGAAGTGACAGTGGGAGAGAGGGGTCAGTTAGAGCTAGTACTGATCACTGTGCACACTGACACTGAGGAGAAGTGACAGTTGGAGAGAGGGATCAGTTAGAGCTAGTACTGATCACTGTGCACACTGACACTGAGGAGAAGTGACAGTGGGAGAGAGGGGTCAGTTGGAGCTAGTACCGATCACTGTGCACACTGACACTGAGGAGAAGTGTCAGTTAGAGCTAGTACTGATCATTGTGTGACACTGAGGAGAAGTGACAGTGGGAGAGAGGGGTCAGTTAGAGCTAGTACTGATCACTGTGCACACTGACACTGAGGAAAAGTGACAGTGGGAGAGAGGGGTCAGTTAGAGCTAGTACTGATCACTGTGCACCATGACACTGAGGAGAAGTGACAGTGGGAGAGAGGGGTCAGTTAGAGCTAGTACTGATCACTGTGCACCATGACACTGAGGAGAAGTGACAGTGGGAGAGAGGGGTCAGTTGGAGCTAGTACCGATCACTGTGCACACTGACATTGAGGAGAAGTGACAGAGCTAGTACTGATCACTGTGTGACATTGAGGAGAAGTGACAGTGGGAGAGAGGGGTCAGTTAGAGCTAGTACTGATCACTGTGCACCATGACACTGAGGAGAAGTGACAGTTGGAGAGAGGGGTCAGTTAGAGCTAATACTGATCACTGTGCACACTGACACTGAGGAAAAGTGACAGTGGGAGAGAGGGGTCAGTTAGAGCTAGTACTGATAACTTGCACACTGAGGAGAAGTGACAGAGCTAGTACTGATCACTGTGCACAGTGACACTGAGGAGAAGTGACAGTTGGAGAGAGGGGTCAGTTAGAGCTAGTACTGATCACTGTGCACACTGACACTGAGGAGAAGTGACAGTTGGAGAGAGGGCCCAGGGCCTGATTCAGACTCGCGAGCGCTGAGCACTCGCAAGCGGGTCGATGGTGCCCTAGTGCGCATGCGCACGATGGAGGGAGCTCCGTCATGCGCATGCGAGAGACCCGCACAGCGACGGCCAAGCCGTCACTATAGGTCTCGCACCAAAGGAGGCGTGCTGTCGATGGTGAGTGACAGCACGCCCCCTTTGGTGGGCGTGCTGGGGGCGTTGCTGCCCAGACAGAGGCGTTCCCATGGGAACGCCTACCGTCTGGGGCCGGCCCCACTGACATCACTAGTGATGTCAGTGGGAGTGCTTTTGGCTCTGATAGAGCCAAAAGCACTCCTGGGCTTGCGGCAGCGAGACCCTACCGTAGGGTCTCGTCGCAAGCCCGATGGTCTTCACCATCGCGACCATCTTTTTGGCCGCTCGCATAAGCTGTGGGTGGTCACCCACAGCTATGCGAGCGGCCAGGAGGCCTCTCCAATTTTAGGTAGGAGGGCCCTGATTCAGAGCGAGCGCTCTTGTCAGAGCGTCCGGCACTGAATCAGGCCCTCAGTTAGAGCTAGTTCTGTTCACTGTGCACACTGACACTGAGGAGAAGTGACAGGTCAGTTAGAGCTAGTACTGATGACTGTGCACACTGACACTGAGGAGAAGTGACAGTGGGAGAAAGGGGTCAGTTAGAGCTAGTACTGATGACTGTGCACACTGACACTGAGGAGAAGTGACAGGTCAGTTAGAGCTAGTACTGATGACTGTGCACTGAGGAGAAGTGACAGTGGGAGAGAGGGGTCAGTTGGAGCTAGTACTTATGACTGTGCACACTGACACTGAGGAGAAGTGACAGTTGGAGAGAGGGGTCAGTTAGAGGTAGTACTGATGACTGTGCACACTGACACTGAGGAGAAGTGACAGTGAGAGAGAGGGGTCAGTTAGAGCTAGTACTGATGACTGTGCACACTGACACTGAGGAGAAGTGACAGTGGGAGAGAGGGGTCAGTTAGAGCTAGTACTGATGACTGTGCACACTGACACTGAGGAGAAGTGACAGGTCAGTTAGAGCTAGTACTGATGACTGTGCACACTGACACTGAGAAGTGACAGTTGGAGAGGGGTCAGTTGGAGCTAGTACTGATGACTGTGCACACTGAGGAGAAGTGACAGGTCAGTTGGAGCTAGTACTGATGACTGTGCACACTGACACTGAGGAGAAGTGACAGGTCAGTTAGAGCTAGTACTGATGACTGCACACTGACACTGAGGAGAAGTGACAGTTGGAGAGAGGGGTCAGTTGGAGCTAGTACTGATGACTGTGCACACTGACACTGAGGAGAAGTGACAGTGGGAGAGAGGGGTCAGTTGGAGCTAGTACTGATGACTGTGCACACTGACACTGAGGAGAAGTGACAGTTGAAGAGGGGTCAGTTAGAGCTAGTACTGATGACTGTGCACACTGACACTGAGGAGAAGTGACAGTGGGAGAGAGGGGTCAGTTAGAGCTAGTACTGATGACTGTGCACACTGACACTGAGGAGAAGTGACAGTTGGAGAGAGGGGTCAGTTAGAGCTAGTACTGATGACTGCACACTGACACTGAGGAGAAGTGACAGTTGGAGAGAGGGGTCAGTTAGAGCTAGTACTGATGACTGCACACTGACACTGAGGAGAAGTGACAGTTGGAGAGAGGGGTCAGTTAGAGCTGAGCTGACCTGAGGTGGTGACTGAAAGGCGGGAGTCTGAGTCAGGTACCTGATGTAGAGAGACGGAGCACGTGCTCTCTAAAGTGAACAGCAGATGAGGAGAAGTGATGAGTTGCAGCCATTGAGTAGGGGGATCAGAGCAGATAGAGAGCTTACCTAATGTCTGAGGGGGGCAGCCAGAGCTGTCAGTAACCGCTGGTGCTGACTGGAATACGTCGGGATAGGTCTGTAATCTCTCCACAGTGACAGCCCTATCTTCTCTTCTTACTATAGCCACTAACTTATACATGGAAAAGATCCTGTAACATATCATACTATGGGCATAATTATAAAGGCAGAAACGTCCCCTGCAGCCCTCCTCAGTGATTAGTGAGATAAGACTGCAGCATCAGTTGTGTATATCTAATATTAGACTGCTTACTACTATTATATCAGGAGCTCTGTGACAGAAGCAGCCACATAACCAGGGAGTCAGCTTCAGCCAGAGCCGGACAGGTGTAAGTCTTCTATAACCTCATTCAGGCATCACTAAATACAAGAGCCATCAGCCTGTGACCTGACATTATGTGACTGAGCTCACCTGTCTCACTCAGGATATATACAGACAATATTCACATAACATATAATAATATAATATACCCCTCCAACTACAGCTGCAGCCAGAGCCGGACAGGTGTAAGTCTTCTATAACCTCATTCAGGCATCACTAAGTACAAGAGCCATCAGCCTGTGACCTGACATTATGTGACTGAGCTCACCTGTCTCACTCAGGATATATACAGACAATATTCACATAACATATAATAATATAATATACCCCTCCAACTGCAGCTGCAGCCAGAGCCGGACAGGTGTAAGTCTTCCATAACCTCATTCAGGCATCACTAAGTACAAGAGCCTAAGAATTAGCCTGTGACCTGACATTATGTGACTGAGCTCACCTGTCTCACTCAGGATATATACAGACAATATTCACATAACATATAATAATATAATATACCCCTCCAACTACAGCTGCACCCAGAGCCGGACAGGTGTAAGTCTTCTATAACCTCATTCAGGCATCACTAAGTACAAGAGCCTAAGAATCAGCCTGTGACCTGACATTATGTGACTGAGCTCACCTGTCTCACCCAGGATATATACAGACAATATTCACATAACATATAATAATATAATATACCCCTCCAACTACAGCTTCAGCCAGAGCCGGACAGGTGTAAGTCTTCTATAACCTCATTCAGGCATCACTAAATACAAGATCCATCAGCCTGTGACCTGACATTATGTGACTGAGCTCACCTGTCTCACTCAGGATATATACAGACAATATTCACATAACATATAATAATATAATATACCCCTCCAACTACAGCTGCAGCCAGAGCCGGACAGGTGTAAATCTTCTATAACCTCATTCAGGCATCACTAAGTACAAGAGCCATCAGCCTGTGACCTGACATTATGTGACTGAGCTCACCTGTCTCACTCAGGATATATACAGACAATATTCACATAACATATAATAATATAATATACCCCTCCAACTACAGCTGCAGCCAGAGCCGGACAGGTGTAAGTCTTCTATAACCTCATTCAGGCATCACTAAGTACAAGAGCCTAAGAATCAGCCTGTGACCTGACATTATGTGACTGAGCTCACCTGTCTCACTCAGGATATATACAGACAATATTCACATAACATATAATAATATAATATACCCCTCCAACTACAGCTGCAGCCAGAGCCGGACAGGTGTAAGTCTTCCATAACCTCATTCAGGCATCACTAAGTACAAGAGCCTAAGAATTAGCCTGTGACCTGACATTATGTGACTGAGCTCACCTGTCTCACTCAGGATATATACAGACAATATTCACATAACATATAATAATATAATATACCCCTCCAACTACAGCTGCACCCAGAGCCGGACAGGTGTAAGTCTTCTATAACCTCATTCAGGCATCACTAAGTACAAGAGCCTAAGAATCAGCCTGTGACCTGACATTATGTGACTGAGCTCACCTGTCTCACCCAGGATATATACAGACAATATTCACATCATATAATAATATAATATACCCCTCCAACTACAGCTGCAGCCAGAGCCGGACAGGTGTAAGTCTTCTATAACCTCATTCAGGCATCACTAAGTACAAGAGCCTAAGAATCAGCCTGTGACCTGACATTATATGACTGAGCTCACCTGTCTCACTCAGGATATATACAGACAATATTCACATAACATATAATAATATAATATACCCCTCCAACTACAGCTTCAGCCAGAGCCGGACAGGTGTAAGTCTTCTATAACCTCATTCAGGCATCACTAAGTACAAGAGCCTAAGAATCAGCCTGTGACCTGACATTAAGTGACTGAGCTCACCTGTCTCACTCAGGATATATACAGACAATATTCACATAACATATAATAATATAATATACCCCTCCAATTACAGCTGCACCCAGAGCCGGACAGGTGTAAGTCTTCTATAACCTCATTCAGGCATCACTAAGTACAAGAGCCTGTGACCTGACATTATGTGACTGAGCTCACCTGTCTCACTCAGGATATATACAGACAATATTCACATAACATATAATAATATAATATACCCCTCCAACTACAGCTGCAGCCAGAGCCGGACAGGTGTAAGTCTTCTATAACCTCATTCAGGCATCACTAAGTACAAGAGCCTAAGAATCAGCCTGTGACCTGACATTATGTGAGTGAGCTCACCTGCCTCACTCAGGATATATACAGACAATATTCACATAACATATAATAATATAATATACCCCTCCAACTACAGCTGCAGCCAGAGCCGGACAGGTGTAAGTCTTCTATAACCTCATTCAGGCATCACTAAGTACAAGAGCCTAAGAATCAGCCTGTGACCTGACATTATGTGACTGAGCTCACCTGTCTCACTCAGGATATATACAGACAATATTCACATAACATATAATAATATAATATACCCCTCCAACTACAGCTGCAGCCAGAGCCGGACAGGTGTAAGTCTTCTATAACCTCATTCAGGCATCACTAAGTACAAGAGCCTAAGAATCATCCTGTGACCTGACATTATGTGACTGAGCTCACCTGTCTCACTCAGGATATATACAGACAATATTCACATAACATATAATAATATAATATACCCCTCCAACTACAGCTTCAGCCAGAGCCGGACAGGTGTAAGTCTTCTATAACCTCATTCAGGCATCACTAAGTACAAGAGCCTAAGAATCAGCCTGTGACCTGACATTATGTGACTGAGCTCACCTGTCTCACCCAGGATATATACAGACAATATTCACATAACATATAATAATATAATATACCCCTCCAACTACAGCTGCAGCCAGAGCCGGACAGGTGTAAGTCTTCTATAACCTCATTCAGGCATCACTAAGTACAAGAGCCTAAGAATCAGCCTGTGACCTGACATTATGTGACTGAGCTCACCTGTCTCACTCAGGATATATACAGACAATATTCACATAACATATAATAATATAATATACCCCTCCAACTACAGCTTCAGCCAGAGCCGGACAGGTGTAAGTCTTCCATAACCTCATTCAGGAATCACTAAGTACAAGAGCCTAAGAATCATCCTGTGACCTGACATTATGTGACTGAGCTCACCTGTCTCACTCAGGATATATACAGACAATATTCACATAACATATAATAATATACCCCTCCAACTACAGCTGCAGCCAGAGCCGGACAGGTGTAAGTCTTCTATAACCTCATTCAGGCATCACTAAGTACAAGAGCCATCAGCCTGTGACCTGACATTATGTGACTGAGCTCACCTGTCTCACTCAGGATATATACAGACAATATTCACATAACATATAATAATATAATATACCCCTCCAACTACAGCTTCAGCCAGAGCCGGACAGGTGTAAGTCTTCTATAACCTCATTCAGGCATCACTAAGTACAAGAGCCTAAGAATCAGCCTGTGACCTGACATTATGTGACTGAGCTCACCTGTCTCACTCAGGATATATACAGACAATATTCACATAACATATAATAATATAATATACCCCTCCAACTACAGCTGCAGCCAGAGCCGGACAGGTGTAAGTCTTCTATAACCTCATTCAGGCATCACTAAGTACAAGAGCCTAAGAATCAGCCTGTGACCTGACATTATGTGACTGAGCTCACCTGTCTCACTCAGGATATATACAGACAATATTCACATAACATATAATAATATAATATACCCCTCCAACTACAGCTGCAGCCAGAGCCGGACAGGTGTAAGTCTTCTATAACCTCATTCAGGCATCACTAAGTACAAGAGCCATCAGCCTGTGACCTGACATTATGTGACTGAGCTCACCTGTCTCACTCAGGATATATACAGACAATATTCACATAACATATAATAATATAATATACCCCTCCAACTACAGCTGCAGCCAGAGCCGGACAGGTGTAAGTCTTCTATAACCTCATTCAGGCATCACTAAGTACAAGAGCCTAAGAATCAGCCTGTGACCTGACATTATGTGACTGAGCTCACCTGTCTCACTCAGGATATATACAGACAATATTCACAAAACATATAATAATATAATATACCCCTCCAACTACAGCTGCAGCCAGAGCCGGACAGGTGTAAGTCTTCTATAACCTCATTCAGGCATCACTAAGTACAAGAGCCTAAGAATCAGCCTGTGACCTGACATTATGTGACTGAGCTCACCTGTCTCACTCAGGATATATACAGACAATATTCACATAACATATAATAATATAATATACCCCTCCAACTACAGCTTCAGCCAGAGCCGGACAGGTGTAAGTCTTCTATAACCTCATTCAGGCATCACTAAGTACAAGAGCCTAAGAATCAGCCTGTGACCTGACATTATGTGACTGAGCTCACCTGTCTCACCCAGGATATATACAGACAATATTCACATAACATATAATAATATAATATACCCCTCCAACTACAGCTGCAGCCAGAGCCGGACAGGTGTAAGTCTTCTATAACCTCATTCAGGCATCACTAAGTACAAGAGCCTAAGAATCAGCCTGTGACCTGACATTATGTGACTGAGCTCACCTGTCTCACTCAGGATATATACAGACAATATTCACATAACATATAATAATATAATATACCCCTCCAACTACAGCTTCAGCCAGAGCCGGACAGGTGTAAGTCTTCTATAACCTCATTCAGGCATCACTAAGTACAAGAGCCTAAGAATCATCCTGTGACCTGACATTATGTGACTGAGCTCACCTGTCTCACTCAGGATATATACAGACAATATTCACATAACATATAATAATATAATATACCCCTCCAACTACAGCTGCAGCCAGAGCCGGACAGGTGTAAGTCTTCTATAACCTCATTCAGGCATCACTAAGTACAAGAGCCTAAGAATCAGCCTGTGACCTGACATTATATGACTGAGCTCACCTGTCTCACTCAGGATATATACAGACAATATTCACATAACATATAATAATATAATATACCCCTCCAACTACAGCTTCAGCCAGAGCCGGACAGGTGTAAGTCTTCTATAACCTCATTCAGGCATCACTAAGTACAAGAGCCTAAGAATCATCCTGTGACCTGACATTATGTGACTGAGCTCACCTGTCTCACTCAGGATATATACAGACAATATTCACATAACATATAATAATATAATATACCCCTCCAACTACAGCTTCAGCCAGAGCCGGACAGGTGTAAGTCTTCTATAACCTCATTCAGGCATCACTAAGTACAAGAGCCTAAGAATCAGCCTGTGACCTGACATTATGTGACTGAGCTCACCTGTCTCACTCAGGATATATACAGACAATATTCACATAACATATAATAATATAATATACCCCTCCAACTACAGCTGCAGCCAGAGCCGGACAGGTGTAAGTCTTCTATAACCTCATTCAGGCATCACTAAGTACAAGAGCCTAAGAATCAGCCTGTGACCTGACATTATGTGACTGAGCTCACCTGTCTCACTCAGGATATATACAGACAATATTCACATAACATATAATAATATAATATACCCCTCCAACTACAGCTGCAGCCAGAGCCGGACAGGTGTAAGTCTTCTATAACCTCATTCAGGCATCACTAAGTACAAGAGCCTAAGAATCATCCTGTGACCTGACATTATGTGACTGAGCTCACCTGTCTCACTCAGGATATATACAGACAATATTCACATAACATATAATAATATAATATACCCCTCCAACTACAGCTTCAGCCAGAGCCGGACAGGTGTAAGTCTTCTATAACCTCATTCAGGCATCACTAAGTACAAGAGCCTAAGAATCAGCCTGTGACCTGACATTATGTGACTGAGCTCACCTGTCTCACCCAGGATATATACAGACAATATTCACATAACATATAATAATATAATATACCCCTCCAACTACAGCTGCAGCCAGAGCCGGACAGGTGTAAGTCTTCTATAACCTCATTCAGGCATCACTAAGTACAAGAGCCTAAGAATCAGCCTGTGACCTGACATTATGTGACTGAGCTCACCTGTCTCACTCAGGATATATACAGACAATATTCACATAACATATAATAATATAATATACCCCTCCAACTACAGCTGCAGCCAGAGCCGGACAGGTGTAAGTCTTCTATAACCTCATTCAGGCATCACTAAGTACAAGAGCCTAAGAATCAGCCTGTGACCTGACATTATGTGACTGAGCTCACCTGTCTCACTCAGGATATATACAGACAATATTCACATAACATATAATAATATAATATACCCCTCCAACTACAGCTGCAGCCAGAGCCGGACAGGTGTAAGTCTTCTATAACCTCATTCAGGCATCACTAAGTACAAGAGCCTAAGAATCAGCCTGTGACCTGACATTATGTGACTGAGCTCACCTGTCTCACTCAGGATATATACAGACAATATTCACATAACATATAATAATATAATATACCCCTCCAACTACAGCTGCAGCCAGAGCCGGACAGGTGTAAGTCTTCTATAACCTCATTCAGGCATCACTAAGTACAAGAGCCTAAGAATCAGCCTGTGACCTGACATTATGTGACTGAGCTCACCTGTCTCACTCAGGATATATACAGACAATATTCACATAACATATAATAATATAATATACCCCTCCAACTACAGCTTCAGCCAGAGCCGGACAGGTGTAAGTCTTCTATAACCTCATTCAGGCATCACTAAGTACAAGAGCCTAAGAATCATCCTGTGACCTGACATTATGTGACTGAGCTCACCTGTCTCACTCAGGATATATACAGACAATATTCACAAAACATATAATAATATAATATACCCCTCCAACTACAGCTGCAGCCAGAGCCGGACAGGTGTAAGTCTTCTATAACCTCATTCAGGCATCACTAAGTACAAGAGCCTAAGAATCAGCCTGTGACCTGACATTATGTGACTGAGCTCACCTGTCTCACTCAGGATATATACAGACAATATTCACATAACATATAATAATATAATATACCCCTCCAACTACAGCTGCAGCCAGAGCCGGACAGGTGTAAGTCTTCTATAACCTCATTCAGGCATCACTAAGTACAAGAGCCTAAGAATCAGCCTGTGACCTGACATTATGTGACTGAGCTCACCTGTCTCACTCAGGATATATACAGACAATATTCACATAACATATAATAATATAATATACCCCTCCAACTACAGCTGCAGCCAGAGCCGGACAGGTGTAAGTCTTCTATAACCTCATTCAGGCATCACTAAGTACAAGAGCCTAAGAATCATCCTGTGACCTGACATTATGTGACTGAGCTCACCTGTCTCACTCAGGATATATACAGACAATATTCACATAACATATAATAATATAATATACCCCTCCAACTACAGCTTCAGCCAGAGCCGGACAGGTGTAAGTCTTCTATAACCTCATTCAGGCATCACTAAGTACAAGAGCCTAAGAATCAGCCTGTGACCTGACATTATGTGACTGAGCTCACCTGTCTCACCCAGGATATATACAGACAATATTCACATAACATATAATAATATAATATACCCCTCCAACTACAGCTGCAGCCAGAGCCGGACAGGTGTAAGTCTTCTATAACCTCATTCAGGCATCACTAAGTACAAGAGCCTAAGAATCAGCCTGTGACCTGACATTATGTGACTGAGCTCACCTGTCTCACTCAGGATATATACAAACAATATTCACATAACATATAATAATATAATATACCCCTCCAACTACAGCTGCAGCCAGAGCCGGACAGGTGTAAGTCTTCTATAACCTCATTCAGGCATCACTAAGTACAAGAGCCTAAGAATCAGCCTGTGACCTGACATTATGTGACTGAGCTCACCTGTCTCACTCAGGATATATACAGACAATATTCACATAACATATAATAATATAATATACCCCTCCAACTACAGCTGCAGCCAGAGCCGGACAGGTGTAAGTCTTCTATAACCTCATTCAGGCATCACTAAGTACAAGAGCCTAAGAATCAGCCTGTGACCTGACATTATGTGACTGAGCTCACCTGTCTCACTCAGGATATATACAGACAATATTCACATAACATATAATAATATAATATACCCCTCCAACTACAGCTGTAGCCAGAGCCGGACAGGTGTAAGTCTTCTATAACCTCATTCAGGCATCACTAAGTACAAGAGCCTAAGAATCAGCCTGTGACCTGACATTATGTGACTGAGCTCACCTGTCTCACTCAGGATATATACAGACAATATTCACATAACATATAATAATATAATATACCCCTCCAACTACAGCTTCAGCCAGAGCCGGACAGGTGTAAGTCTTCTATAACCTCATTCAGGCATCACTAAGTACAAGAGCCTAAGAATCATCCTGTGACCTGACATTATGTGACTGAGCTCACCTGTCTCACTCAGGATATATACAGACAATATTCACAAAACATATAATAATATAATATACCCCTCCAACTACAGCTGCAGCCAGAGCCGGACAGGTGTAAGTCTTCTATAACCTCATTCAGGCATCACTAAGTACAAGAGCCTAAGAATCAGCCTGTGACCTGACATTATGTGACTGAGCTCACCTGTCTCACTCAGGATATATACAGACAATATTCACATAACATATAATAATATAATATACCCCTCCAACTGCAGCTGTAGCTTAACTTCCTGCATCACATCACCGATATCTAGGTTGTAATACTATTCAGTGGAGGATATTCCCATGTGCAACCATCACCTGCAGGGAGATAACACAACTATTATTGTATATCACACACTCACACAGTATATATGCATTTATACACATCAACTTTCTTCACACAGTGATTGTTATGCTATAACCAACTTCTCAGTATGGGACATGTAATGTGAAAGTAAAGGAGGATCAATAAGTTCTGATAGCCATTTATTTAAGGGTTAATACTTTAGCTGCCATATTATCTCTTTCTGGTCCTTAGTTTGAAGAAGCAAAACAATGGTAAAGGATAGTTATCTATATGTATTTACTAATATTGTGGTAACACAGTAAGTGTATTATAAAAGGTAAACCAATAGGTACGGAAACTATTAGAGTGGAAACTAAGCTGTGGGTGGGTAATGAGTGTCTAACCCAAGAGTTTGTACACAGTTATAGTTTAAATATATATATATATATATATATATATATAATATCAGTATATACATTTAAGTTAGTGAAAGAAGCATATAACTAAAGATTATAGGAGTCCTCACCCATATTAAAGTATGTAGTAGAAGTGTTATTTACTTGATTCATTTGCAAGTGTAGATATGTACATGTGGTTTAATGTTACATTGTGTAACTAGTATGACCATCATTTTTGTGTGATTTATGCATTATATTATTGAGAATCCTCAGTATAACCCTCTTTCATAAGTTCTGCATCCTGAAACGTTCCAGCCTAATAAAGTCTGTATTTGTGTCAGATATAAGTCATCAGTAATTTCTCTATGATCGGGTTTGGAAAAAGGGGATAACCTTTCTCAAACGCGCTCTCCCACAGATAGGGGTTATCCCAAGCCAGCCCCTGGTACCTAGCTATCGTATATACAAGGCCTGGGTGGAGGCAAAATAGAATCAGCCTAAAAGCATAGCAGACGCACAGATAGTCTGAATACCCTAATTTAGTAGTAAAGTAGGGATATATATATATATATATATGAGTGTATGTAAATGGGGGCGCAGATGCTACTTTAAATTCACAGGGCACCACTCCCAGTCACAGGGTATCCCTTCTAATGCACAGAGCATCCCTGCCAGTCACAGGGCACCGCTCCCAGTCACAGGGCACCGCTCCCAGTCACAGGGTATCCCTTCTAATGCACAGAGCATCCCTGCCAGTCACAGGGCACCACTCCCAGTCACAGGGTATCCCTTCTAATGCACAGTACATCCCTGCTAGTCACAGGGCACCTCTCCCAGTCACAGGGTATCCCTTCTAATGCACAGCACATCCCTGCCAGTCACAGGGTATCCCTTCTAATGCACAGAGCATCCCTGCCAGTCACAGGGCACCGCTCCCAGTCACAGGGTATCCCTTCTAATGCACAGCACATCCCTGCCAGTCACAGGGTATCCCTTCTAATGCACAGCACATCCCTGCCAGTCACAGGGCACCGCTCCCAATCACAGGGTATCCCTTCTAATGCACAGAGCATCCCTGCCAGTCACAGGGCACCGCTCCCAGTCACAGGGTATCCCTTCTAATGCACAGTACATCCCTGCCAGTCACAGGGCACCGCTCCCAGTCACAGGGTATCCCTTCTAATGCACAGAGCATCCCTGCCAGTCACAGTGCACCGCTCCTAGTCACAGGGTATCCCTTCTAATGCACAGCACATCCCTGCCAGTCACAGGGCACCTCTCCCAGTCACAGGGTATCCCTTCTAATGCACAGTACATCCCTGCTAGTCACAGGGCACCGCTCCCAGTCACAGGGTATCCCTTCTAATGCACAGCACATCCCTGCCAGTCACAGGGCACCACTCCCAGTCACAGGGTATCCCTTCTAATGCACAGAGCATCCCTGCCAGTCACAGGGCACCGCTCCTAGTCACAGGGTATCCCTTCTAATGCACAGCACATCCCTGCTAGTCACAGGGCACCTCTCCCAGTCACAGAGTATCCCTTCTAATGCACAGTACATCCCTCCCAGTCACAGGGCCCCCTCTCCCAGTCACAGGGTATCCCTTCTAATGCACAGCACATCCATGCCAGTTACAGGGTATCCCTTCTAATGCACAGCACATCCCTGCCAGTCACAGGGTGGCCCTCCCAGTCACAGGGTATCCCTGCTAGTCACAGGGCACCGCTCCCAGTCACAGGGTATCCCTTGTAATGCACAGCACATCCCTGCCAGTCACAGGGCACCACTCCCAGTCACAGGGTATCCCTTCTAATGCACAGAGCATCCCTGCCAGTCACAGGGCACCGCTCCCAGTCACAGGGTATCCCTTCTAATGCACAGCACATCCCTGCCAGTCACAGGCACCACTCCCAGTCACAGGGTATCCCTTCTAATGCACAGAGCATCCCTGCCAGTCACAGGGCACCGCTCCCAGTCACAGGGCACCGCTCCCAGTCACAGGGTATCCCTTCTAATGCACAGAGCATCCCTGCCAGTCACAGGGCACCACTCCCAGTCACAGGGTATCCCTTCTAATGCACAGTACATCCCTGCTAGTCACAGGGCACCTCTCCCAGTCACAGGGTATCCCTTCTAATGCACAGTACATCCCTGCTAGTCACAGGGCACCTCTCCCAGTCACAGGGAGGCAAAATAGAATCAGCCTAAAAGCATAGCAGACGCACAGATAGTCTGAATACCCTAATTTAGTAGTAAAGTAGGGATATATATATATATATGAGTGTATGTAAATGGGGGCGCAGATGCTACTTTAAATTCACAGGGCACCACTCCCAGTCACAGGGTATCCCTTCTAATGCACAGAGCATCCCTGCCAGTCACAGGGCACCGCTCCCAGTCACAGGGCACCGCTCCCAGTCACAGGGTATCCCTTCTAATGCACAGAGCATCCCTGCCAGTCACAGGGCACCACTCCCAGTCACAGGGTATCCCTTCTAATGCACAGTACATCCCTGCTAGTCACAGGGCACCTCTCCCAGTCACAGGGTATCCCTTCTAATGCACAGCACATCCCTGCCAGTCACAGGGTATCCCTTCTAATGCACAGAGCATCCCTGCCAGTCACAGGGCACCGCTCCCAGTCACAGGGTATCCCTTCTAATGCACAGCACATCCCTGCCAGTCACAGGGTATCCCTTCTAATGCACAGCACATCCCTGCCAGTCACAGGGCACCGCTCCCAATCACAGGGTATCCCTTCTAATGCACAGAGCATCCCTGCCAGTCACAGGGCACCGCTCCCAGTCACAGGGTATCCCTTCTAATGCACAGTACATCCCTGCCAGTCACAGGGCACCGCTCCCAGTCACAGGGTATCCCTTCTAATGCACAGAGCATCCCTGCCAGTCACAGGGCACCGCTCCTAGTCACAGGGTATCCCTTCTAATGCACAGCACATCCCTGCCAGTCACAGGGCACCTCTCCCAGTCACAGGGTATCCCTTCTAATGCACAGTACATCCCTGCTAGTCACAGGGCACCGCTCCCAGTCACAGGGTATCCCTTCTAATGCACAGCACATCCCTGCCAGTCACAGGGCACCACTCCCAGTCACAGGGTATCCCTTCTAATGCACAGAGCATCCCTGCCAGTCACAGGGCACCGCTCCTAGTCACAGGGTATCCCTTCTAATGCACAGCACATCCCTGCTAGTCACAGGGCACCTCTCCCAGTCACAGAGTATCCCTTCTAATGCACAGTACATCCCTCCCAGTCACAGGGCCCCCTCTCCCAGTCACAGGGTATCCCTTCTAATGCACAGCACATCCATGCCAGTTACAGGGTATCCCTTCTAATGCACAGCACATCCCTGCCAGTCACAGGGTGGCCCTCCCAGTCACAGGGTATCCCTGCTAGTCACAGGGCACCGCTCCCAGTCACAGGGTATCCCTTGTAATGCACAGCACATCCCTGCCAGTCACAGGGCACCACTCCCAGTCACAGGGTATCCCTTCTAATGCACAGAGCATCCCTGCCAGTCACAGGGCACCGCTCCCAGTCACAGGGTATCCCTTCTAATGCACAGCACATCCCTGCCAGTCACAGGCACCACTCCCAGTCACAGGGTATCCCTTCTAATGCACAGAGCATCCCTGCCAGTCACAGGGCACCGCTCCCAGTCACAGGGTATCCCTTCTAATGCACAGAGCATCCCTGCCAGTCACAGGGCACCACTCCCAGTCACAGGGTATCCCTTCTAATGCACAGTACATCCCTGCTAGTCACAGGGCACCTCTCCCAGTCACAGGGTATCCCTTCTAATGCACAGTACATCCCTGCTAGTCACAGGGCACCTCTCCCAGTCACAGGGTATCCCTTCTAATGCACAGCACATCCCTGCCAGTCACAGGGTATCCCTTCTAATGCACAGAGCATCCCTGCCAGTCACAGGGCACCGCTCCCAGTCACAGGGTATCCCTTCTAATGCACAGCACATCTCTGCCAGTCACAGGGTATCCCTTCTAATGCACAGCACATCCCTGCCAGTCACAGGGCACCGCTCCCAGTCACAGGGTATCCCTTCTAATGCACAGAGCATCCCTGCCAGTCACAGGGCACCGCTCCCAGTCACAGGGTATCCCTTCTAATGCACAGTACATCCCTGCCAGTCACAGGGCACCGCTCCCAGTCACAGGGTATCCCTTCTAATGCACAGAGCATCCCTGCCAGTCACAGGGCACCGCTCCTAGTCACAGGGTATCCCTTCTAATGCACAGCACATCCCTGCCAGTCACAGGGCACCTCTCCCAGTCACAGGGTATCCCTTCTAATGCACAGTACATCCCTGCTAGTCACAGGGCACCGCTCCCAGTCACAGGGTATCCCTTGTAATGCACAGCACATCCCTGCCAGTCACAGGGCACCGCTCCCAGTCACAAGGTATCCCTTCTAATGCATAGTACATCCCTGCCAGTCACAGGGCACCACTCCCAGTCACAGGGTATCCCTTCTAATGCACAGTACATCCCTCCCAGTCACAGGGCCCCCTCTCCCAGTCACAGGGTATCCCTTCTAATGCACAGCACATCCATGCCAGTTACAGGGTATCCCTTCTAATGCACAGCACATCCCTGCCAGTCACAGGGTGGCCCTCCCATTCACAGGGTATCCCTGCTAGTCACAGGGCACCGCTCCCAGTCACAGGGTATCCCTTGTAATGCACAGCACATCCCTGCCAGTCACAGGGCACCACTCCCAGTCACAGGGTATCCCTTCTAATGCACAGAGCATCCCTGCCAGTCACAGGGCACCGCTCCCAGTCACAGGGTATCCCTTCTAATGCACAGCACATCCCTGCCAGTCACAGGCACCGCTCCCAGTCACAGGGTATCCCTTCTAATGCACAGCACATCCCTGCCAGTCACAGGGTATCCGTTCTAATGCACAGAGTATCCCTCCCAGTCACAGGGCACCGCTCCCAGTCACAGGGTATCCCTTCTAATGCACAGAGCATCCCTGCCAGTCACAGGGCACCGCTCCTAGTCACAGGGTATCCCTTCTAATGCTCAGAGCATCCCTGCCAGTCACAGGGCACCTCTCCCAGTCACAGGGTATCCCTTCTAATGCACAGTACATCCCTGCTAGTCACAGGGCACCGCTCCCAGTCACAGGGTATCCCTTCTAATGCACAGCACATCCCTGCCAGTCACAGGGTATCCCTTCTAATGCACAGCACATCCCTGCTAGTCACAGGGCACCGCTCCCAGTCACAGGGTATCCCTTCTAATGCACAGAGCATCCCTGCCAGTCACAGGGCACCACTCCCAGTCACAGGGTATCCCTTCTAATGCACAGAGCATCCCTGCCAGTCACAGGGCACCGCTCCCAGTCACAGGGTATCCCTTCTAATGCACAGCACATCCCTGCCAGTCACAGGGTATCCCTTCTAATGCACAGAGCATCCCTGCCAGTCACAGGGCACCGCTCCCAGTCACAGGGTATCCCTTCTAATGCACAGTACATCCCTGCCAGTCACAGGGCACCGCTCCCAGTCACAGGGTATCCCTTCTAATGCACAGAGCATCCCTGCCAGTCACAGGGCACCGCTCCTAGTCACAGGGTATCCCTTCTAATGCACAGCACATCCCTGCCAGTCACAGGGCACCTCTCCCAGTCACAGGGTATCCCTTCTAATGCACAGTACATCCCTGCTAGTCACAGGGCACCGCTCCCAGTCACAGGGTATCCCTTCTAATGCACAGCACATCCCTGCCAGTCACAGGGCACCGCTCCCAGTCACAGGGTATCCCTTCTAATGCACAGTACATCCCTGCTAGTCACAGGGCACCGCTCCCAGTCACAGGGTATCCCTTCTAATGCACAGAGCATCCCTGCCAGTCACAGGGCACCGCTCCCAGTCACAGGGTATCCCTTCTAATGCACAGTACATCCCTGCCAGTCACAGGGCACCGCTCCCAGTCACAGGGTATCCCTTCTAATGCACAGAGCATCCCTGCCAGTCACAGGGCACCGCTCCTAGTCACAGGGTATCCCTTCTAATGCACAGCACATCCCTGCCAGTCACAGGGCACCTCTCCCAGTCACAGGGTATCCCTTCTAATGCACAGTACATCCCTGCTATTCACAGGGCACCGCTCCCAGTCACAGGGTATCCCTTCTAATGCACAGCACATCCCTGCCAGTCACAGGGCACCGCTCCCAGTCACAGGGTATCCCTTCTAATGCACAGTACATCCCTGCTAGTCACAGGGCACCTCTCCCAGTCACAGGGTATCCCTTCTAATGCACAGTACATCCCTCCCAGTCACAGGGCCCCCTCTCCCAGTCACAGGGTATCCCTTCTAATGCACAGCACATCCCTGCCAGTCACAGGGTATCCCTTCTAATGCACAGCACATCCCTGCCAGTCACAGGGTGGCCCTCCCAGTTACAGGGTATCCCTTCTAGTCACAGGGCACCGCTCCCAGTCACAGGGTATCCCTTGTAATGCACAGCACATCCCTGCCAGTCACAGGGCACCACTCCCAGTCACAGGGTATCCCTTCTAATGCACAGAGCATCCCTGCCAGTCACAGGGCACCGCTCCCAGTCACAGGGTATCCCTTCTAATGCACAGCACATCCCTGCCAGTCACAGGGTATCCGTTCTAATGCACAGAGTATCCCTGCCAGTCACAGGGCACCGCTCCCAGTCACAGGGTATCCCTTCTAATGCACAGAGCATCCCTGCCAGTCACAGGGCACCGCTCCTAGTCAGAGGGTATCCCTTCTAATGCACAGAGCATCCCTGCTAGTCACAGGGCACCGCTCCCAGTCACAGGGTATCCCTTCTAATGCACAGTACATCCCTGCCAGTCACAGGGCACCGCTCCCAGTCACAGGGTATCCCTTCTAATGCACAGCACATCCCTGCCAGTCACAGGGCACCACTCCCAGTCACAGGGTATCCCTTCTAATGCACAGTACATCCCTGCTAGTCACAGGGCACCTCTCCCAGTCACAGGGTATCCCTTCTAATGCACAGTACATCCCTGCCAGTCACAGGCTATCCCTTCTAATGCACAGTACATCCCTGCCAGTCACAGGGCACCACTCCCAGTTACAAGGCACCGCTCCCAGTCACAGGGTATCCCTTCTAATGCACAGCACATCCCTGCCAGTCCCAGGGTATCCCTTCTAATGCACAGCACATCCCTGCTAGTCACAGGGCACCGCTCCCAGTCACAGGGCACCGCTCCCAGTCACAGGGTATCCCTTCTAATGCACAGAGCATCCCTGCCAGTCACAGGGCACCGCTCCCAGTCACAGGGTATCCCTTCTAATGCACAGCACATCCCTGCCAGTCACAGGGCACCACTCCCAGTTACAGGGCACCGCTCCCAGTCACAGGGTATCCCTTCTAATGCACAGCACATCCCTGCCAGTCACAGGGTATCACTTCTAATGCACAGCACATCCCTGCCAGTCACAGGGCACCGATCCCAGTCACAGGGTATCCCTTCTAATGCACAGCACATCCCTGCCAGTCACAGGGCACCGCTCCCAGTCACAGGGTATCCCTTCTAATGCACAGTACATCCCTGCTAGTCACAGGGCACCTCTCCCAGTCACAGGGTATCCCTTCTAATGCACAGTACATCCCTCCCAGTCACAGGGCCCCCTCTCCCAGTCACAGGGTATCCCTTCTAATGCACAGCACATCCCTGCCAGTCACAGGGTATCCCTTCTAATGCACAGCACATCCCTGCCAGTCACAGGGTGGCCCTCCCAGTTACAGGGTATCCCTTCTAGTCACAGGGCACCGCTCCCAGTCACAGGGTATCCCTTGTAATGCACAGCACATCCCTGCCAGTCACAGGGCACCACTCCCAGTCACAGGGTATCCCTTCTAATGCACAGAGCATCCCTGCCAGTCACAGGGCACCGCTCCCAGTCACAGGGTATCCCTTCTAATGCACAGCACATCCCTGCCAGTCACAGGGTATCCGTTCTAATGCACAGAGTATCCCTGCCAGTCACAGGGCACCGCTCCCAGTCACAGGGTATCCCTTCTAATGCACAGAGCATCCCTGCCAGTCACAGGGCACCGCTCCTAGTCACAGGGTATCCCTTCTAATGCACAGAGCATCCCTGCTAGTCACAGGGCACCGCTCCCAGTCACAGGGTATCCCTTCTAATGCACAGTACATCCCTGCCAGTCACAGGGCACCGCTCCCAGTCACAGGGTATCCCTTCTAATGCACAGCACATCCCTGCCAGTCACAGGGCACCACTCCCAGTCACAGGGTATCCCTTCTAATGCACAGTACATCCCTGCTAGTCACAGGGCACCTCTCCCAGTCACAGGGTATCCCTTCTAATGCACAGTACATCCCTGCCAGTCACAGGGTATCCCTTCTAATGCACAGTACATCCCTGCCAGTCACAGGGCACCACTCCCAGTTACAAGGCACCGCTCCCAGTCACAGGGTATCCCTTCTAATGCACAGCACATCCCTGCCAGTCCCAGGGTATCCCTTCTAATGCACAGCACATCCCTGCTAGTCACAGGGCACCGCTCCCAGTCACAGGGCACCGCTCCCAGTCACAGGGTATCCCTTCTAATGCACAGAGCATCCCTGCCAGTCACAGGGCACCGCTCCCAGTCACAGGGTATCCCTTCTAATGCACAGCACATCCCTGCCAGTCACAGGGCACCACTCCCAGTTACAGGGCACCGCTCCCAGTCACAGGGTATCCCTTCTAATGCACAGCACATCCCTGCCAGTCACAGGGTATCACTTCTAATGCACAGCACATCCCTGCCAGTCACAGGGCACCGATCCCAGTCACAGGGTATCCCTTCTAATGCACAGCACATCCCTGCCAGTCACAGGGTGGCCCTCCCAGTCACAGGGTATCCCTTCTAATGCACAGTACATCCCTGCCAGTCACAGGGCATCCCTCCCAGTCACAGGGTATCCCTTCTAATGCACAGCACATCCCTGCCAGTCAAAGGGTATCACTTCTAATGCACAGCACATCCCTGCCAGTCACAGGGCACCGCTCCCAGTCACAGGGTATCCCTTCTAATGCACAGCACATCCCTGCTAGTCACAGGGCACCGCTCCCAGTCACAGGGTATCCCTTCTAATGCACAGTACATCCCTGCCAGTCACAGGGCACCGCTCCCAGTCACAGAGTATCCCTTCTAATGCACAGCACATCCCTGCCAGTCACAGGGCACCGCTCCCAGTCACAGGGTATCCCTTCTAATGCACAGCACATCCCTGCCAGTCACAGGGCACCGCTCCCAGTCACAGGGTATCCCTTCTAATGCACAGAGCATCCCTGCCAGTCACAGGGCATCCCTCCCAGTCACAGGGTATCCCTTCTAATGCACAGAGCATCCCTGCCAGTCACAGGGTATCCCTTCTAATGCACAGAGCATCCCTGCCAGTCACAGGGTTTCCCTTCTAATGCACAGAGCATCCCTGCCAGTCACAGGGCACCGCTCCCAGTCACAGGGTATCCCTTCTAATGCACAGAGCATCCCTGCCAGTCACAGGGCACCACTCCCAGTCTCAGGGTATCCCTTCTAATGCACAGCACATCCCTGCCAGTCACAGGGCACCGATCCTAGTCACAGGGTATCCCTTCTAATGCACAGAGCATCCCTGCCAGTCACAGGGCACCGCTCCCAGTCACAGGGTATCCCTTCTAATGCACAGAGCATCTCTGCCAGTCACAGGGTATCCCTTCTAATGCACAGCACATCCCTGCCAGTCACCGGGCATCCCTCCCAGTCACAGGGTATCCCTTCTAATGCACAGAGCATCCCTGCCAGTCACAGGGTATCCCTTCTAATGCACAGTACATCCCTGCTAGTCACAGGGCACCGCTCCCAGTCGTATAAAGCATCCTATACAGCCAGCATCCCTCACACTGCATTTATATGTACAGTATACCATGTATCACAGAGCAACAATCATCATCACCATAACGAGCATCCTGCACAGATCATCCCTCCCGTAAACAGACAGAGCATTGCAGCCTGCACACAGCAGCATCTGGTACACATCCAGCATCCTGAGTGGCCTGGGTGTGGTGGCGTCAGGTTGTGGCCACTGCAGTGCAGACCCATCAGCTCCTCCCACCAGTGTCTGATAGCCCCGAGGAAGAGAAGAGAGAGAGCCAGTATGAGTACCTGTCAGACAGCCGGAAGCGGCTGTACTCTGTCTCATCGGCACAGTACAGCACATGCGGGAGCCCCTGGGTGCAGGGCCGGTGCAAGCTTTCCTGGCACCCTAGGCATTTCTTTAACCTTGCACCCCCCCCTCTCGGATAGCTACACAAGCCTTTATACAGTGCCCCCAGTAGTGGTCCCCCTATGCAGTACCCCTTACATAATGCCCCCGGTAGTAGTCCCCCTTATATAGTGACCCCATTACTAACCCCCCAGCAGTGCCCCAGTAGTAGTCCCCCCCAGCAGTGCCTCCAGTAGTAGTCCCCCACCTATGCAGTGCCCCCAGCAGTAATCCCCACCTATGCAGTGCCCCAGTAGTGGTCCCTCCAGTAGTAGTGCCCCCAGCAGTAGCCCCCCCAGTAATGCCCCCAGTAGTAGCCCCCTCAGAAATGCCCCCAGTAGTAGTGTCCCCCCCAGCAATGCCCCCAGTAGTAGCCCCCCCAGCAATACCCCCAGCAGTAGTCCCTCCCAGCAGTAATCCCCCTCTATGCAGTGCCCGTAGAAGTAGTAAACACCCCCCCCACCAGACAGACACACACTAAAAAAAATCTACTTACCTTGATCAACGCTCCGACATCTGCTCCTCCGTCCGGTGTCCTCCCGGGCCGGCCGCTCTGCATCTCCCATCACCCACTGCGGAAGCCGGAAGAGCTTGGCTCCGGCAGTGGGCGCAAGGCAAGCAGCTGATGAGTCTATCTGACTCTCATCAGCTGCTAAAACAAACACAGCTGCCGGCGCCGGCGGCTGTGTGTTTGTTATACTAGTAGTGTAGTGTGGACTGCACTTATGTGTGGTCCACACTACCGCCCTGACTGGGTGACTAACAGATGCTAGAGGTCCAGTAGGACCACTAGCATATGTCTCCTCCTAGGCGGCGGCCATTTTTGGATGGCCGTTTTCAGCATGGCCGTAGTCCGCATGGATGGCCGTAGTCCACATGGAATCTGCAGCCCCCCTGCCACCGCATTCCACAAGCCTCCGCACCCCCAAGCCACTGCGGGGGCGGTAGTTACGCCACTGGTGGAGGGCCACTTAGCTCTGCTGCACCAAGTGGGGCTTCATTTGTCAATAACCTTTGGAGAGGTCTTAAATACCATTACCGATGTCCTAGCCTATGAGCAATCTTCAGGAGGAGTACCCGATGTACAGAATCCTGAAGGGGTGCCAGAGGTCCAAGAGGTGTCTGCTTGCCAGAGGTCCGAGAGGTGCCTGCCTTGCCAGAGGTCCGAGAGGATCCACCCATGTCTGCCTTGCCTAAAGTGCAGACTCAAGAAGGGAAGCCTGAAATACCAACCCCACATAATGGGGATAATGTGCGGTTCCTTGAGGGGGTATCGCAGTCTCCAGTTCCAGGAACAATATCGGATCTGTCTACCCCAGGAGGGTCATCTGATTCTGTAACAGTAGAAAAGACATCTGTCCTCAAGTCTAGTCCTGTAGCCCCTGGAGGGGTATCTGATTATGTGTCAAGTCCTGAAGCCCCAGAAGGGGCATTTGTTTTCAAGTCTAGTCCTGCAGCCCCTGGAGGGTTACTGATTCCAGCTGAGACCCCAGGAAGGGGGGTAGTTCCTGTGGAGTTCCCTGATGGGGAGATTCCAGCTAAGACCCCAGGAGGGGTAGATCCTGCCAAGTTCCCTGAAGGGGTGCTTCCAGTCAAAACCCAAGGAGGGGTGTGATAAGGAAGAATTCTTAGACCGTCAGTTTGTGATAAAGCAGATAGACTTTTTATTAAAGCAATACCTCCACTATTCTGCGCAGAGTAACGTGGAGGGGTTAGCACATGGAGTATCAGTCAGATCCCTCTGGCAATGTACCAGTAAATAAGGGATTATATACACACCAGTGGCATAAATTGCAAAATCATTAACAAGAGGGTGTTTACATGTATATTACAATCAAGATATTTGATTGGTTGATGCATAGGAGAAGGGTTGTGACAATATACTATAATGCATGTAACGGGGTTGGGTTTCTTAGTGAATGAGTAATTAATATCAGATGATGAGTCTGATCTTTGACATCTTATGCTCTGGTCATCATGACATCTTAGATTAAATCTTCTCGAAAGGTTGGGGTTATCTCTTTAAGCAAACATAAAAATAGGCTCAAATGTATCACACCACAGTCTGACAGGCGTCCAACTTCACATATCACGTAGTCCACAGTAAAAGACAGTTTTATGACTTATTTTCTGATTATAAAAGACATTTTAACCCATATCCATCCGAATCACTGTAAAAGCTACAAACACATATATTAATATATAAAACCTTATTAATTCCTTTATTTCAGGTAATACTGACTCCATTTTTATTTAACATCAACAGGTGTTTCATCCCTTGCCTCCAAAAGAGACTTCTGAATATCCAGCTTCTGAAAAGACTTCTAAACATTCACTTTCTGAAAAAACTAACCCGTCAGTCCTAGGAGGGGCACCGTACCCTGCAAAGTCTGTAAAGAAATACCAACCAGTTATTTCAGCAGGGAATTCACAGCATCCTCCTAAAGACTCTCAATCCTTTGTTCCGAATCAAGACCCTGACTTAGTCATTTTCAATGGAAAATTATAATAATATCATGATCTGATGCTTCAGTGTCTAGAAGTAGCTCCACTGCTTACTCCAGCTGAGAACATACGATGACTATGGCCCTCATTCAGAGCCGCACGTTAACAACAGTACGCTCGTTGCGTTCCGATGTTGACTAACCGCGCATGCGTCGGGGTTACACCGCGCATGCGCGTACGGCAAATTGCGAGCTTTTTTTCTCTCGTTCCTAAAATAGCGTACAGGAAGTGACATGTCAAATGTGATTGACAGAACAGGGCGTTTTTGGGTGTTGACGGGGGTGGAGATGACAAAACGCAGGCGTGGCGAAGCGTTTTTGGGGCGTACATACATTAGCAGATGCGAACGTCAAATGTGTTCGGACCGTCTCATACGTCACTGAAACATCCGCTTTCCCTTCAAAATGCTCGCACAGCTTAGGGTCAGGATTACTCGACCACATTGGCGATGGCCTTCTCCTCCGTCCCGGGACTCCACGATGGTGCTGCGATTAATCGTGGCTGGTCAGTAAAGTAATTAGTGTTGGATTGAAATCCGGCTTGGTATGTGTTTGGAAAGCAGTTTATTGGGATAGCACAAAAGCGTACGCAGGTGGAAATCAGAGCTGCTAATGTCATGATTACATAATCAATTAGCGTACATTTTTGGGGTTTTATTTTGGCCACAATTTGGTGGTTATGGCCTATTGTAAAAATAATGTCATCATCTTTTAATTAGCTCCCCTTTTTTTTGGTTTACTGTGGAATTTGCATCGCTATGTGTTTTTTTAAACGTTACTTAAAGAGGCCTTTTTTTTAACAAAAGAGGGTCAGTTTTTGCGTTTCAGGCCAGGATTAAATGTAACCCATTTGTACAATAATGTCACAATACAATGTCTGTTTTTTTTGTAAAATTTATTGTTTACACACAAACAAATTGGCATAATATTGTATGGCCTTTTTTTGTGGCCAAGATATTTGATCTAAAAAAAAAAAAAACATAACTACTAACATAATCGTAAATACAAAATTTAAAAACATTTCACAAGAAAGGAGAGGGAAGTTTTGACCAGAAAGGAATATGAGCCAAGCACAGAAGGAAAGTGGGAAAAGTCGCCATTGCTGTCACCGTTTTCTCGCCCGTTTGGATGGGTGAGGGTGGGCGCCAGACCGGGTCCGGGATGCCATCGGGCTGGCCTGTCCAGAGGCAGATGTTGTGGCCTCTGGACTAGGCACAGGGCTAGGCACATTTGGAGGATTGCCTGATGTTGTGCCAGAGGTGGAGGATCTGGATGTTCCGGCAGGAAGGGAGGTCGGCTCCACCATGTGCTGGCGAACGAGCTGCTCCAGGGCATCGGCGATGCGGATGTTGGCCCTGGTATTTTCCGCCAGGGCCTGAGCAATGGTCACGTTGGCCGCAGCATTTTGCTCCAGGGCCTCAGCCACCCGTATCAGACTGGCGTCCATCCTCTGCAGAATCTCCGTATGGCAATCCGATTTAAAATTGAGTTCTGTGAGGAGGCCCACTGCCTGCGAGGGGGCACGCCCTGGACTGGCTTCTGCAGGGTCCTCAGCCGGATGTACTGGTTCCTCCCCTGCAGAGTCAGCAGAAATTCTGCGGCCAAGGCTCCCCTCTGGAGCAGACTCATCCGCCTCTGTCTCTGTTAGGAAATTGGAGAAAAGACTCACATTAGAATCTACATATTGGCACAATAGCATTTCTGAGATGGTGACATCACAAGACTTACCTTGGCCAACATGAGGAGCCGCAAAGTCTGGCATGTCCGTATCCATGTTGGACACGCCAAACACCTCCACAGCCTGCACACACCCCTGTGCCATCTCTTCTAAGTCTGTCAACTCCAATGACACAGGGGTGGGACCCCCACCTGTCCCCCTTGCATGCCTAGCCCTGTCGGCAAGTTTTTGCTTTAGACGATATTTGAAGTCTGCCCATCTGTGGAATGAATTTGGAACCATTATCCTTTTTTTAACAATGGGGTTTGTTTATAGGATGGGAAAGTGTTTACTTACCGCCGTTTGACATCCCGGGCTAGACGGACATAATCACCCACCCTATTGACAGCAACGGCGACCTCCTCCCACATTCTCCACTTCTGGCTTTGGCTCATATTCCTGGCTGCCTGGGGCAGGATGTCAACGCACTTCTGGATCAAAACCTCCATCTCCTTGCTTGTGAAATGTGGCTGCCTTTTTTTTTTTGCAGCTTTGGCGGGTTGACTGGGGCCAGCAGTCTCTTCCATGTCATCCTCCTCACCTATTTGGGTAAATATGCAGATTTAGCCACTTCACAACTTGCACAATATTATGTTTTAAAATACTCATTGACAAAAAATGCATGAAGGCCTTACCGCCGCAATTTTGACCATTGTTTCCCTGGTTTGAAGCCATGTCTCTGCTTCCAGCATGAAATCATCCAGAAATTCTATGTGATTTCGTGACGTATTTATACATGCGTCGTTAGATTGCGGCCGCATCATTGATTGTGCGTCCCTATGATTCATCCTTAATTTGTGCGGGAAAATAAACACTATTTATGGCTTGGTGTGTGTGGATTCGAGGTGGGGTTGTTGGAGTGTTGTCGGTGAAGTGGTTTGGATTTGGTTGGTTGGTTGCGTTTGGAGGATTTTGGAGAGTTGTTTTTTTGTTTGTTTTTGCTACATTTCTTTGGTTTTTCCGTTCGCATTTTTTTCATTTTTTCAACATCCTTTCCTGATTTGGTAAGTTTTGTGCATTCAAATTTGTGGCCAATTGTTGTATTCTTCTGTTTTGTGGTTAGTTAATTTGTTTAACACTCATTTCATATTTTTTAGTTTTTTTTGGTTTTCGGACCCAAAGAAGTTTTTTGAGGACATCTTATATATTCGAGTTGGGTAAGTCCATTTTTTGTCTTGCATTTGCGAATGAATTACCGCATTTTTGACTGTTGGTGTAGTGACTTGCATTTGCGAATAATTTACCGCATTTTGGACTGTTGGTGTAGTGACTTGCATTTGCGAATAATTTACCGCATTTTGGACTGTTGGTGTAGTGACTTGCATTTGCGAATAATTTACCGCATTTTGGACGGCTTATTCATCATATAATCCAGTTTTGCTTTTCCCTTTTCCATTTTTTGGGTCCATTTGAACCCTATTTGACGTACGGTGTGCAATGTAGTTTTCAGCGATGGCCAAATGTGTTTTTCCGTTATTTTCTGTGTTGGCTTGCAACAATTTTTTACCTAAAAAAAAACCCTTTAAATTTTTGACGTCTCATTGTTGCCTTTTTTACAGTTTATACGTATCATGACAATACCCCGGCATGTAAGCAGCTATGGATGGTATCAGAAAGCTAAGTTTTTTTTTCTTACTTTTGGGGTGGGTCAAAAGCCTTACATTGTAAACTTTGAATTTCAGATAGATCTGGGGCGAATTGTTCTGGCCCTGCTCCCGGAAGACGACCAACCTCAAACTCGTCCCAGGCGTAGGCATCGTAGGCATGCAAGGCCCCAGATATTTCGAACACGTGTCACCCTTTTTGGAATGCCCGATGATGAGGTTTTAAGACGCTACCGTCTACCTCCCAAAATCATCATAGACACTCTCTCATTAATAGAAAGTGATCTTGAGCGGCAAATTGACAGTCCAACAGCAATACCACCACTGACGCAATTTATGGCGGTGTTACATTTCTGTGCCTCAGGATCGTTTCAAACAACGGTCGGAATAGTGGCGGGCATCTCCCAATCCTCCTTTTCCCGGATCCTGAGGGCAGTGATGGAGGCACTTTTCAAGCACCTCCATCATTTTATTCAAATGCCTTTGGATATGGGTGCCCTTAGTGTGGCCAAGGCCAATTTTTACCAAATAGCTGGCTTCCCACACATCATAGGGGTTGTGGATGGTACTCACATACCACTTCAGCCTCCAGCACGGCTGGAGGCCATATTTAGAAACAGGAAACACTATCACTCCCTGAATGTAATGGTGGTATGTGATGCCTCCCTCCAGATCCTGTCCCTGAATGCTAAATTACCCGGAAGTGCTCATGACTCCTTCGTCATCCGGCAATCAGGGATATGGCAGAAATTAACCAACCTACAAGCTGGTGATGCGTGGCTTCTGGGTAAGTGGAGACCTTTAGTACATAACAATGTTAAGCTTGATACACAGTGTTCCTGATGTGGTCTATTTTTGTTCACAGGAGACAGTGGATACCCTTGCATGTCCTGGCTGCTCACTCCTTATTTGGCTCCCACACCAGGGCCACAAAGTGCGTATAATTCCGCACTTACAGCCACCAGGCAAGTGGTGGAGCGCTGTATCGGCCTTTTAAAAGGCCGATTTAGATGCCTCCACCGCTCTGGTGGCGAGCTCATGTATGTGCCGGATATGGTGTCTAAAATTGTGGTCCTGTGTGGGATATTTCACAACATTGCCATAAGGAGTGGTGTCCCAATGCAGCCAGAGGATGCCTTACCTGAGGATGGCCCCCCCGAGGTTGGTCGAAGGTCAGTATGTGGGGGGGCCATACGCGATGATGTGGTGGCCAGATTTTTTAGGTAAGTTTGTTCCAAACTCCAGTGTTTATACCTAATGTGTTTTTTTTTTTTGGCAAACATCTAATTTATTTTTATTTTTCTCACCATCTTCTGTTTGTTCACATAATCTTTGGCACTCCAACGCTCACTACTTCCTGCTACCCTTACCAAACCTGGATCTGGTCCTTTTGGGCATATATTCTGGAACCCATATCGCAACGCCATGTTTGTGGAATCATGTTGGCATGGTCCTTCGTCAACCAGTTCTTGATTTTGTGTTTTTATTTATTTTTTTCTTGGTATGTGTTGTATTTGAATTTATCACTGTGTATTTTTTTTGGGAGTGACCACTTTGTTTTCTCTGTTATGTGGTGAATAAATGTTTGAAGAGTGAAATGGTCTTCCTTTTTTGGGACGTTAACAGCAAGTGTAACCAGGTTAACACAAGTTACATTTGACTAAGGGGTAAACCAGTACTGACGCCAGATGAGCAAAACTGAAATATGTTTTCAGCTTTCCAATCCACACCAAAAGGAAGCCTGGCCCAACCTTGGGATTTGTAAGATTGGCCTAAGCAGCTTGCGCACCAAGTAGGAACCTGGAAAATGTAGAAATCTGAAATTGACACTACACCCAAAAAGGGAAATTACATTGTTACTGTTATGTGTTTCTGGTGTCTGTTTGACATACAAAGACAAAACACAATCTAACTTTTACAAAAGGGAAATCCTTGCAGGAACTTATGTCAGGCTAAACTATCTTGGTTTTGGTTTTTAAAAATGATCCACAACGTATATTTGTCTTTAAAATTTTATTGGGAAAATACAACAAAAAAAAAAAATCTAATGCCGAAGGAGGCCAGACAGCCGGTCGAGGGCCACCAGAAGGCCGATTACATGGTGGCGCATCTGCCCCACAACATCCGCCACCTCTTGCCGACGCCTCTGTTCCTCTGTGGGTGAGAAAAGTGTGTGGGTTAATACAACAATAGGGACTCCACAGAAAAACATTAATTAAAAAACAAATCACTCCTAAACCCAAAAACATAAATAAAAAGTGTGGGCTGGCAAAAATACAAGGCCTAGGTACAAATTCCCACAGGTATGATATGTGTATGCTTAAATCACCAGGAAGAGGTAAAGGCAAACCTTCACAATCAACAAAAGTCAAGCCACAAAAACACGAAGAAAGGCACGACACATGATTACATACAAACAGTTTGTGCTTTAAAAAAAAATAATACAAAACATACCGGGAAAAAAATCGGGAGCTCCGGCAAAACCTCCATGATCCTCCTCGGAGGATCCGTCATTCCCCAAAGAATGGGGCGGAGTTATGCTGGACTCCGGGGAGGGGGTAATTGGAAGAGGGGTGGGTGGAGGAGAGGGGGAAGTGGGACGGAGGGGAAGGAGGCCCGACATTTCCGGGAGAGGGTCTGGGAAGGATGGGGAGGAGTGGGGAATAGGGGAAAGATTTGGGGTGGAGTGTTGGCTGGGGGTTGGGGAGAGTGGGCGGGAACGCCGTCTGGACGGACGTTGACGGCGGAGTCTTGGCTGTCCCCCTAAAATATGTCAAAGAAATTGCGTTTAGTTTATGGACAAATCCGGCCAAACAAACAAAAAAAAAAAAAAAAAATAGCAGTAGAATTAAAAATTCATAAAAAGAGGGAAAACATGCAGACGCAGATATGAGTACAAATAATAAATAGAACAGACAGGAAAACATGCAGACGCAGATATGAGTACAAATAATAAATAGAACAGACAGGAAAACATGCAGACGCAGATATGAGTACAAATAATAAATAGAACAGACAGGAAAACATGCAGACGCAGATATGAGTACAAATAATAAATAGAACAAACATGAAAACATGCACACGCAGTTTGCCCCACAAACACAAACATTAAAACCACAATACATAACACTTACTTGCCAGGATCTGCATGCGAAAGCATGCCAGCAAGCGGGGCGTTCGCCGTTGCAGGTCGGACCACCTGCGCTCCAGCTGCCCGATGTTGCGGCGTGATCCAAAGGACCGCAGGCGGGACCGTACCTCCGCATACGCGGAGCGCTTCTGCCGGTTGGTCATGGGTTCTGGCTGGCTGGTGATCCGGCGATCCATTACCTCCGTAAGCACCAGCAGCTCACGCCTGGTGAATGCGGAGGCTCTCATGATGGCAATGGTGTTTTTCTTAAAAATCATTTTTGATAAAGTGTGTAAAAATTTTCTGATTGGCTAATGTATTTTGGAAATTAACAGGAGCAATTTTATTGGTTAGTGTATGAGTCATGTGTTCGACAGGGCCAGAAATCTCTGGAGAGTTATGATAGGCTTGATGCAGTGACATGCGTAAGCAAATTTAAATAAAGAAATGAACCCAGGGAAATATGCGGGGATCCACAGCAATAGTACAATTGTTTAATTGTGGTTCACATGTTTTTTAAACAATACAAGCGAATGTTTCATCCGTACGTATTCTGCGGGTAAACACAAACACAGACAAGAGTAAAGTTTCTTTCATTGTGTTGAAAAAAAACAAACAATTAAGCTAATTGATACATTGATTGGCATGATACGATTGATGGAGGTAGGCAGAATAAAGGAGCAGGTAATCGACATCTGACAAGGCCACTTCCTGTTTATACTTGTGCGTGCGTTCCTTTCAAGCCATTTCGGGGATGTACGCTCGCTATTTCGTACGCTCGTTAGTTAGAGGAGGGGTCGTCAGAGTTTAGGGAGGAATTTTAGATGCGAACGAAAATACGAGCGAGCCATTGAATTTAAATATTTTTGTACGTACGCCTAACGTACGTGCGCCCGCTTGCGTGCGGCTCTGAATGAGGGCCTATGTCCTTCAGAGGGGAGACTTTGAAATGGGTTAAGCCACTTATTCGGTCCAGTGATCCTGTTCTTCAAGATTTGCAAGCCTTCAATAATGCCGTTATTAGAAGATTTGGTGGTCCTGACATAGGCCCAGATTCAGAGCCGCTCGTAAGCGGCCGCTCGTTCGTTCTGACCGATGTTCGCACATCTGCGCATGCGTACGGATTTTAATACGCATGCGCGAACCAGTCAGTGCGGCCGAAAATCGTTTGTTCGCTATATAGTGAATGCCTGCTATTTTGAGTGACAGAAGGAGGCGTATGTGAGTGGTAACAGGGGAAGGTGCTTTAAAACGGGGGTGTGGAATTCAAACGCAGGCGTGCTTAAAGGTCAAAACGGGCGTTTTAAGGGAGTGCATAATTAATACAGCAGCGTCATTGACCACGTCACTTGTTTTTTTTTTTACTCAGAACTGCTCGCAAAATAGCAGTTGAAACAACCAACCACAAGAATAGCGAGCAGTTCATACGCTGTTCGATGTACTCGATTAATCTAATAAATAGCGTACATGACGTATGGTGCGAGCGGCAAGGGGGCGTATTTTTCAAAATTACAACCGCAAGTTTTGCTCACTCGTTCAGACTTAGAGGCGTGAACAGACCGCAATTAGCGAACGGTTCATTTGAATAGCCACCCCTTGTTTTAGAACGAACGACCGCAAATAGCGAGCGGCTCTGAATGAGGGCCATAATCCTTTCTGACTCTTCTGGAAATTGTGCCTTGTTGGCCAAAGAAGCGCCTATCACTGAGCTCAGAAAATCTTTAACCAAGGGGGTGTGACCTGTCTGCAGAGCTGGATGGTAGTGATCTGGGAGAGCTCCAGCTAAACAGCCCTTCAATCTACCCCTTTCACCAAGTGAGAGGGGCTCTGAAACATTTTGGCCCGCAGGTTCCTGCTTACTGGACCCCACAGACCCACTTGAGGGGTCTTTTGAGCCATTAGAAAACTGCTCCTGGCGCCCGGAGCTCTGAGGCCTAATTCGCGCCTGAAGCCGTGGCCTGGATTTACAGCCGCTACCCGCCGGGACCAGCGCGGCATCGCGGAGCACTGGGGTAAGCCCTCTCATTAGCCCCACAACTCCCGCTAGCCCCTCAGCCCCAAGGAGACCTCGTGTGCCCTTTGGTACTCACAGCTACCTGCCGGGGATTAGTGGTTCTGGCCAGCGTGAGCGCTGCTGTGGCGTGGCTCCTCTCCCTCTGCCGACTCACCTGCCGCCTGGTGCAGCGGCTCCTGTACTAAGCGGTGTCCCTTAAGGGGAAGACCTGCTTAATTATTCCAACAAAGGCAAAAACACTATTAACCCCTGCTGTTGTAGGGAGTTGGGTCTGTCAGCACTACATCCTAGCTGTCTTATCCAGCTGACTGGAGCAACTGAAGTCAAACAAAAGGACCCTTTGCCTCCTTTACTTAGACAGTCAGACTTACTTCTCACAGTACATTACTTGACTAATATTACCTGTCATATCCCTAAAGAAAGCAGTACTTCCTATAGCTGAAGATCTCTATGGTTCCTCTGCTCTATTAGGATGCTGATTTATACTTAGTCTGTCACTTAGGAGGAGAACCTTTGCCTAATGAGATAATTTGATCCATTCTATTTATACTTGCGTCCACCACCAGTGTCTTTTTCCTCCACCTTCTTTATTTTTCTACGTTTTTACTATTTTACTAAGACATAAAAAATCAGTGACGGGAGAGTCGGCTGACTTCTTTAAACCCAAGGACAAGACCAGACCAAACTCTACACCTGTTCCCTCCCCGCCATCTACAGAGGTGACCTCGAACCTCACGGAAGGTTCCCCTGCGATTTCTCTCTCCTCTGAAGTCACTAAAATGATTCAGACTACGATTCAAACAGAGCTTCGCTCTCTGATTTCCTCCCTCAAAACAGAGCTTGACTCCCTTGGTTCGAGAACGGATACCCTCGAGCGTAAAGTGGATGAGATTTGCCTATATCAAGACGTCACAAGCCAAGAACTCACCGATATGCGCTCGGAGATTGATCTTCTCAAGGAGCAGATGGAGGATGCTGAGAATAGATCCAGACGGAACAACATCCGTTTTAGAAACATTCCTGAATCTATTGACTCGGAAGCCCTGTCTGAATACCTTGTGGCCCTATTTCACCAGTGCCTACCAGATGCTTCTCCAGAGTCCTTGCAACTTGATAGAGCTCATAGAGCCCTTCGTGCCAAGCCATCGTCTGATCAACCCCCCCGTGATGTAGTGGTCCGGTTTCATTATTTTAAAACCAAAGAACAGTTCCTTTCTTCAGTTCGTTTTTCCCCTACTGTTTCATTCCGTGGAACATTGGCCCTCATTCAGAGCCGCTCGCTATCGGCAGTACGCTCGTTCCGAGCGATGTTCGCACATCTGCGCATGCGTACGGTTTTTAGTACGCATGCGCGAACCAGTCAGTGCGGCTGAAAATCGTTTGTACGCTATATAGCGAGTGCCTGCTATTTTGAGTGACAGAATGAGGCGTATGTGGGTGGTAACAGGGGAAGGTGCTTGAAAACGGGGGAGTGGAATTCGAACGCAGGCGTGCTTAAAAGGTCAAAATGGGCGTTTTAAGGGAGTGCATAATTAATACAGCAGCGTCATTGACCACGTCACTTGGTTTTTTTTAACTCAGAACTGCTCGCAAAATAGCGGTTGAAAAAAACCAACCACAAGAATAGTGAGCAGTTCATACGCTGGTCGATGTACTCGATTAATCTAATAAATAGCGGACATGACGTATGGTGCGAGCGGCCAGGGGGCGTTTTTATCAAATAAACGAGCGTATGTTTTGCGCGCTCGTTCAGACTTAGAGGTGGGAACAGACTGCAATTTGCGAACGGATCATTTGAATAGCCACCCCTTGTTTTTGAACGAACGACCGCAAATAGCGAACGGCTCTGAATCAGGCCCATAGTCTCCTAGTTTATCAGGACTTGGCTCCTTCGACTTTGAGGAAACGCAGAGACCTCATAAATGTTACAAAAGCTCTTCGTAACCACAAAATTAAATATAGATGGGGATTTCCATTTCATCTCAACGTGTCTCATGAGGGTCGTTCATACAGAATCAAGACCCCGGGGGAGGGTTTTGCTCTGCTTCCTAAGCTGGGCATTGCCCTCTCTCCACCTGTGCAGTCGTCTGATAATGAATCCCCTCTACGCTCTGCTCCGACTCCGGAATGGTCGACCGCCTGAAACCGGTCTTTCTTGTGGACTCCAGGTGTTATTCTTCCTCTATTAATATTATTACTGATCCTGTTTTATTCTTTTACTGTCTGATTCTGTATTAATTTACCAATGTCTTACTTTTTTTTTTTTTCACTGAGGTTTTGTTCTTTAAATTGTGAGACTTATCCCTGGGGTTTCCGGGTGGTGGGTCCATGTCATGTTCCTTAGATAGGATTCTCTGATGTTTATGCTTATGATGGGACCGCCCTCACTCTCTCCGAGAGCCAATTCTTGTTTTTATTTATCTGATCTAGGGTAGTCAAGTTACTATTATATTTTTATTTATATGTTCTTTCTGCTAAAGCATTGTCATCTGATCCATGTTTTCCTCCCTCACTGTCTATTTTTTTACCTTCCCCTTTTTTATTTTTCTCTCCACTATTCCTCCTTTTTCTTTTTCATTTCTCACTGGTGTGAATGGTCGCAAGGGAGACTTTTCCTTTCGCGACATCTAATATATTTGTTTATATTGGTTCTCCTCGACTCCTTTCTTTCTTTTCTACTTACTGGTTTCTCTCCTCATTTCTATATCATATTTGAAATATTGTACTGATAAGTTTTGTTTGCATTGTTCTATGTCTGTCCATGCTCTCTGGGCTATCCCCCCCCCCCCCCCCCCCGAGCCCCAAGTGCACAGGATGTGCTGTTTCTATCGTGCACCTTCTGCGGCCTGTTGATCAGACGCAGTTCCTTCTCTAAAATGAATTAACTAATGTGAGGAGAACCTCACAACAAGCGCTCAGGTGTGCACGATTTCCACAGCAGCTGTAATAAATGAGTGTAGTCGCACTCAAAGGGAGAAATACAAATAGATATAGATACAGCGCTAATTATAGTGGGTCTGTTGAAATATAATTAACCAGGTGAAGTGTGATTAATTTGAAAAAATCACTTTTAATAATTTTAAATGAATTGAAATAATAAAAATTAAATAAATATAAAACTGCGTACATATAAAAACATGCAGGCCAATCTGTGATACAACTACCCCTGTATATATGAGATACTGTTATTGGATATAATGTCAGTAACTTGGAGCTCTGAGACTCCTTTCAGGAACAAATGTGGCAAAGTACTTGAACTTCCCAATATGGTTTAGTCTCCACCAACTCACGATAAATAGGGATCCAGGTATTTCCAAGACATCATTGTGCCAATATAATGTCCCTTGGAGTGGTGAAACAGAAGGATCTCCAGAAAGGTTTCTTTGGGAACAGCTGTAAGGTCCGTCCGACGCTTGATAATTACCCAAACAAGAGACTTGTATAGTCCACAAAGTATATTCCAAAGTGAAGACTGACAGCAGGAAAATGGAATCCAAAATGTATCTTCTTAAAAGTGGGGTGTTGAATCCCTTGACGCGTTTCGCTGGGTAACCCCCAGCTTTATCAAAGGTGCTTGTATATCTGAATATTGAGAGTATTTATACACATTCAATATGGCTACTAATTGCCCGCACATGAAATTAATCACACTTCATCTCCGTATATATAATAAAAAATAAATAATTTTAAACCAATAATGGATCTTAATAATGAGGCAAACCTTATTGGATGAAAGTAGTGTAACTATAAAGGTACATATTGGACCCAAAGTCTCCTTTTTAATTTCTAAATCGCATCAATCATGTGATGTAAACAAAAGGTCACGTGGTATAACTGAATCACGTGATCCTTTGTCCATCAATACAAGGACAGCCCCCTCCACCCTATATTGCGGTGTACAAATAAAACCGGGGCAAGAGATTACCACCTACCACTAAACTTCAATAATCAACATATGGAGCGGCGTACATCGGCTCCAGTCCGCGTCCTCCTCTCATACTTATAGTGCGTTCTGAGAGTTCCAGGTGACACGTGACTATATTAAGTCACATGACCGCCCTCACATCAATACTCCATACGTGGAGCATCACACAGCGTCACCAATCAACATCCCCTTCACATTTGCATCTCGCGCATTGTGAATTCGGGACAGCCTATGAATATATTATGTCACCTGACCGCCCTAATAGTTAGGGTATGCCCTTAGTAAAAATGTCAGGTTTAACACTCAATAACGAGAGGGTTCATATCCACTTATATATACACAAGTATTTCTGGCTTTTTAGACATATACTATATAGGAGCAAAAGTAGCTAACATAACCAAAGATTTGGGACTAATAAATAATCTTATGATTATCTCAATCTTAGTAGCAATTGCCCTTAATAAAAATGGCTGCTTTAATAGCAGATAATATAAAATATAAACAAATATAATATAACATATAAACAAATAAAAATAGCAGAGAATAAACATAATACTCTTAAATATATTCAAATTAATATTATTCTCATTACACACAGATGAAAAAATACTATTATTTCTTTTTTATTCCTTAAGAAATATTTGCTCTATTTAGAAAAAACATGAATATATCATATAATGGATCATAGGTATTTTTATAATATTAAAATCAGTTGTACCTATATATCAAAGATATACATTCCATCACATGACTACGTCATTTAGTTATCATTATTAAAACGAGTATGACACATTGTCCCTAATAGCCACTATAAACAAATATTATGAGATCCTACTTAATTGGGTCCATGACTATATCCTAACCCTCTAGGCTAACTTAGAGCTCATCCTAATTTAATGTTTTATTGAAAAAGAAAACCATATTAGTTAGGTCAGAGAGAGCATCATTACTAAAATTATAATCTATAAAACAATATTCAACTCTACAGACTCATTCAAACCATTTGGATGCAATGTATCTAATTTAAAAATCCAAAAGGTTTCTTGGATACAAAGACGTGGCAGGGAGACCCTACCGCAGGGTCTCCATCGCAAGTCTGATGGTCGCGATGGTCAAGACCATCGCGACCATCTTTTTGGACGCTCGTATATGCTGTGGGTGGTGACCCACAGCTATACGAGCGTCCAGGAGGATGCTCCATTTTCATGGAGGAGGGCCCTGATTCAGAGCGAGCGCTCTGGTCAGAGCGTCCGGCTCTGAATCAGGCCCATAGTTACTTTTGAGAGCCAAGCCAAAGATATGGCCCAATCCTTCTTAGTTAGGGGATACCCTGACTTTATTGTTCAAAAAGCATTAAACGAAACCAGAGAGAGTCTAAAGAGAGTCTTTTACAGAAAAGAACAAAAGACACTCCAACTAAGACAGAACACACGGACAATCACTTGACATTTATTACAACAGCCAACACGCAAAGATAAAACAGATAATATTAAATAACTATAATATTCTCAGACAGGATAACATATTACAGGGCTGCATACCCATTAAACCTACTTTTATTTTCAAGAAAAATAAATCATTGAAAAATATCCTGGCACCTAGCCATTTAAAATCTATAACATCTAATAAAAAGAACAATGCTGCTGATTCTAATTTATCATGGTTGAAACCCACTTGTGGTTTTTATAAGTGTGGAGGTAATAGATGTACCACGTGTCAGCACGCAAGAAAATCCATTAAAGTTTTGGCTAGTGGGAATGAAGAGTGGATTAACATCAGAAGCCTTATAAATTGCAATACAGAATTTTCTATTTACTTATTGACATGTGGCTGCAACTTACGCTATGTAGGGAGGAATACCCAAAAAATTAAAACTAGATTCATGGAAAATCGTAGAAACATCTTGAATAGGAACCCCAAACACAGTGTTTCCAAACATTATGATGTAAAACACAATGGAGATCCAACATGTTTGACAATAATTGGACTAGAACATATATCAGCTACTAAAAGAGGAGGAGACAGGTTTAAACGTCTTTGTATCCAAGCAATCTTTTGGATGTTTAAATTAGATACATTGCATCCAAATGGTTTGAATGAGTCTGTAGAGTTGAATATTGTTTTATAGATTATAATTTTAGTAATGATGCTCTCTCTGACCTAACTAATATGGTTTTCTCTTTCAATAAAACATTAACTTAGGATGAGCTCTAATTTAGCCTAGAGGGTTAGGATATAGTCATGGACCCAATTAAGTAGGATCTCATAATATTTGTTTATAGTGGCTATTAGGGACAATGTGTCATACTCGTTTTAATGATGATAACTAAATTACGTAGTCATGTGATGGAATGTATATCTTTGATATATAGGTACAACTGATTTTAATATTATAAAAATACCTATGATCCATTATATGATATATTCATGTTTTTTCTAAATAAATAGAGCAAATATTTCTTAAGGAATAAAAAAGAAATAATAGTATTTTTTCATCTGTGTGTAATGAGAATAATATTAATTTGAATATATTTAAGAGTATTATGTTTATTCTCTGCTATTTTTATTTGTTTATAGACATATGTTATATTATCTGCTATTAAAGCAGCCATTTTTATTAAGGGCAATTGCTACTAAGATTGAGATAATCATAAGATTATTTATTAGTCCCAAATCTTTGGTTATGTTAGCTACTTTTGCTCCTATATAGTATATGTCTAAAAAGCCAGAAATACTTGTATATATAAGTGGATATGAACCCTCTCGTTATTGAGTGTTAAACCTGACATTTTTACTAAGGGCATACCCTAACTATTAGGGCGGTCAGGTGACATAATATATTCATAGGCTGTCCCGAATTCACAATGCGCGAGATGCAAATGTGAAGTGGACGTTGATTGGTGACGCTGTGTGATGCTCCACGTATGGAGTATTGATGTGAGGGTGGTCACGTGACTTAATATAGTCACGTGTCACCCGGAACTCTCAGAACGCACTATAAGTATGAGAGGAGGACGCGGACTGGAGCCGATGTATGCCGCTCCATATGTGGATTATTGAAGTTTAGTGGTAGGTGGTAATCTCTTGCCCCGGTTTTATTTGTACGCCGCAATATAGGGCGGAGGGGGCTGTCCTTGTATTGATGGACAAAGGATCACGTGATTCAGTTATACCACGTGACCTTTTGTTTACATCACATGATTGATGCGATTTAGAAATTAAAAAGGAGACTTTGGGTCCAATATGTATCTTATAGTTACACTACTTTCATCCAATAAGGTTTGCCTCATTATTAAGATCCATTATTGGTTTAAAATTATTTCTTTTTTATTATATATACGGAGATGAAGTGTGATTAATTTCATGTGCGGGCAATTAGTAGCCATATTGAATGTGTACAAATACTCTCAATATTCAGATATACAAGCACCTTTGATAAAGCTGGGGGTTACCCAGCGAAACGCGTCAGTGGATTCAACACCCCACTTTTAAGAAGATACATTTTGGATTCCATTTTCCTGCTGTCAGTCTTCACTTTGGAATATACTTTGTGGACCATACAAGTCTCTTGTTTGGGTAATTATCAAGCGTCGGACGGACCTTACAGCTGTTCCCAAAGAAACCTTCCTGGAGATCCTTCTGTTTCACCACTCCAAAGGACATTATATTGGCACAATGATGTCTTGGAAATACCTGGATCCCTATTTATCGTGAGTTGGTGGAGACTAAACCATATTGGAAAGTTCAAGTACTTTGCCACATTTGTTCCTGAAAGGAGTCTCAGAGCTCCAAGTTACTGACATTATATCCAATAACAGTATCTCATATATATAGGGGTCGTTGTATCACAGATTGGCCTGCATGTTTTTATATGTACGCAGTTTTATATTTATATTTATTTAATTTTTATTATTTCAATTCATTTAAAATTATTAAAAGTGATTTTTTCATATTAATCACACTTCACCTGGTTAATTATATTTCAACAGACCCACTATAATTAACGCTGTATCTATATCTATTTGCAGTTCCTTCTCTATCCTTTACTAATAACCTCCCCTCTACCCTTTTCACTCTGCTGTTACCCCCCAGTTGGCTGTGGATGTCTTCCATGTTTGCCATCATGTGTCATGAGCCTCATCTGTTATTATCCCGATGTCCCTTAAACTAATTTCTCTTAATGTTAACGGCTTAAATTCTCCCCATAAGCGCACTATGGCCCTTCAGTACCTGAAGCGTCAGCGCATTCACATAGCTTTGCTTCAAGAGACTCATTTTTTGAAAACCCATCCACAGTTAACAAATAAAACTTTTCCGCACGCCTATAATGCGTCTACTGACCATAAATCTAAAGGGGTTGCCATCCTCATTCATCAGTCCTTCCGGTTCATTGCTGAAACCTCACACATAGACCCACTGGGTCGTTATCTTTTCCTTGTTGGTTCTATTGGTAGCGTCCCCGTGACGATTGCAAATATTTTTGCTCCCAATACCTCCCAGGGTGCCTTTCTCTCCATGGTCTTCTCTAGGCTCTTTAAAATAGCGAGAGGCAGAGTAATAATTGGTGGAGATTTTAAGGTGATCCTCTCCTCAAATATGGATCAAACAGGCCCCTCTGGCTCCTCTTCTACTCAGCTTAGGGAATCCAATAAATTAACCTCGCTCCTTAAAATATACAACCTGTATGACTCTTGGAGGGTCCTGTATCCGTCAGCTCGCGAATATTCGCATTACTCCCACTCGCATAAGGTTTTCTCGCGAATAGATCTCTTTCTGGTGGATCATACCACAACTCCCATTTTACTTAGTTCAGAGATCTCCCCGGTTTCCTGGTCTGATCACTCAGCAGTGTTATTGGACCTAGAGTTTCCCTCCATTTGCCCCCAAGTGGAGACTGGACGACTTCCTTCTCTTACGCCCAGATGTTCGTACTCAAATCCTTCAGGCAATCACTGATTTTAATCAACACAATGACCCTGACCATACTTCACATGCGATTAATTGGGAAGCTCTATAAGCTTCGCTCCGGGGCCATTTCCTTCACATTTCTTCCACCCGTAGAAAAATAGAAAGAAAGGAAATCTGCAATCTGGAGGCTAAAATCTCAGTCTTAACTGAGAAGTGCCAGAGGTTTCCTAAAGATAAATTCTTTCGCCAACTTCGCTCAAGTAGAGCCCAACTGAACCAACTTTTCTCATCAAAGGCGTCCCGTACTCTCAAATGGCTGCAACAAAGATTCTACGAGCGTGGAGATAAGGCAGATAGAATCTTAGCGCGTAAGCTCCAAACTAAGCGCACCAAAAATAGGATCCCAAAAATTCTAGACCCTACTGGTTCCCCTCAATATGATCCCAAATCTATTGCTAATATCTTTAGGGACTTTTACTCTTCGCTTTATTCTCTTCAAAATCATGAGCTCTCCCCCTCCTCTCTTTCTGCAGCCACTTCTACATATCTTACTTCATGTAGATTGCCTTGTTTATCTGGATTGGATCCTAAATCTTTCTCCCCTTGGACGGCAAAGGATATTAAATTCTTGAGAGATATTGTTCCTGTTTGCCTGTTTCCTGAGTTCTCTAATCTGCAAGATAGGTTAGGAATACCTACATGATACTTCTTTCAATATCTCCAATTGCTTCATCTTTTTACCACGGTAATTGGCTCAGGGTCTCATCCATCTTATTCTCTTTTGGAGTCCCTCTGCTTACTCCGTTCCGGCTCTAAAGGGCTTATTTCCACTTTCTATAACCTTATCCTAGGTCAAAACCGGCCCTTAAAGGAGCCGCACGAACTGGCCTGGGAAAGAGACATGGGCGTTCCTTTGGACCCTAAAGAATGGATCAAAATTCGCGAGCTGACGGCGAAGTCTTCCATTTGTGTCAGAATCAAGGAAAACGCATATAAGAGAATGTATAGATGGTATCTGGTCCCTACACGAATTCGGGCCATTTTCCCTCAGTCTTCAGATAGGTGCTGGAGGGACTGTGGAGGTGAGGGGTCCCTGGCTCACATTTGGTGGCATTGCCCTAAAATTAAAGGTTATTGGGAGAAAGTACATAGGTTGATTCTACAGGTCACGAGTATCTCCATTCTCCTGTGCTTATCCTTTTCCCTTCTCCCGCGTCCTATCAATAGCTGTGATAAACTCACCCAATCTCTTATTAGACATATTTTCAATGCTGCTAATTGTGCGATTGCATCTTCTTGGAAAAAACTGGACCCTCCGTCCTTAGCTGCCCTGCAGGGCTTGATTTGGCATACATATAATCTAGAATATATTACTTGCCAAATTCATGAAAATGTTGCTAAGTTTTCGGAAACGTGGGCTCCTTGGTTAGCCTATCAGGAGACGCATACTTAGCTTAGAATGACCTCTTGGAAGGGACTCCACATGCCAACTCTTCCCCTCCTGCCACTTTCCTTCCCTATTTTTCCTTACTAACACTTCCTTGCTTTCCCCCATCTTTGTTCCCCTCTGTCTCTCTCTCCCTCTTCTCTTTTCTGATAGTGATATCTCTTACCACATTTAAAAACATTAGGGGTTTGTTTCGATTTATAATTGCGAAGCTTGACTGTGTTCGTGTTATCTCTCATATGGCTTGGAATATTATGCCTTTTGTGTCTTTTGACCCATCTATGCCATTTTTTCTTTCTTTCTATGCAATTGTATTTTGTTTATTGTACCCTCAAAAATCCAATAAACTCTTTTTAAAAAAAAAAAGAAAGAAAATCTTTAACCAACGCACCAACAAAAAGAGTCAAGCTCCTAAGAACAAGGCTTCTGACGGCTTTCAGTCTCAGGTCAATCACAGCACAGTGTTATCTTCTTCAAGGTCTCCAACCAGGAAGCTAACTGTTGGTTTTGCCTCTTTGTCCTCATCTTGTAAAAGAGTTTTGAACAAATCTGATCTATTGTATCAAATACCCGTCCAGGCTATTGGACATTCTGCCTGTGCCCAATCTAATCGTGTTTCTTTTCCGGTACCATCTGTCTCTGAGAAGAACACGTAATCCTTGCTTTGGATGTGGATTCTAACTCTGATTACAACTCTGAAGCCGAACAAATTCCTTTGATTGAGGGTACCATCAGCTCTGACAATATTTTTGGACTTGCCATACTCAGACCTCAGCAATCTTTCATAAAGAAGAAGTAGTCTCGACGTAAATTTTGAGTCTTCCTTGTCCATTTGTTTTCTTGTTTTCAGTTCCTCTTAGTCCTGTTGGGGTGTCTGGAGTCCACCCTCAAGGGGGGGTATTGCTACATGTGCGGCAGCAGCTCTCTGCCTGATTGGCTCTCAGTCGCTATCCTAGCTACCTGGACTTTGGCTGCTACGTGCAGCTACTCACCTGTTGGAAAGTCTCGTTACCTAACCTCAGCCTGAGGGACCAATCACAGGAGATCTCTCCCTTCATTAGGGATTCTGGTCAGTTTCTGCCTGTTGGTGATATTACTAAGTTCCTGCTGATCACCTGGTCTCTGCGCGCTGTGCATTTCCTTGCTCCTGAACCCGTGTTCCTGTGTACAGTATCCTGCCATTGTATACCTTTGCTCCCAGACTCAGTCCTCAGTGTCCTGTCCCTGCCAGTCCTACTCCTGTGTCCTGCTGAATTCGGCCCTGTTCCCGTGTTCATTCCAGCTACGTATCTGTGTCTTGCCAAGACCCTCCAGCTTACCTTTTGTGGCACCTCCAATTTGTGTCTAGTCCCTACGTGTACCTGTGGATTCATTCTGCTAGTTCAACTATATCAAGTACAAGTTCTGCTACAAACTTCAACCTGCATCCGCCTGTCAGCTCAACCAGGGGCTGGCTGTCAACTTTTAGCCTGGGGGGCAGGCACAAGTAAGTGGCCCGGTTTTTCCACCAGCGCATTGAAATGGGGAAAGATACATGATAATAGCCTCTGTAGGTAAGGCTTGTCTAATGTGGGCAGACTTTAAATGGGATGTAGTTGTGGCCGCCGGTCACAATACTGACTGCTGAATGCCAGCAAAGGATTCATGAAAGGTGCCGAATTCCCGACGCGTATCATAATCCCAACGCTGTAATCCAGGACGACGCGTATATGAACGAGTTAAGTACAGGCCGCCCATCCTTTTAGCCACGTAGATGGGTGGGTTAGGTTTAGTGCTATTAGCGGGGTTAGTGTTAGGTTTTGGTGGGGGAGGTTAGTATTACGCACCCCCAGGCGGCATTTCAATCCCATTCTCTTTAAACAACCAATTAAATATATAAAAAAATTGTTGTGTCAAAGAGCCCCGTCCCAAACCAGAAACCATTCTAGTGACCCCTACCAAATGCTCACAGCACTCTAGTGGCGGATATACAATGCAGGAACCATTCTACTTACCAATATACAATACAGGGAACATTCCTGTGACCTAGATACAATACAGGGATTATTATCATGACCAGTATACAATACAGGTACAATTCTCGTGACAGATATATAATAAAAGGGAGCTTTCTAGTGACGGGTATACAATGTAGGGACAATTCTAGTGACCAATATAGAATGCAGGGACCATTCTAGTCACGGATATGCAATATAGGGGACAGTCTAGTGACTGGTATAGAATGCAGAGACCATTTAAGGTGATGGAATGGCAAATATCTATTTATTAAAAACCTCATATGGGAATTTTTGGGCTCAGAAAAGCAAGAGTTCAGCACATCCAACGATGGCGGCAGCAGTGAAAGTGTGAAATCCATGTCGTTACTCATTCACTGACTAGTTAGAAAATAGTTTATATACAAGCCGGCTCCCTATGATCCTGGGATTGGGTCTGGCTCTATAACACAGCTATGTGCTTTGTCTTGTCGCACTGTCACACACATAGCTGTACCTAGTATAATATAAGCCGGCTCCCTATGATCCTGGGATTGGGTCTGGCTCTATAACACAGCTATGTGCTTTGTCTTGTCGCACTGTCACACATAGCTGTACCTAGTATAATATAAGCCGGCTCCCTATGATCCTGGGATTGGGTCTGGCTCTATAACAGAGCTATGTGCTTTGTCTTGTCACACTGTCACACACATAGCTGTACCTAGTATAATATAAGCAGGCTCCCTATGATCCTGGGATTGGGTCTGGCTCTATAACAGAGCTATGTGCTTTGTCTTGTCGCACTGTCACACACATAGCTGTACCTAGTATAATATAAGCCGGCTCCCTATGATCCTGGGATTGGGTCTGGCTCTATAACACAGCTATGTGCTTTGTCTTGTCACACTGTCACACACATAGCTGTACCTAGTATAATATAAGCCGGCTCCCTATGATCCTGGGATTGGGTCTGGCTCTATAATACAGCTATATACTTTGTCTTGTCGCGCTGTCACACACATAGCTGTACCTAGTATAATATAAGCCGGCTCCCTATGATCCTGGGATTGGGTCTGGCTCTATAACACAGCTATGTGCTTTGTCTTGTCGCACTGTCACACACATAGCTGTACCTAGTATAATATAAGCAGGCTCCCTATGATCCTGGGATTGGGTCTGGCTCTATAACAGAGCTATGTGCTTTGTCTTGTCGCACTGTCACACACATAGCTGTACCTAGTATAATATAAGCCGGCTCCCTATGATCCTGGGATTGGGTCTGGCTCTATAATACAGCTATATACTTTGTCTTGTCGCACTGTCACACACATAGCTGTACCTAGTATAATATAAGCCGGCTCCCTATGATCCTGGGATTGGGTCTGGCTCTATAACACAGCTATGTGCTTTGTCTTGTCGCACTGTCACACACATAGCTGTACCTAGTATAATATAAGCCGGCTCCCTATGATCCTGGGATTGGGTCTGGCTCTATAACAGAGCTATGTGCTTTGTCTTGTCACACTGTCACACACATAGCTGTACCTAGTATAATATAAGCCGGCTCCCTATGATCCTGGGATTGGGTCTGGCTCTATAATACAGCTATATACTTTGTCTTGTCGCACTGTCACACACATAGCTGTACCTAGTATAATATAAGCCGGCTCCCTATGATCCTGGGATTGGGTCTGGCTCTATAACACAGCTATGTGCTTTGTCTTGTCACACTGTCACACACATAGCTGTACCTAGTATAATATAAGCAGGCTCCCTATGATCCTGGGATTGGGTCTGGCTCTATAACAGAGCTATGTGCTTTGTCTTGTCGCACTGTCACACACATAGCTGTACCTAGTATAATATAAGCCGGCTCCCTATGATCCTGGGATTGGGTCTGGCTCTATAATACAGCTATATACTTTGTCTTGTCGCACTGTCACACACATAGCTGTACCTAGTATAATATAAGCCGGCTCCCTATGATCCTGGGATTGGGTCTGGCTCTATAACACAGCTATGTGCTTTGTCTTGTCGCACTGTCACACACATAGCTGTACCTAGTATAATATAAGCAGGCTCCCTATGATCCTGGGATTGGGTCTGGCTCTATAACAGAGCTATGTGCTTTGTCTTGTCGCACTGTCACACACATAGCTGTACCTAGTATAATATAAGCCGGCTCCCTATGATCCTGGGATTGGGTCTGGCTCTATAACACAGCTATGTGCTTTGTCTTGTCGCACTGTCACACACATAGCTGTACCTAGTATAATATAAGCCGGCTCCCTATGATCCTGGGATTGGGTCTGGCTCTATAACACAGCTATGTGCTTTGTCTTGTCGCACTGTCACACACATAGCTGTACCTAGTATAATATAAGCCGGCTCCCTATGATCCTGGGATTGGGTCTGGCTCTATAACACAGCTATGTGCTTTGTCTTGTCGCACTGTCACACATAGCTGTACCTAGTATAATATAAGCCGGCTCCCTATGATCCTGGGATTGGGTCTGGCTCTATAACAGAGCTATGTGCTTTGTCTTGTCACACTGTCACACACATAGCTGTACCTAGTATAATATAAGCAGGCTCCCTATGATCCTGGGATTGGGTCTGGCTCTATAACAGAGCTATGTGCTTTGTCTTGTCGCACTGTCACACACATAGCTGTACCTAGTATAATATAAGCCGGCTCCCTATGATCCTGGGATTGGGTCTGGCTCTATAACACAGCTATGTGCTTTGTCTTGTCGCACTGTCACACACATAGCTGTACCTAGTATAATATAAGCAGGCTCCCTATGATCCTGGGATTGGGTCTGGCTCTATAACAGAGCTATGTGCTTTGTCTTGTCGCACTGTCACACACATAGCTGTACCTAGTATAATATAAGCCGGCTCCCTATGATCCTGGGATTGGGTCTGGCTCTATAATACAGCTATATACTTTGTCTTGTCGCACTGTCACACACATAGCTGTACCTAGTATAATATAAGCCGGCTCCCTATGATCCTGGGATTGGGTCTGGCTCTATAACACAGCTATGTGCTTTGTCTTGTCGCACTGTCACACACATAGCTGTACCTAGTATAATATAAGCCGGCTCCCTATGATCCTGGGATTGGGTCTGGCTCTATAACAGAGCTATGTGCTTTGTCTTGTCACACTGTCACACACATAGCTGTACCTAGTATAATATAAGCCGGCTCCCTATGATCCTGGGATTGGGTCTGGCTCTATAATACAGCTATATACTTTGTCTTGTCGCACTGTCACACACATAGCTGTACCTAGTATAATATAAGCCGGCTCCCTATGATCCTGGGATTGGGTCTGGCTCTATAACACAGCTATGTGCTTTGTCTTGTCACACTGTCACACACATAGCTGTACCTAGTATAATATAAGCAGGCTCCCTATGATCCTGGGATTGGGTCTGGCTCTATAACAGAGCTATGTGCTTTGTCTTGTCGCACTGTCACACACATAGCTGTACCTAGTATAATATAAGCCGGCTCCCTATGATCCTGGGATTGGGTCTGGCTCTATAATACAGCTATATACTTTGTCTTGTCGCACTGTCACACACATAGCTGTACCTAGTATAATATAAGCCGGCTCCCTATGATCCTGGGATTGGGTCTGGCTCTATAACACAGCTATGTGCTTTGTCTTGTCGCACTGTCACACACATAGCTGTACCTAGTATAATATAAGCAGGCTCCCTATGATCCTGGGATTGGGTCTGGCTCTATAACAGAGCTATGTGCTTTGTCTTGTCGCACTGTCACACACATAGCTGTACCTAGTATAATATAAGCCGGCTCCCTATGATCCTGGGATTGGGTCTGGCTCTATAATACAGCTATATACTTTGTCTTGTCGCACTGTCACACACATAGCTGTACCTAGTATAATATAAGCCGGCTCCCTATGATCCTGGGATTGGGTCTGGCTCTATAACACAGCTATGTGCTTTGTCTTGTCGCACTGTCACACACATAGCTGTACCTAGTATAATATAAGCCGGCTCCCTATGATCCTGGGATTGGGTCTGGCTCTATAACAGAGCTATGTGCTTTGTCTTGTCGCACTGTCACACACATAGCTGTACCTAGTATAATATAAGCCGGCTCCCTATGATCCTGGGATTGGGTCTGGCTCTATAATACAGCTATATACTTTGTCTTGTCGCACTGTCACACACATAGCTGTACCTAGTATAATATAAGCCGGCTCCCTATGATCCTGGGATTGGGTCTGGCTCTATAACACAGCTATGTGCTTTGTCTTGTCGCACTGTCACACACATAGCTGTACCTAGTATAATATAAGCAGGCTCCCTATGATCCTGGGATTGGGTCTGGCTCTATAACAGAGCTATGTGCTTTGTCTTGTCGCACTGTCACACACATAGCTGTACCTAGTATAATATAAGCCGGCTCCCTATGATCCTGGGATTGGGTCTGGCTCTATAACACAGCTATGTGCTTTGTCTTGTCGCACTGTCACACACATAGCTGTACCTAGTATAATATAAGCCGGCTCCCTATGATCCTGGGATTGGGTCTGGCTCTATAACACAGCTATGTGCTTTGTCTTGTCGCACTGTCACACACATAGCTGTACCTAGTATAATATAAGCCGGCTCCCTATGATCCTGGGATTGGGTCTGGCTCTATAACACAGCTATGTGCTTTGTCTTGTCGCACTGTCACACATAGCTGTACCTAGTATAATATAAGCCGGCTCCCTATGATCCTGGGATTGGGTCTGGCTCTATAACAGAGCTATGTGCTTTGTCTTGTCACACTGTCACACACATAGCTGTACCTAGTATAATATAAGCAGGCTCCCTATGATCCTGGGATTGGGTCTGGCTCTATAACAGAGCTATGTGCTTTGTCTTGTCGCACTGTCACACACATAGCTGTACCTAGTATAATATAAGCCGGCTCCCTATGATCCTGGGATTGGGTCTGGCTCTATAACACAGCTATGTGCTTTGTCTTGTCGCACTGTCACACACATAGCTGTACCTAGTATAATATAAGCAGGCTCCCTATGATCCTGGGATTGGGTCTGGCTCTATAACAGAGCTATGTGCTTTGTCTTGTCGCACTGTCACACACATAGCTGTACCTAGTATAATATAAGCCGGCTCCCTATGATCCTGGGATTGGGTCTGGCTCTATAATACAGCTATATACTTTGTCTTGTCGCACTGTCACACACATAGCTGTACCTAGTATAATATAAGCCGGCTCCCTATGATCCTGGGATTGGGTCTGGCTCTATAACACAGCTATGTGCTTTGTCTTGTCGCACTGTCACACACATAGCTGTACCTAGTATAATATAAGCCGGCTCCCTATGATCCTGGGATTGGGTCTGGCTCTATAACAGAGCTATGTGCTTTGTCTTGTCGCACTGTCACACACATAGCTGTACCTAGTATAATATAAGCCGGCTCCCTATGATCCTGGGATTGGGTCTGGCTCTATAATACAGCTATATACTTTGTCTTGTCGCACTGTCACACACATAGCTGTACCTAGTATAATATAAGCCGGCTCCCTATGATCCTGGGATTGGGTCTGGCTCTATAACACAGCTATGTGCTTTGTCTTGTCGCACTGTCACACACATAGCTGTACCTAGTATAATATAAGCAGGCTCCCTATGATCCTGGGATTGGGTCTGGCTCTATAACAGAGCTATGTGCTTTGTCTTGTCGCACTGTCACACACATAGCTGTACCTAGTATAATATAAGCCGGCTCCCTATGATCCTGGGATTGGGTCTGGCTCTATAACACAGCTATGTGCTTTGTCTTGTCGCACTGTCACACACATAGCTGTACCTAGTATAATATAAGCCGGCTCCCTATGATCCTGGGATTGGGTCTGGCTCTATAACACAGCTATGTGCTTTGTCTTGTCGCACTGTCACACACATAGCTGTACCTAGTATAATATAAGCCGGCTCCCTATGATCCTGGGATTGGGTCTGGCTCTATAACACAGCTATGTGCTTTGTCTTGTCGCACTGTCACACATAGCTGTACCTAGTATAATATAAGCCGGCTCCCTATGATCCTGGGATTGGGTCTGGCTCTATAACAGAGCTATGTGCTTTGTCTTGTCACACTGTCACACACATAGCTGTACCTAGTATAATATAAGCAGGCTCCCTATGATCCTGGGATTGGGTCTGGCTCTATAACAGAGCTATGTGCTTTGTCTTGTCGCACTGTCACACACATAGCTGTACCTAGTATAATATAAGCCGGCTCCCTATGATCCTGGGATTGGGTCTGGCTCTATAATACAGCTATATACTTTGTCTTGTCGCACTGTCACACACATAGCTGTACCTAGTATAATATAAGCCGGCTCCCTATGATCCTGGGATTGGGTCTGGCTCTATAACACAGCTATGTGCTTTGTCTTGTCGCACTGTCACACACATAGCTGTACCTAGTATAATATAAGCAGGCTCCCTATGATCCTGGGATTGGGTCTGGCTCTATAACAGAGCTATGTGCTTTGTCTTGTCGCACTGTCACACACATAGCTGTACCTAGTATAATATAAGCCGGCTCCCTATGATCCTGGGATTGGGTCTGGCTCTATAATACAGCTATATACTTTGTCTTGTCGCACTGTCACACACATAGCTGTACCTAGTATAATATAAGCCGGCTCCCTATGATCCTGGGATTGGGTCTGGCTCTATAACACAGCTATGTGCTTTGTCTTGTCGCACTGTCACACACATAGCTGTACCTAGTATAATATAAGCCGGCTCCCTATGATCCTGGGATTGGGTCTGGCTCTATAACAGAGCTATGTGCTTTGTCTTGTCACACTGTCACACACATAGCTGTACCTAGTATAATATAAGCCGGCTCCCTATGATCCTGGGATTGGGTCTGGCTCTATAATACAGCTATATACTTTGTCTTGTCGCACTGTCACACACATAGCTGTACCTAGTATAATATAAGCCGGCTCCCTATGATCCTGGGATTGGGTCTGGCTCTATAACACAGCTATGTGCTTTGTCTTGTCACACTGTCACACACATAGCTGTACCTAGTATAATATAAGCAGGCTCCCTATGATCCTGGGATTGGGTCTGGCTCTATAACAGAGCTATGTGCTTTGTCTTGTCGCACTGTCACACACATAGCTGTACCTAGTATAATATAAGCAGGCTCCCTATGATCCTGGGATTGGGTCTGGCTCTATAATACAGCTATATACTTTGTCTTGTCGCACTGTCACACACATAGCTGTACCTAGTATAATATAAGCCGGCTCCCTATGATCCTGGGATTGGGTCTGGCTCTATAACACAGCTATGTGCTTTGTCTTGTCGCACTGTCACACACATAGCTGTACCTAGTATAATATAAGCAGGCTCCCTATGATCCTGGGATTGGGTCTGGCTCTATAACAGAGCTATGTGCTTTGTCTTGTCGCACTGTCACACACATAGCTGTACCTAGTATAATATAAGCCGGCTCCCTATGATCCTGGGATTGGGTCTGGCTCTATAATACAGCTATATACTTTGTCTTGTCGCACTGTCACACACATAGCTGTACCTAGTATAATATAAGCCGGCTCCCTATGATCCTGGGATTGGGTCTGGCTCTATAACACAGCTATGTGCTTTGTCTTGTCGCACTGTCACACACATAGCTGTACCTAGTATAATATAAGCCGGCTCCCTATGATCCTGGGATTGGGTATGGCTCTATAACAGAGCTATGTGCTTTGTCTTGTCGCACTGTCACACACATAGCTGTACCTAGTATAATATAAGCCGGCTCCCTATGATCCTGGGATTGGGTCTGGCTCTATAATACAGCTATATACTTTGTCTTGTCGCACTGTCACACACATAGCTGTACCTAGTATAATATAAGCCGGCTCCCTATGATCCTGGGATTGGGTCTGGCTCTATAACACAGCTATGTGCTTTGTCTTGTCGCACTGTCACACACATAGCTGTACCTAGTATAATATAAGCCGGCTCCCTATGATCCTGGGATTGGGTCTGGCTCTATAATACAGATATGTGCTTTGTCTTGTCACACTGTCACACACATAGCTGTACCTAGTATAATATAAGCCGGCTCCCTATGATCCTGGGATTGGGTCTGGCTCTATAACACAGCTATGTGCTTTGTCTTGTCGCACTGTCACACATAGCTGTACCTAGTATAATATAAGCCGGCTCCCTATGATCCTGGGATTGGGTCTGGCTCTATAACACAGCTATGTGCTTTGTCTTGTCGCACTGTCACACACATAGCTATACCTAGTATAATATAAGCAGGCTCCCTATGATCCTGGGATTGGGTCTGGCTCTATAACACAGCTATGTGCTTTGTCTTGTCGCACTGTCACACACATAGCTGTACCTAGTATAATATAAGCAGGCTCCCGATGATCCTGGGATTGGGTCTGGCTCTATAACAGAGCTATGTGCTTTGTCTTGTCGCACTGTCACACACATAGCTGTACCTAGTATAATATAAGCAGGCTCCCGATGATCCTGGGATTGGGTCTGGCTCTATAATACAGCTATGTGCTTTGTCTTGTCGCACTGTCACACACATAGCTGTACCTAGTATAATATAAGCCGGCTCCCTATGATCCTGGGATTGGGTCTGGCTCTATAATACAGCTATGTGCTTTGTCTTGTCGCACTGTCACACACATAGCTGTACCTAGTATAATATAAGCAGGCTCCCTATGATCCTGGGATTGGGTCTGGCTCTATAACACAGCTATGTGCTTTGTCTTGTCGCACTGTCACACACATAGCTGTACCTAGTATAATATAAGCCGGCTCCCTATGATCCTGGGATTGGGTCTGGCTCTATAATACAGCTATGTGCTTTGTCTTGTCGCACTGTCACACACATAGCTGTACCTAGTATAATATAAGCCGGCTCCCTATGATCCTGGGATTGGGTCTGGCTCTATAATACAGCTATGTGCTTTGTCTTGTCGCACTGTCACACACATAGCTGTACCTAGTATAATATAAGCCGGCTCCCTATGATCCTGGGATTGGGTCTGGCTCTATAATACAGCTATGTGCTTTGTCTTGTCGCACTGTCACACACATAGCTGTACCTAGTATAATATAAGCCGGCTCCCTATGATCCTGGGATTGGGTCTGGCTCTATAACACAGCTATGTGCTTTGTCTTGTCGCACTGTCACACACATAGCTGTACCTAGTATAATATAAGCCGGCTCCCTATGATCCTGGGATTGGGTCTGGCTCTATAATACAGCTATGTGCTTTGTCTTGTCGCACTGTCACACACATAGCTGTACCTAGTATAATATAAGCCGGCTCCCTATGATCCTGGGATTGGGTCTGGCTCTATAATACAGCTATGTGCTTTGTCTTGTCGCACTGTCACACACATAGCTGTACCTAGTATAATATAAGCCGGCTCCCTATGATCCTGGGATTGGGTCTGGCTCTATAACACAGCTATGTGCTTTGTCTTGTCGCACTGTCACACACATAGCTGTACCTAGTATAATATAAGCCGGCTCCCTATGATCCTGGGATTGGGTCTGGCTCTATAACACAGCTATGTGCTTTGTCTTGTCGCACTGTCACACATAGCTGTACCTAGTATAATATAAGCCGGCTCCCTATGATCCTGGGATTGGGTCTGGCTCTATAACACAGCTATGTGCTTTGTCTTGTCGCACTGTCACACATAGCTGTACCTAGTATAATATAAGCCGGCTCCCTATGATCCTGGGATTGGGTCTGGCTCTATAACACAGCTATGTGCTTTGTCTTGTCGCACTGTCACACACATAGCTGTACCTAGTATAATATAAGCCGGCTCCCTATGATCCTGGGATTGGGTCTGGCTCTATAATACAGCTATGTGCTTTGTCTTGTCGCACTGTCACACACATAGCTGTACCTAGTATAATATAAGCCGGCGCCCTATGATCCTGGTATTGGGTCTGGCTCTATAATACAGCTATATACTTTGTCTTGTCGCACTGTCACACACATAGCTGTACCTAGTATAATATAAGCCGTCTCCCTATGATCCTGGGATTGGGTCTGGCTCTATAACACAGCTATGTGCTTTGTCTTGTCGCACTGTCACACACATAGCTGTACCTAGTATAATATAAGCCGGCTCCCTATGATCCTGGGATTGGGTCTGGCTCTATAACACAGCTATGTGCTTTGTCTTGTCGCACTGTCACACACATAGCTGTACCTAGTATAATATAAGCAGGCTCCCTATGATCCTGGGATTGGGTCTGGCTCTATAACAGAGCTATGTGCTTTGTCTTGTCGCACTGTCACACACATAGCTGTACCTAGTATAATATAAGCCGGCTCCCTATGATCCTGGGATTGGGTCTGGCTCTATAACACAGCTATGTGCTTTGTCTTGTCGCACTGTCACACACATAGCTGTACCTAGTATAATATAAGCCGGCTCCCTATGATCCTGGGATTGGGTCTGGCTCTATAACACAGCTATGTGCTTTGTCTTGTCGCACTGTCACACATAGCTGTACCTAGTATAATATAAGCAGGCTCCCTATGATCCTGGGATTGGGTCTGGCTCTATAACACAGCTATGTGCTTTGTCTTGTCGCACTGTCACACATAGCTGTACCTAGTATAATATAAGCCGGCTCCCTATGATCCTGGGATTGGGTCTGGCTCTATAATACAGCTATGTGCTTTGTCTTGTCGCACTGTCACACACATAGCTGTACCTAGTATAATATAAGCCGGCTCCCTATGATCCTGGGATTGGGTCTGGCTCTATAATACAGCTATGTGCTTTGTCTTGTCGCACTGTCACACACATAGCTGTACCTAGTATAATATAAGCCGGCTCCCTATGATCCTGGGATTGGGTCTGGCTCTATAATACAGCTATGTGCTTTGTCTTGTCGCACTGTCACACACATAGCTGTACCTAGTATAATATAAGCCGGCTCCCTATGATCCTGGGATTGGGTCTGGCTCTATAACACAGCTATGTGCTTTGTCTTGTCGCACTGTCACACACATAGCTGTACCTAGTATAATATAAGCCGGCTCCCTATGATCCTGGGATTGGGTCTGGCTCTATAACACAGCTATGTGCTTTGTCTTGTCGCACTGTCACACACATAGCTGTACCTAGTATAATATAAGCCGGCTCCCTATGATCCTGGGATTGGGTCTGGCTCTATAATACAGCTATGTGCTTTGTCTTGTCGCACTGTCACACACATAGCTGTACCTAGTATAATATAAGCCGGCTCCCTATGATCCTGGGATTGGGTCTGGCTCTATAACACAGCTATGTGCTTTGTCTTGTCGCACTGTCACACACATAGCTGTACCTAGTATAATATAAGCCGGCTCCCTATGATCCTGGGATTGGGTCTGGCTCTATAACACAGCTATGTGCTTTGTCTTGTCGCACTGTCACACACATAGCTGTACCTAGTATAATATAAGCCGGCTCCCTATGATCCTGGGATTGGGTCTGGCTCTATAACACAGCTATGTGCTTTGTCTTGTCGCACTGTCACACACATAGCTGTACCTAGTATAATATAAGCCGGCTCCCTATGATCCTGGGATTGGGTCTGGCTCTATAACACAGCTATGTGCTTTGTCTTGTCGCACTGTCACACACATAGCTGTACCTAGTATAATATAAGCCGGCTCCCTATGATCCTGGGATTGGGTCTGGCTCTATAACACAGCTATGTGCTTTGTCTTGTCGCACTGTCACACACATAGCTGTACCTAGTATAATATAAGCCGGCTCCCTATGATCCTGGGATTGGGTCTGGCTCTATAACAGAGCTATGTGCTTTGTCTTGTCGCACTGTCACACACATAGCTGTACCTAGTATAATATAAGCCGGCTCCCTATGATCCTGGGATTGGGTCTGGCTCTATAACACAGCTATGTGCTTTGTCTTGTCGCACTGTCACACACATAGCTGTACCTAGTATAATATAAGCCGGCTCCCTATGATCCTGGGATTGGGTCTGGCTCTATAACACAGCTATGTGCTTTGTCTTGTCGCACTGTCACACATAGCTGTACCTAGTATAATATAAGCCGGCTCCCTATGATCCTGGGATTGGGTCTGGCTCTATAACAGAGCTATGTGCTTTGTCTTGTCGCACTGTCACACACATAGCTGTACCTAGTATAATATAAGCAGGCTCCCTATGATCCTGGGATTGGGTCTGGCTCTATAACACAGCTATGTGCTTTGTTCGCACTGTCACACATAGCTGTACCTAGTATAATATAAGCCGGCTCCCTATGATCCTGGGATTGGGTCTGGCTCTATAACACAGCTATGTGCTTTGTCTTGTCGCACTGTCACACACATAGCTGTACCTAGTATAACATAAGCCGGCTCCCTATGATCCTGGGATTGGGTCTGGCTCTATAATACAGCTATGTGCTTTGTCTTGTCGCACTGTCACACACATAGCTGTACCTAGTATAATATAAGCCGGCGCCCTATGATCCTGGTATTGGGTCTGGCTCTATAATACAGCTATATACTTTGTCTTGTCGCACTGTCACACACATAGCTGTACCTAGTATAATATAAGCCGTCTCCCTATGATCCTGGGATTGGGTCTGGCTCTATAACAGAGCTATGTGCTTTGTCTTGTCGCACTGTCACACACATAGCTGTACCTAGTATAATATAAGCCGGCTCCCTATGATCCTGGGATTGGGTCTGGCTCTATAACACAGCTATGTGCTTTGTCTTGTCGCACTGTCACACACATAGCTGTACCTAGTATAATATAAGCAGGCTCCCTATGATCCTGGGATTGGGTCTGGCTCTATAACAGAGCTATGTGCTTTGTCTTGTCGCACTGTCACACACATAGCTGTACCTAGTATAATATAAGCCGGCTCCCTATGATCCTGGGATTGGGTCTGGCTCTATAACACAGCTATGTGCTTTGTCTTGTCGCACTGTCACACACATAGCTGTACCTAGTATAATATAAGCCGGCTCCCTATGATCCTGGGATTGGGTCTGGCTCTATAACACAGCTATGTGCTTTGTCTTGTCGCACTGTCACACATAGCTGTACCTAGTATAATATAAGCAGGCTCCCTATGATCCTGGGATTGGGTCTGGCTCTATAACACAGCTATGTGCTTTGTCTTGTCGCACTGTCACACATAGCTGTACCTAGTATAATATAAGCCGGCTCCCTATGATCCTGGGATTGGGTCTGGCTCTATAATACAGCTATGTGCTTTGTCTTGTCGCACTGTCACACACATAGCTGTACCTAGTATAATATAAGCCGGCTCCCTATGATCCTGGGATTGGGTCTGGCTCTATAATACAGCTATGTGCTTTGTCTTGTCGCACTGCCACACATAGCTGTACCTAGTATAATATAAGCCGGCTCCCTATGATCCTGGGATTGGGTCTGGCTCTATAATACAGCTATGTGCTTTGTCTTGTCGCACTGTCACACACATAGCTGTACCTAGTATAATATAAGCCGTCTCCCTAGGATCCTGGGATTGGGTCTGGCTCTATAACAGAGCTATGTGCTTTGTCTTGTCGCACTGTCACACACATAGCTGTACCTAGTATAATATAAGCCGGCTCCCTATGATCCTGGGATTGGGTCTGGCTCTATAACACAGCTATGTGCTTTGTCTTGTCGCACTGTCACACACATAGCTGTACCTAGTATAATATAAGCAGGCTCCCTATGATCCTGGGATTGGGTCTGGCTCTATAACAGAGCTATGTGCTTTGTCTTGTCGCACTGTCACACACATAGCTGTACCTAGTATAATATAAGCCGGCTCCCTATGATCCTGGGATTGGGTCTGGCTCTATAACACAGCTATGTGCTTTGTCTTGTCGCACTGTCACACACATAGCTGTACCTAGTATAATATAAGCCGGCTCCCTATGATCCTGGGATTGGGTCTGGCTCTATAACACAGCTATGTGCTTTGTCTTGTCGCACTGTCACACATAGCTGTACCTAGTATAATATAAGCAGGCTCCCTATGATCCTGGGATTGGGTCTGGCTCTATAACACAGCTATGTGCTTTGTCTTGTCGCACTGTCACACATAGCTGTACCTAGTATAATATAAGCCGGCTCCCTATGATCCTGGGATTGGGTCTGGCTCTATAATACAGCTATGTGCTTTGTCTTGTCGCACTGTCACACACATAGCTGTACCTAGTATAATATAAGCCGGCTCCCTATGATCCTGGGATTGGGTCTGGCTCTATAATACAGCTATGTGCTTTGTCTTGTCGCACTGTCACACATAGCTGTACCTAGTATAATATAAGCCGGCTCCCTATGATCCTGGGATTGGGTCTGGCTCTATAATACAGCTATGTGCTTTGTCTTGTCGCACTGCCACACATAGCTGTACCTAGTATAATATAAGCCAGCTCCCTATGATCCTGGGATTGGGTCTGGCTCTATAATACAGCTATGTGCTTTGTCTTGTCGCACTGTCACACACATAGCTGTACCTAGTATAATATAAGCAGGCTCCCTATGATCCTGGGATTGGGTCTGGCTCTATAACACAGCTATGTGCTTTGTCTTGTCGCACTGTCACACACATAGCTGTACCTAGTATAATATAAGCCGGCTCCCTATGATCCTGGGATTGGGTCTGGCTCTATAATACAGCTATGTGCTTTGTCTTGTCGCACTGTCACACATAGCTGTACCTAGTATAATATAAGCCGGCTCCCTATGATCCTGGGATTGGGTCTGGCTCTATAATACAGCTATGTGCTTTGTCTTGTCGCACTGTCACACACATAGCTGTACCTAGTATAATATAAGCCGGCTCCCTATGATCCTGGGATTGGGTCTGGCTCTATAACACAGCTATGTGCTTTGTCTTGTCACACTGTCACACACATAGCTGTACCTAGTATAATATAAGCCGGCTCCCTATGATCCTGGGATTGGGTCTGGCTCTATAATACAGCTATGTGCTTTGTCTTGTCACACTGTCACACACATAGCTGTACCTAGTATAATATAAGCCGGCTCCCTATGATCCTGGGATTGGGTCTGGCTCTATAATACAGCTATGTGCTTTGTCTTGTCGCACTGTCACACACATAGCTGTACCTAGTATAATATAAGCCGGCTCCCTATGATCCTGGATTGGGTCTGGCTCTATAACACAGCTATGTGCTTTGTCTTGTCGCACTGTCACACACATAGCTGTACCTAGTATAATATAAGCCGGCTCCCTATGATCCTGGGATTGGGTCTGGCTCTATAACACAGCTATGTGCTTTGTCTTGTCGCACTGTCACACACATAGCTGTACCTAGTATAATATAAGCAGGCTCCCTATGATCCTGGGATTGGGTCTGGCTCTATAACACAGCTATGTGCTTTGTCTTGTCGCACTGTCACACATAGCTGTACCTAGTATAATATAAGCCGGCTCCCTATGATCCTGGGATTGGGTCTGGCTCTATAACACAGCTATGTGCTTTGTCTTGTCGCACTGTCACACACATAGCTGTACCTAGTATAATATAAGCAGGCTCCCTATGATCCTGGGATTGGGTCTGGCTCTATAACACAGCTATGTGCTTTGTCTTGTCGCACTGTCACACATAGCTGTACCTAGTATAATATAAGCCGGCTCCCTATGATCCTGGGATTGGGTCTGGCTCTATAACACAGCTATGTGCTTTGTCTTGTCGCACTGTCACACACATAGCTGTACCTAGTATAATATAAGCCGGCTCCCTATGATCCTGGGATTGGGTCTGGCTCTATAATACAGCTATGTGCTTTGTCTTGTCGCACTGTCACACACATAGCTGTACCTAGTATAATATAAGCCGGCGCCCTATGATCCTGGTATTGGGTCTGGCTCTATAATACAGCTATATACTTTGTCTTGTCGCACTGTCACACACATAGCTGTACCTAGTATAATATAAGCCGTCTCCCTATGATCCTGGGATTGGGTCTGGCTCTATAACAGAGCTATGTGCTTTGTCTTGTCGCACTGTCACACACATAGCTGTACCTAGTATAATATAAGCCGGCTCCCTATGATCCTGGGATTGGGTCTGGCTCTATAACACAGCTATGTGCTTTGTCTTGTCGCACTGTCACACACATAGCTGTACCTAGTATAATATAAGCAGGCTCCCTATGATCCTGGGATTGGGTCTGGCTCTATAACAGAGCTATGTGCTTTGTCTTGTCGCACTGTCACACACATAGCTGTACCTAGTATAATATAAGCCGGCTCCCTATGATCCTGGGATTGGGTCTGGCTCTATAACACAGCTATGTGCTTTGTCTTGTCGCACTGTCACACACATAGCTGTACCTAGTATAATATAAGCCGGCTCCCTATGATCCTGGGATTGGGTCTGGCTCTATAACACAGCTATGTGCTTTGTCTTGTCGCACTGTCACACATAGCTGTACCTAGTATAATATAAGCCGGCTCCCTATGATCCTGGGATTGGGTCTGGCTCTATAACACAGCTATGTGCTTTGTCTTGTCGCACTGTCACACATAGCTGTACCTAGTATAATATAAGCCGGCTCCCTATGATCCTGGGATTGGGTCTGGCTCTATAATACAGCTATGTGCTTTGTCTTGTCGCACTGTCACACACATAGCTGTACCTAGTATAATATAAGCCGGCTCCCTATGATCCTGGGATTGGGTCTGGCTCTATAATACAGCTATGTGCTTTGTCTTGTCGCACTGTCACACACATAGCTGTACCTAGTATAATATAAGCAGGCTCCCTATGATCCTGGGATTGGGTCTGGCTCTATAACACAGCTATGTGCTTTGTCTTGTCGCACTGTCACACACATAGCTGTACCTAGTATAATATAAGCCGGCTCCCTATGATCCTGGGATTGGGTCTGGTTTTATAATACAGATATGTGCTTTGTCTTGTCGCACTGTCACACACATAGCTGTACCTAGTATAATATAAGCCGGCTCCCTATGATCCTGGGATTGGGTCTGGCTCTATAACAGAGCTATGTGTTTTGTCTTGTAGCACTGTCACACACATAGCTGTACCTAGTATAATATAAGCAGGCTCCCTATGATCCTGGGATTGGGTCTGGCTCTATAATACAGCTATGTGCTTTGTCTTGTCGCACTGTCACACACATAGCTGTACCTAGTATAATATAAGCAGGCTCCCTATGATCCTGGGATTGGGTCTGGTTCTATAACACAGCTATGTGCTTTGTCTTGTCGCACTGTCACACACATAGCTGTACCTAGTATAATATAAGCCGGCTCCCTATGATCCTGGGATTGGGTCTGGCTCTATAATACAGCTATGTGCTTTGTCTTGTCGCACTGTCACACACATAGCTGTACCTAGTATAATATAAGCCGGCTCCCTATGATCCTGGGATTGGGTCTGGCTCTATAATAGAGCTATGTGCTTTGTCTTGTCGCACTGTCACACACATAGCTGTACCTAGTATAATATAAGCCGGCTCCCTATGATCCTGGGATTGGGTCTGGCTCTATAATACAGCTATGTACTTTGTCTTGTCGCACTGTCACACACATAGCTGTACCTAGTATAATATAAGCCGGCTCCCTATGATCCTGGGATTGGGTCTGGCTCTATAACACAGCTATGTGCTTTGTCTTGTCGCACTGTCACACACATAGCTGTACCTAGTATAATATAAGCCGGCTCCCTATGATCCTGGGATTGGGTCTGGCTCTATAACACAGCTATGTGCTTTGTCTTGTCGCACTGTCACACACATAGCTGTACCTAGTATAATATAAGCCGGCTCCCTATGATCCTGGGATTGGGTCTGGCTCTATAACAGAGCTATGTGCTTTGTCTTGTCGCACTGTCACACATAGCTGTACCTAGTATAATATAAGACGGCTCCCTATGATCCTGGGATTGGGTCTGGCTCTATAATACAGCTATATACTTTGTCTTGTCGCACTGTCACACATAGCTGTACCTAGTATAATATAAGACGGCTCCCTATGATCCTGGGATTGGGTCTGGCTCTATAATACAGATATGTGCTTTGTCTTGTCGCACTGTCACACACATAGCTGTACCTAGTATAATATAAGCCGGCTCCCTATGATCCTGGGATTGGGTCTGGCTCTATAACACAGCTATGTGCTTTGTCTTGTCGCACTGTCACACATAGCTGTACCTAGTATAATATAAGCAGGCTCCCTATGATCCTGGGATTGGGTCTGGCTCTATAACACAGCTATGTACTTTGTCTTGTCGCACTGTCACACATAGCTGTACCTAGTATAATATAAGCCGGCGCCCTATGATCCTGGGATTGGGTCTGGCTCTATAATACAGCTATGTGCTTTGTCTTGTCGCACTGTCACACACATAGCTGTACCTAGTATAATATAAGCAGGCTCCCTATGATCCTGGGATTGGGTCTGGCTCTATAACACAGCTATGTGCTTTGTCTTGTCGCACTGTCACACACATAGCTGTACCTAGTATAATATAAGCCGGCGCCCTATGATCCTGGGATTGGGTCTGGCTCTATAATACAGCTATGTGCTTTGTCTTGTCGCACTGTCACACACATAGCTGTACCTAGTATAATATAAGCAGGCTCCCTATGATCCTGGGATTGGGTCTGGCTCTATAACACAGCTATGTGCTTTGTCTTGTCACACTGTCACACACATAGCTGTACCTAGTATAATATAAGCCGGCTCCCTATGATCCTGGGATTGGGTCTGGCTCTATAATACAGCTATGTGCTTTGTCTTGTCGCACTGTCACACACATAGCTGTACCTAGTATAATATAAGCCGGCTCCCTATGATCCTGGGATTGGGTCTGGCTCTATAACACAGCTATGTGCTTTGTCTTGTCGCACTGTCACACACATAGCTGTACCTAGTATAATATAAGCCGGCTCCCTATGATCCTGGGATTGGGTCTGGCTCTATAACACAGCTATGTGCTTTGTCTTGTCGCACTGTCACACATAGCTGTACCTAGTATAATATAAGCCGGCTCCCTATGATCCTGGGATTGGGTCTGGCTCTATAACACAGCTATGTGCTTTGTCTTGTCGCACTGTCACACATAGCTGTACCTAGTATAATATAAGCCGGCTCCCTATGATCCTGGGATTGGGTCTGGCTCTATAACACAGCTATGTGCTTTGTCTTGTCGCACTGTCACACACATAGCTGTACCTAGTATAATATAAGCCGGCTCCCTATGATCCTGGGATTGGGTCTGGCTCTATAACAGAGCTATGTGCTTTGTCTTGTCGCACTGTCACACACATAGCTGTACCTAGTATAATATAAGCAGGCTCCCTATGATCCTGGGATTGGGTCTGGCTCTATAATACAGCTATGTGCTTTGTCTTGTCGCACTGTCACACACATAGCTGTACCTAGTATAATATAAGCCGGCTCCCTATGATCCTGGGATTGGGTCTGGCTCTATAACACAGCTATGTGCTTTGTCTTGTCGCACTGTCACACATAGCTGTACCTAGTATAATATAAGCCGGCTCCCTATGATCCTGGGATTGGGTCTGGCTCTATAACACAGCTATGTGCTTTGTCTTGTCGCACTGTCACACACATAGCTGTACCTAGTATAATATAAGCAGGCTCCCTATGATCCTGGGATTGGGTCTGGCTCTATAACACAGCTATGTGCTTTGTCTTGTCGCACTGTCACACACATAGCTGTACCTAGTATAATATAAGCCGGCTCCCTATGATCCTGGGATTGGGTCTGGCTCTATAACACAGCTATGTGCTTTGTCTTGTCGCACTGTCACACACATAGCTGTACCTAGTATAATATAAGCCGGCTCCCTATGATCCTGGGATTGGGTCTGGCTCTATAACACAGCTATGTGCTTTGTCTTGTCGCACTGTCACACATAGCTGTACCTAGTATAATATAAGCAGGCTCCCTATGATCCTGGGATTGGGTCTGGCTCTATAACACAGCTATGTGCTTTGTCTTGTCGCACTGTCACACATAGCTGTACCTAGTATAATATAAGCCGGCTCCCTATGATCCTGGGATTGGGTCTGGCTCTATAATACAGCTATGTGCTTTGTCTTGTCGCACTGTCACACACATAGCTGTACCTAGTATAATATAAGCCGGCTCCCTATGATCCTGGGATTGGGTCTGGCTCTATAATACAGCTATGTGCTTTGTCTTGTCGCACTGTCACACACATAGCTGTACCTAGTATAATATAAGCAGGCTCCCTATGATCCTGGGATTGGGTCTGGCTCTATAAAAGAGTTATATGCTTTGTCTTGTCGCACTGTCACACATAGCTGTACCTAGTATAATATAAGCCGGCTCCCTATGATCCTGGGATTGGGTCTGGCTCTATAACACAGCTATGTGCTTTGTCTTGTCGCACTGTCACACACATAGCTGTACCTAGTATAATATAAGCCGGCTCCCTATGATCCTGGGATTGGGTCTGGCTCTATAACACAGCTATGTGCTTTGTCTTGTCGCACTGTCACACATAGCTGTACCTAGTATAATATAAGCAGGCTCCCTATGATCCTGGGATTGGGTCTGGCTCTATAACACAGCTATGTGCTTTGTCTTGTCGCACTGTCACACACATAGCTGTACCTAGTATAATATAAGCAGGCTCCCAATGATCCTGGGATTGGGTCTGGCTCTATAATACAGATATGTGCTTTGTCTTGTCGCACTGTCACACATAGCTGTACCTAGTATAATATAAGCAGGCTCCCTATGATCCTGGGATTGGGTCTGGCTCTATAACACAGCTATGTGCTTTGTCTTGTCGCACTGTCACACACATAGCTGTACCTAGTATAATATAAGCAGGCTCCCAATGATCCTGGGATTGGGTCTGGCTCTATAATACAGATATGTGCTTTGTCTTGTCGCACTGTCACACACATAGCTGTACCTAGTATAATATAAGCCGGCTCCCTATGATCCTGGGATTGGGTCTGGCTCTATAACACAGGTATGTGCTTTGTCTTGTCACACTGTCACACACATAGCTGTACCTAGTATAATATAAGCCGGCTCCCTATGATCCTGGGATTGGGTCTGGCTCTATAATACAGCTATGTGCTTTGTCTTGTCGCACTGTCACACACATAGCTGTACCTAGTATAATATAAGCCGGCGCCCTATGATCCTGGGATTGGGTCTGGCTCTATAATACAGCTATATACTTTGTCTTGTCGCACTGTCACACACATAGCTGTACCTAGTATAATATAAGCCGTCTCCCTATGATCCTGGGATTGGGTCTGGCTCTATAACAGAGCTATGTGCTTTGTCTTGTCGCACTGTCACACACATAGCTGTACCTAGTATAATATAAGCAGGCTCCCTATGATCCTGGGATTGGGTCTGGCTCTATAACACAGCTATGTGCTTTGTCTTGTCGCACTGTCACACACATAGCTGTACCTAGTATAATATAAGCCGGCTCCCTATGATCCTGGGATTGGGTCTGGCTCTATAACACAGCTATGTGCTTTGTCTTGTCGCACTGTCACACACATAGCTGTACCTAGTATAATATAAGCCGGCTCCCTATGATCCTGGGATTGGGTCTGGCTCTATAACACAGCTATGTGCTTTGTCTTGTCGCACTGTCACACATAGCTGTACCTAGTATAATATAAGCCGGCTCCCTATGATCCTGGGATTGGGTCTGGCTCTATAATACAGCTATGTGCTTTGTCTTGTCGCACTGTCACACACATAGCTGTACCTAGTATAATATAAGCCGGCTCCCTATGATCCTGGGATTGGGTCTGGCTCTATAATACAGCTATGTGCTTTGTCTTGTCGCACTGTCACACATAGCTGTACCTAGTATAATATAAGCCGGCTCCCTATGATCCTGGGATTGGGTCTGGCTCTATAATACAGCTATGTGCTTTGTCTTGTCGCACTGTCACACATAGCTGTACCTAGTATAATATAAGCCGGCTCCCTATGATCCTGGGATTGGGTCTGGCTCTATAACAGAGCTATGTGCTTTGTCTTGTCGCACTGTCACACACATAGCTGTACCTAGTATAATATAAGCCGGCTCCCTATGATCCTGGGATTGGGTCTGGCTCTTTAACACAGCTATGTGCTTTGTCTTGTCGCACTGTCACACACATAGCTGTACCTAGACATTTTTGCACCCTGGGAATCCTGTCCTTGAGAATTCTTCTTTAATGTCACCTAACATTTATTTTTCTAGCATAAGGCAGGAGAGACTTTAGGTGATTCAAACAGTGGCTAGTAACTGATATATAATATACAGAGAGCGTTGCAGTGACCTCTATTGTAATGCAGAGAAAATTACGGCGGTCGCCATATAAAGCAAGGAACTTCATAGTGACAGACATATAATGTAGAGAAATGTATGGCAACCACCATATAATGGAGAGAGCATAACAGTGACAGCCATATAATGCAGATAATATTACAGTGACCACCATATAATGCAGAGATCATAACAATAGTCACAAGATAATGCAGAGAGCATTACAGTGACCGCCACATAATGCAGACAACTTCATAGTGACCAGCATATAATGCAGAGAACATCTCAGTGACAAACATATAATGCAGAGAGCGTTGCAGTGATCGCCATATAATATGGAAAGCATTGCAGTGACAGCCATATAATTCAGAGAGTATTGCAGTGACTGCCATATAATACAAAAAGCATCACAGTGGGTGCCATATAATATGAAGAGCATTTCAATGAGCAACATATAATACAGTGAACTCCGCAGTGACCACCATATTATACAGGGAACATCGCAGTGACCGCCGGATAATGTAGAGAGGTTAGAGGTTCGCAGTGATCGCCAGATCAGATAGCATCGCAGGGACTGCCGTATAATGCAGAGGTTTACAGTGACCAACATAAAATGAATAGAATATTGCAATGACTGCTGAATAATGCAGAGAGGAGTAACCACCAGATCAGGGAGCATCGCAGTGACTACAATATAATGCAGAGGGGTTCTCAGCGACAGCCAGATCAGGAAGCGTGCAGGGATGTGCCATATAATACAGAGAGGTGCTCAGTGACCGTCAGATCAGGAAGCATCGCAGTGATGTGCCATATAATACAGAGAGCTTCTCAGTGACCATCAGATCAGGAAGCATCACAGTGATGTGCCATATAATGCAGAGAGGTTCTCAGTGGCCGTCAGATCAGGAAGCATGCAGGGATGTGCCATATAATACAGAGAGGTTCTCAGTGACCGTCAGATCAGTGAGCATCGCAGTGATGTGCCATATAATACAGAGAGGTTCTCAGTGACCATCAGATCAGGAAGCATCGCAGTGATGTGCCATATAATACAGAGAGCTTCTCAGTGACCATCAGACCAGGAAGCATCACAGTGATGTGCCATATAATACAGAGAGGTTCTCAGTGACCGTCAGACCAGGGAGCACAGTGTTGTGCCATATAATGCAGAGAGGTTCTCAGTGACCATCAGATCAGGAAGCGTGCAGGGATGTGCCATATAATGCAGAGAGGTTCTCAGTGACCGTCAGATCAGGAAGCGTGCAGGGATGTGCCATATAATGCAGAGAGGTTCTCAGTGTTCTCAGTTCTCAGTGACCGTCAGATCAGGTTCTCAGTTCTCAGTGACCGTCAGACCAGGGAGCATCGCAGTGATGTGCCATATAATGCAGAGAGGTTCTCAGTGACCGTCAGACCAGGGAGCATCGCAGTGATGTGCCATATAATGCAGAGAGGTTCTCAGTGACCATCAGATCAGGAAGCGTGCAGGGATGTGCCATATAATGCAGAGAGGTTCTCAGTGACCGTCAGATCAGGAAGCGTGCAGGGATGTGCCATATAATGCAGAGAGGTTCTCAGTGACCGTCAGACCAGGGAGCATCGCAGTGATGTGCCATATAATGCAGAGAGGTTCTCAGTGACCATCAGATCAGGAAGCGTGCAGGGATGTGCCATTATTATTTAAACATTTCACATCTCCACTGACACTTACCTGTCTGAAAGGATCAGTCTAGTCCCTGCGGAGCTCAGGTACAGGAAGAGATAAAAGAGACAAGATACACTGTAGAGGGGGTGGGGACTCAGGGTGAGGGGGCGGGGTCTTGGGCAAGGACAGGAGGAGGTGAATTAAAGTAGTCACACAGGGCAGGAGAGGGGACGGGGCCCCTGGTGAGGGGGCGGGACCTTAGATGGGGACAGGAATGATTTTAAAACAGAGAGGGTGGAGGAGAGGGCGGGTTCTTGCCTGGAACACTGGAGGGAGTAGAGTGTGAAGTCAGAGTAGTGACAGACAGGGGATAGCAGGGAGGGACTGACATAGACTCGTATTACGGCCCCCATACATCTGCAATCGATTGAAAAAGGGAAAGATTTCTATACAAAATCTATTGCAAATTGCCCGATTGCTGATGTATGGGGCCTTTAGACAGGAAGGATGTAGTGTACCAGTGCGCACTGCACAGCCCCTACTGCGGAGCGGACTCGGAAGGAGTACGGGCTGCGTCTATGTGACAGACAGCCGGGTAACAGGCAGAGAATGCTGCCCAGCAGCTCTGATGGTTCTATTGTCGGAGCGACTGTAGAGCACTTTCTGCCTGTTACCCGGCCATCAGTCCTGCATGTGCAATGTGTGACAGCGGCCCTCACTGAAGGAAAAGTGTACCGGCCCGGGGGGCATATAGCACCCAGCCTGCCCCTGAGCTCAACCATATCAAGTACTGCTACTGTTACAAACTCCCACCTGAATAACTGGCCTGCCACAATCAAGGCCATATCCAACACTGCAAGTACAACATTATTCACACCTGCATCCTGAGTAGCTGGCCTGCCACAACCAAGTTCATATACAGCATTGCAGGTTCAATATTATTCCTACCTGCATCCTGAGTAGCTGGCCTGCCACAATCAAGGCCATATCCAACACTGCAAGTACAACATTATTCACACCTGCATCCTGAGTAGCTGGCCTGCCACAACCAAGTTCATATACAGTATTGCAGGTACAATATTATTCCTACCTGCATCCTGAGTAGCTGGCCTGCCACAACCAAGTTCATATACAGTATTGCAGGTACAATATTATTCCTACCTGCATCCTGAGTAGCTGGCCTGCCACAACCAAGTTCATATACAGTATTGCAGGTACAATATTATTCCTACCTGCATCCTGAGTAGCTGGCCTGCCACAACCAAGTTCATATACAGTATTGCAGGTACAATATTATTCCTACCTGCATCCTGAGTAGCTGGCCTGCCACAACCAAGTTCATATACAGTATTGCAGGTACAATATTATTCCTACCTGCATCCTGAGTAGCTGGCCTGCCACAACCAAGTTCATATACAGTATTGCAGGTACAATATTATTCCTACCTGCATCCTGAGTAGCTGGCCTGCCACAACCAAGTTCATATACAGTATTGCAGGTACAATATTATTCCTACCTGCATCCTGAGTAGCTGGCCTGCCACAACCAAGTTCAAATCCAGCTGCTGCTTTGGCATTGTTCCAGCATCCATCTTACAAAGTTGTCCTGCTACAATCCAGATCAGCATCCTGACTGTCTCTGTGCATGGCCACCTGTGCAGGCTAATTACTAGACTTCTGATCTTCCAGCTAGTTCCCAGCAGCAGACTCTAGCACACACCTGCATCTGTATGCGTCAGCTAATAACCCCTACCCTGCCTGCTATTACTCCAGGTAACACGTTCTGTGTATTCCGGTTTACTGGGTACATCCATAACAGTATGGTAAGCCTATGTGTATATATAAAAGGATAGTATGGTAAGCCTATGTGTATATATATAAGGGACAGTAGGGTAAGTCTGTGTGTATATATAAAGGGATTATATGGTAAACCAAAGTGTATATATAAAGGGATTATATGGTAAACCAAATTGTATATATAAAGGGATTATATGGTAAGCCTATGTGTATATATAAAGGGATAGTATGGTAAGCCTATATAATATATATATATATATATATATAACAGGCTCAATCCACGGCACTTGACCATCTGGGGTGCCCTTGGTATGTGACCACACATCTACATGAAAAATATCATACAAACTCGGCACTCACATGCCTTTCAAACTGCAACTCCTTTGAACATAGGGAATGTTGGTTCCAAAATATTGCAATAATTTGGTAAGCTGGCCACCGCTTCACGGTCATTTCCATCTGGCCAGATATATGGGATAGTATGGTAAGCCCATGTGTATATAAGGGATAGTATAGTAAGCCTATGTATATATAAAGGGATAGTATGGTAAGCCTGTATATGTATTACCAAGCAGTAATAACATTGGTTTCTAACCAACCAGAGTGGAAAGAGCTTATTTAGGGATTTTCCAAGCCAGGCACTGGGGTTTAATTTAATTTCCACTTGTTGCAGAAATATTATTAAAAGTTGACTTAAAAAAATATATATATATTTTTAAATATTTTCTGGCCGGTCTAAGACAAGATGGCGCCGGAGTCCATATATTGCGGACACCGCGGTTATACATGTTTCCCTCTAGTGACAAAGCACAGAATAGACGCGGTCGGGGACTGGTGACGCAGCCGGACGCTTAGCGGTTGTCGCTGTCTCCTCGGTGCTTGCTGACGGTCGTCTCCGGTGTTAGACATGGCGCAGTACAAGGGAGCGGCCAGCGAGGCCGGGAGAGCCATGCAGCTGATGAAGAAACGCGAGAAACAGCGGGAGCAGCTGGAACAGATGAAATTAAAGATAGCGGAGGTGCCAGTCCACCTGTGTGCCCCATGTGCCATTACACCCCACCTGCATGCTGCACTGTGCCACTCCACCTGTGTGCCCCATGTGCCATTACACCCCACCTGCATGCTGCACTGTGCCACTCCACCTGTGTGCCCCATGTGCCATTACACCCCACCTGCATGCTGCACTGTGCCACTCCACCTGTGTGCCCCATGTGCCATTACACCCCACCTGCATGCTGCACTGTGCCACTCCACCTGTGTGCCCCATGTGCCATTACACCCCACCTGCATGCTGCACTGTGCCACTCCACGTGTGCCCCATGTGCCATTACACCCCACCTGCATGCTGCACTGTGCCACTCCACCTGTGTGCCCCATGTGCCATTACACCCCACCTGCATGCTGCACTGTGCCACTCCACCTGTGTGCCCCATGTGCCATTACACCCCACCTGCATGCTGCACTGTGCCACTCCACCTGTGTGCCCCATGTGCCATTACACCCCACCTGCATGCTGCACTGTGCCACTCCACCTGTGTGCCCCATGTGCCATTACACCCCACCTGCATGCTGCACTGTGCCACTCCACCTGTGTGCCCCATGTGCCATTACACCCCACCTGCATGCTGCACTGTGCCACTCCACCTGTGTGCCCCATGTGCCATTACACCCCACCTGCATGCTGCACTGTGCCACTCCACCTGTGTGCCCCATGTGCCATTACACCCCACCAGCATGCTGCACTGTGCCACTCCACCTGTGAGCCCCACTGTGCCATTACACCCACCTGCATGCTGTACTGTACCACTCCACCTGCGTGCCCCAACTGTGCCACTCCACCTGCGTGCTCCACTGTGCCATTACATCCCACCTGCATGCTGTACAGTGCCAGTCCACCTGTGTGCCCAACCGTGCTACTACACTCCACCTGTGTGCTGCACTGTGCCACTCCACCTGTGTGCTGCACCAAAAACAGTTATACTGTACAATAATTGGCTTTTTGTTTCATCTTGTGTTTCCTGTAGGAGAATGTGGTTAAGGCAAATATTAACAAGAAATTCTCTGCACATTATGATGCTGTAGAAGCAGAGCTGAAATCCAGCACCGTAGGTCAGTATTGATATTCCTCCACGGACGGGTGTGCCGGGTCTTGTCTTATCGTAGCACCTTATCGCTTGGGTTTTGTACTGTGTTAAATTATCACTAAACCTAAAACGGAAGTTACTTTATCAATAAAGACCTATTGGATACTGTAGATATTGTGGAAAAGGTTATTGCTTAGCCTGAGAGGACTGATAACAGATAAATAATATAGGTACACACAGTGCAGAGGATCTGAGGTTCTTACATGCTCTGCAGGAACCTTCTCATGTGTTAGGGTTACTGTCCTGTAATATACTGTACTGTGGCCAGGACATACTAAGGGATCATGCAATCACGCTGGTATGGAGAAGCCACTACACAGATATCCTGGAATACCTCATTGTATGTGAGTGAGCCTGAGAGGATTCAGTAACCATAACCTCTCTCCCTCTAGGGCTTGTGACTCTCAATGATATGAAGGCCAAGCAGGAGGCTCTGGTAAAGGAGAGGGAGAAGCAGCTGGCTAAGAAGGAACAGTTTAAAGACCTCCAGCTGTGAGTATATGTGCTGTATACAGACACCTGAGTCCTAATCACAGGACTGGCCCAGCATCTCCTCACCAATCATTTCTTCTTACTGTGTCTGCAGGAAGCTGGAGAAGCAGAGGGAGAGAGACCGAAAGAATGAACAGAAGAGGAAAATTGCCAGCTTGTCCTTTAACCTGGAAGAAGATGAGGAGGAAGAAGAGGATGATGATGAGGAGGAGGATGAAGATGATGATGATGATAATGAAGATGAGGAGGAGGAGGAGGAAGAAATGCAGAGGGAAGGTAATTAATACATAGTTGTATTTTACCTTGTAATCTGCTCAAAGGGGGGTGCAGTCTGGAGGAATAAAGTTATAGGTTTAAATGTCTGTGAAGGCCAATCATTCTGGTACAGGTAATCATTCTGGTACAGGTAATCATTCTGGTACAGGGTACATTATTGGGAATGCTTGGGACATTAATTTGTCTTCGTTACATAAGGTCCACAGTGTTCTCCCCAAAAAATGTTGCCAGCCGGGTGGGGTTCTTCTCAATAATGAAATCCTGACCTTATATTGATTTAAAATCAAGCTTAATCTCTAGATATATAACCTAAGGTTCCTGGGTTCTGTGGTCTTCCTGTTCCTTCGGGCTAATCTCTAAAACGGCTTTTGATGGAGTTTTCAGCGGGGGACTGTGGTGACATAGTGTAGGATGGTATGAGATGCAGGGGGCTGTGGTGACATAGTGTAGGATGGTATGAGATGCGGGGGACTGTGGTGACATGGTGTAGGATGGTATGAGATGCGGGGGGCTGTGGTGACATAGTGTAGGATGGTATGAGATGCAGGGGGCTGTGGTGACATGGTGTAGGATGGTATGAGATGCAGGGGGCTGTGGTGACATGGTGTAGGAGGGTATGAGATGCAGGGGGCTGTGGTGACATGGTGTAGGATGGTATGAGATGCAGGGGGCTGTGGTGACATGGTGTAGGATGGTATGAGATACAGGGGGCTGTGGTGACATGGTGTAGGAGGGTATGAGATGCAGTGGACTGTGGTGACATGGTGTAGGATGGTATGAGATGCAGGGGGCTGTGGTGACATGGTGTAGGATGGTATGAGATGCAGGGAGCTGTGGTGACATGGTGTAGGATGGTATGAGATGCAGGGGGCTGTGGTGACATGGTGTAGGATGGTATGAGATGCAGGGAGCTGTGGTGACATGGTGTAGGAGGGTATGAGATGCAGGGGGCTGTGGTGACATGGTGTAGGAGGGTATGAGATGCAGGGGGCTGTGGTGACATGGTGTAGGATGGTATGAGATGCGGGGGGCTGTGGTGACATGGTGTAGGAGGGTATGAGATGCGGGGGGCTGTGGTGACATGGTGTAGGAGGGTATGAGATTCGGGGGGTTGTGGTGACATGGTGTAGGTGTGTATGAGATGCGGGGGGCTGTGGTGACATGGTGTAGGAGGGTATGAGATACAGGGTGCTGTGGTGACATGGTGTAGGAGGGTATGAGATGCGGGGGGCTGTGGTGACATGGTGTAGGATGGTATGAGATGCGGGGGGCTGTGGTGACATGGTGTAGGTGGGTATGAGATGCGGGGGGCTGTGGTGACATGGTGTAGGTGGGTATGAGATGCGGGGGGCTGTGGTGACATGGTGTAGGTGGGTATGAGATGCAGGGGGCTGTGGTGACATGGTGTAGGTGGGTATGAGATGCAGGGGGCTGTGGTGACATGGTGTAGGATGGTATGAGATGCAGGGGGCTGTGGTGACATGGTGTAGGATGGTATGAGATGCGGGGGGCTGTGGTGACATGATGTAGGATGGTATGAGATACAGGGGGGCTGTGGTGACATGGTGTAGGTGGGTATGAGATGCGGGGGGCTGTGGTGACATGGTGTAGGTGGGTATGAGATGCGGGGGGCTGTGGTGACATGGTGTAGGATGGTATGAGATGCGGGGGGCTGTGGTGACATGGTGTAGGTGGGTATGAGATGCGGGGGGCTGTGGTGACATGGTGTAGGATGGTATGAGATGCAGGGGGCTGTGGTGACATGGTGTAGGTGGGTATGAGATGCGGGGGGCTGTGGTGACATGGTGTAGGTGGGTATGAGATACAGGGGGCTGTGGTGACATGGTGTAGGTGGGTATGAGATACAGGGGGCTGGTGCGGGTCACTAGTATTTTATATTTCTCCTTCATCCACTAGGGGACACTGGAGTTCAAGACAGTGGGGTATAGACGGTGGTAGAGTAGAGCCTGGCACTTTAAAAAAAAAATCTAGAAGTGTGACTGGCTCCTCCCCCTCTATGCCCCATCAGCCCCAGTTTTTAGAATGTGCCCGAGAGAGCCGGAAGCACATCAGGCTGTCTCCAGCCTTTTTTGAGTATAATTTTTTTATTTTATTTTTTTAGAGCTTTTTATTTAAAGCATTGAGGACAGGCAGACTGTTTACTGTGGCAGTCTGCCTGCTACGTGGGAGCCGCCGGGAGGGCACCACACGGCTACTGCAGCCTGTGTCCGGTGACCCTGAGGGGGGACTTTAAACAGAGTCATCAGACTCCATGAGGACCCGACACAACTGAAACCGGTTCGTGTCCGGGTTTCCTCATTTGCCCCCCAGCCCAGCAACCCGGCCGCAGCAGTTTGTAAGTATATCCCACCACTCCTGACTAGCTGGAGCGGTGGGCCAAAACGCTGGGCTTAGGGACAGCGCGTGCTGCGCGCTTGTCATACACAGCTCCTTCCAACCTGCCACGTGGTGGTGTCGGAGCTGCTGACGAGACCCGCCGCTGCACTCAACAGTCAGCGTCAGGGTCTCTGGCTTATTCCTAGCCATCACCCTCTTAATTGAAGGAGGGGATGGAGCGCGGCCCCTGCAACATCAAAAGCGCGGTGATGCCGCGGCGGTCACTGAGGACACCTGCTCCTCCCTCCTCTATATAGGAGTTGTAATGCTGGGTGAGTAGATCACACAGTAATGATAGACGCCGCACTGCTGCTCATTAAACAGTACAGCGCTGACAGGCGAGGTCCCGCCATCTGCACAAGCAGTGTAAGGTGCCGGCTTCGGAAGCCAGACGAGTCCCTCTACAGGAGGCAGTGCAGCGCTGACAAGCAGCGCGGTCCTTGGCGCGCATATATATAAAAGCCGGTATTATGGAAAGGGCGCGTCATGCATGTTAGCGGCGCCATCTATAGTCTGGCCCGTGCTCTCCCTCATCTGAGAGCAGCGCGGTTCTACCAGTGCTCGCTTCAGCAGATAGATTAGCTCTATAGCAAAAGGGCTTTAATGTTATAACTAACCAGCAGCTCTCCTCTAATATACAAAGGAGGAGACGCCGCGACCCCATGCTTTTTAGTGGCTGGGCTGACAGACGGAGCGGTGTCATCCCACAGCCCCCGGACGGGCACTTAGTACTTCAGCGGCGGCATGGCTTCCTCCACTAACGTGTAGCAGCCTGCTTTTGGGGGTGTTTTCCTGTTAGCGCAGCAGCGCAGACATTCTCTGCATTAGTTCCCCCGCGAAGAGGCACCCAGACGGAGTGCTGTGCAGACAGCCGCCTGCATGAGGGAAAGCACATTAAGTGTAATGGTTAGCGTTACTGCCTCACAGCACTGAGGTTATGGGTTCAGTTCCCGCTACGGCCCTAACTGTGTGGAGTTTGTATATTCTCCCTATACTTGCGTGGGTTTCCTACGGGTACTCCGGTTTCCTCCCACACTCCAGCAGCCGCCTTCCGTTTTCCCTCTTTCGGGCTGCCCTAACAGCAGGGATTATTAGCGTGGGTCTCCTACGCGCCACCCTCCCCCTCCTACGCTGGGAATGCTGAAGCGCAAAAGGTAGGGGATGCCTGTCACTGTTTGACAGGAGTAGTGCTAGCTATAGTAGATAGCTGGTTGCTAGCAGTATGGGAACTAGCCCAATACCCTTTTTGCTTAACACCGCATTATGCGGTTATGAAAGTAAATGACTGGTATTACCCCCTGTCAGGCTTCCCCTTGGTTCTATACAAAGGTTGCATAGCTTAATCTAATTGCTTGTGAAGGCTACCTCAGGGTGCACTAGCTACCCTGCCTAAATGAACATTGTTTTACATTGGCTCACCTTAGTCACTGTTCTGGTGCTGCTGCCAGAATTTATGGTTATAGCATACCCTTAACCCAGGGTTAGCAGATTATTGCGTCCCATACCCAGGTTATGGCTCACCTTATAGAGGGGCAGTACTCTTCCCATACATATATGTGGCAGCACATATACTAACTTATAGACTGGTTTTTAAAAACTTCTAGTTCTCACCAGCCTTCTGTGTTTACCTTAGAAGGTATGCATATGTGCATCTATATAGATTATATTTTAGGTGCTCCATTCAGCAGCACATACAAGAGGAAGTTAGTTACTGCCGGTGTGGGGGTTGGCATTGCTGCCTCACAGCATGGAGGTTGTCTTTTTGATTCCCGCTTTTAAAGTAAGTAACCAGTAACAGAAGGGTCCCAGGATAGTCTGGGATAGCACGCTGCTAAAATATCCTGCTTCCTATGCCGTAGCAGAATGACGACCACAGGCGGCACATGAGCAGTTCCCCTGCGTGGAGGTAAGCCACATGTATGTATTTGTATTTTATACTAAGCCCTGCTTTAAAATATATACATGTCTGGAGTGAATTTTGTCTTGTGGCTCAATTCCTTCCATAGCTCTACTATTGCTCATGTTCTATTTTCAAATTATTATCGTCACCTACTAATCTTGTATGTAGGTATGCATGTTTGGAGATAAATATCTATCGCTTCTTATCCTTACCATAAAGGTAGAGGTAGGATCTGTTATCAGTTTTATGTCTGGTACATAGCATATTTTATAAGAGAGGTTTGCGATTGGAGGCTGGTCTCTCCTGATGCGGTAGTTAATACAATAACTCCGCTTTACACCATCTGTCCCTAAGGTTTTGTATGTGGGTATATACCTATATTCCACGGATGGGAAGCCGCCTGGGATTACCAATAGCTGTCAGCTTTATCCATATATATATATTAATGGTGGCTCTATAGACTAGAGTCAAGTTCTGCAGCTTACATAATGATAGTCGCAATTCCCTAAGGCATTGCTTCTGTTATGAACCCTATACATAACTGGGGCCTTCTTGTATGTACATGTGTGTGTGTGTGTGTGTGTGTATATATATATATATATATATATATATATATATATATATATATATATAGTAGCTCAGATGGTGTAGTGGTTAGCATTCCCGCCTCCCAGCGCAGAGGTTGTGAGTTCAATTCCCACCTTTCCCACATCAGTTTGGAGTTTGTATACTCTCCCTGTGGCACTCTGGTTTACTCCAAATGTGAGTGGCCAACTTGTCACCATATAAATAACTGGTGATTATTTAATCATATGTACTTTAATCCTCCTGGGGTTATAGTTCTGTTCTTGTCAGTCCCTATCTATGACGCCCCCCTTTAGGGTGATCTATGATTATTTTCAACTTTGCACTTGGTAGCAAACTTATAAGACACTAAGAAGGCGGGATATTTGTGTTATGTATGTATATGTGTGTATAATATATGTATGTGTGTGCGTATGTATGTATACATATATATATATATGTAGCATGCTGATCTCCTGAGGCAGGACATGTATAGATATGGCATGCTGATCTCCCCGTGCAGGAGTCTGACAAGTAAACTTGCTGTGTAGGCACTACTCTTCCTTTCAAAGAGATTGCCTTCTCATGCAACTATGTTGTCTGTGTGTATGTGTGTATATATACTGATATATTCCCATTCCTTGTATGAATATTTTCTAATAATTGGAAAAACCTGGTTTTTAACCCTATGGGGGTTATCACTACAGATATATCCCTTCTTTTCTGGGGATAACGAACGCACTCTGTCTATGTACAGGTACCCTTCTCCGTATAGATTCCGGTACTCCATATTATTGTCTTGTCACATATTTTAATACATGAGTGTCTAAAGGGCCCCTAGGTACACTCTATCTGTACATAGAGCATCCAGGTTCTATTCCATCCTCAGGGCTTCATTTGTTAAATTAAATGAAGGCCTAGGGCCACCCGCTGATATAGGCAGGGTCAGGCCTGGATTGTATTAGATTTGTGGGCGTAATACACACTTCACCTTTATAAGTGTTAATGTACTGATACTTACACGAGCAGACCGTTTTCTGTTTTATGAAAAGTTTCTATATGGATACACATCCCTAATATAACCAGCTCAGGTGCAGAGTACTGTTGTACAACCTTCTTGTCTCCACTAACATTTTGCTAGTTTATACAGTGTTTTCTACCTCAACATCTCCAGGCTGAAGTCCGTGCTGTAGAGCATAGGGTCTTAGCCCACTGAAGCTACTCCCTATACCCGATGGGGCAGGTTGCTGTGAGATGGAAAAGGTCAGTGACATTCTACATAGCGTCCAGAGGGCTTTTGGACGCTCATAGGTAAGCGGGCTTACCCCACTAATGCCCAACCTGACATGGCATAGCCGTTATTCTCCCTTATGCACCCTAGTGGTGGTCCTAGCAGCCATCCGCTCTGTTAATCAGTTGGCTCTACATTTTAGAGCTTCCCTGGTGCATAGTTTTAACATTGAGATTAGTGACACTATTCTACTAGAATCTGTTGACTGGTACCTGACTGGTACTTTCAGGGTTGTCCTAGTGCTCTAGCCTTGCTGTATGGAATGCTTCCCTATATTGGTAGCTCTCCCTGGGTGGCTGTTGCATACGTGCTCTTTAACTGCTAGGGTATCCTGTGTGTTTCAGAATATGTTCAGGCCAGCAGTTGGTACTGTCTACGCACTTCTATCATGTTGGGAATTGTCTGTTGTTTTGGAGTTTATGGCTGTGATTTTCTTTTCAGCTGCAGGTGTTCAGTCGCTGTTTTCTACTCTGTTTTCGGAGTGGGGTTCTGCTGTCTGACCCTCTGAAGGTATTGTAATCTCAATCCTCTAGATGCTGCCTCTGCTTCGTCCCCAGTGTGATCTCCACTCATGGTCTTTTCCTTCTGCTGGTTTACAACTTTGTAGTAGTTGGACCTCCAGAATGGTTGATGGTGACTGTTCGGCCTTGACTTTTACCTCCCTGCAAATCTCTTTGTTAGGAGTCTGTGGACAGGATCAGCACTGTTTCTGTAGATTGGTATCGTTATACTTGTATCTATATGATTATGTCCAACAGTGCTGGTATTCTGCTATCTGCGACAGCTGCAGTTTCCTGTTTCCGAATCTAGTACGGTTTTCTCGAATTTTGTTCTCGGGTTACTGCCCTTCTCATATGGATTCTGGTTGGAGCTCTCTGCTCCCAATAGTCTGGTTTGGTCTGTTTTCAGCTGAGTTTACAGTGTTCTGATGCTTCTCACCTGAGGGTGTTTTCTCGCTAGCCACTTATTCCATTCTATTTACGCTGTAAGTTGTGGAAGTTCTGTGTCTGTTCCGCTTGGAGTTCTGATTGTCTCCTGGCTCACTACACTTGATCCTCCGCTCTTGCCTTCCATTGAACCTCTGGTTCTTGGCGGTCCCTGTTTCTGTTGGCCAAAGGGTCGGCATGTTCTCCGCGCTTCCCACCCAGGAGGTTGGCTTTGGGACGTCCCCACTGTCTTGAACTCCAGTGTCCCCTAGTGGATGAAGGAGAAAACAGGATTTTGGTACTTACCGATAAATCCCTTTCTCCGATTCCACAGGGGACACTGGACGCCCGCCCAGCGCTGCGTACCTGCCAGTTGTTTGGTTCCTTCTATGGTTGTGTGACTGCATAATTCCCTGCAGTGGTTTCCTCTGTTCTCCTTCAGTCGGTCTTGTTTCGTTCTGTGGTCTTCTCCTTCTCCTTGTTTTCCTGTTGTCCTCCGTCTCCTCTCGGGCTCAGTTCTTAAACTGGGGCTGATGGGGCATAGAGGGGGGAGGAGCCAGTCACACTTCTAGATTTTTTTTTTAAAGTGCCAGGCTCTACTCTACCACCGTCTATACCCCACTGTCTTGAACTCCAGTGTCCCCTGTGGAATCGGAGAAAGGGATTTATCGGTAAGTACCAAAATCCTGTTTTTCTCTTTTGTCGTCTGTGTCTTTTCAATAATCAGTGTCTGTAGGATCTGGTTCCTCTGGAGACATCAGAAGCAGATTATTTAGTGTTTGCTTTATGCCATATTCCATTCACAGGTTCTAATTGTTTTTATAGTAGTAAATCCATGTTCACACCCAGCTGAGCTTTAGGGTTATAATCAGTACAACAACTAGTTTTGCTAAATTTGCAAAAGATTCTTAAACTGAACACAGACGTAGCGATGTGCTCACGATCAGCCGATGTGTACGATTTCCCTTAAACTCTCTCCGGGAGCTATGCACACAGGGCCTGATTCAGAGCCGCTTGTAAGCGGCCGCTCGTTCGTTCCGAGCGATGTTTGCACAACTGCGTATGCGTACGAATCGTAATACGCATGCGCGAACCAGTCAGTGCGGCCGAAAATCGTTTGTTCGCTAAATAGCGAATGCCTGCTATTTTGAGTGACAGGAGGAGGCGTATGTGGGTGGTAACAGGGGAAGGTGCTTGAAAACGGGGAGTGGAGAGCAGAACGCAAGCGTGCTTAAAGGTGAAAACGGGCGTTTTATGGGTGTGCATAATTAATACAGCAGCGTCATTGACCACGTCACTGGGTTATTTTATAGCCAGAACTGCTCGCAAGTTTGCGGTAGGAAAAACCAACCACAAGAATAGCGAGCAGTTCATACGCTGGTCGATGTACTCGATTAATCTAATAAATAGCAGACATGACGTAGGATGGGAGCGGCCAGGGGGCGTATTTATCCAAAAAACGACCGCAAGATTTGTTCGCTCGTTCAGACCTAGAGGCGTGAACAGACCGCAAAGAGCGAACGGTTCATTTGAATAGCCACCCGTTTTTTCTGAACGAGCGAGCGCAAATAGCGTCCGGCTCTGAATCAGGCCCACAATCTGCACACGATTTGCTGTCCAATCTTCTTACGATCTCTCCTGCATCCAGACTGTCACAGTGCATCGCCTCCTAGATGGTCAGATCTGACGATGCGATGTGCGACCAGCGGGGACGCTTATCGCATCGTGATCGTGAGTGGCGACTCACGATTTACTCTGTTTGGCATATTTTATACGATCTGTCGTTCCAATGCGTCGGAATCGGCCAGATCGGGCAAAATATCGCCATGTGTTTGGCCGGCATTACAGCTCTGTTGTTGAAAGCTTATAAATTATTTGTTTTGAATCTAGATTTTTGTGGGACTCTAGTTCAACAATTTTTCTGATGATGCCCAATTGCTTTTTGGACACACATACAATTTTTAACATCGCCCAGATACTGCCACTCTCGCATTTTGGACAAAGACATCCAGCACCACTTGATTTTTGGACACAGATGACAACACTGCCTATTTACTGCCCAATTGCTTTTTGGTCACAAATACATTTTGTAACAGCGCCAGGATACTACTACTAATTGTATTTTGGATACCCATACATTTTTTAATTATTTAAAGTGCCCAGTTACCGCCCGAATGCCTATTGGACACAGATGGCAATGCTGCCCAGATACTGCCTTACTTGCTGGCTGTAAAGAAGGGTCAGTAAGAAACCATACACAGCCGCTGGCATGCAGAGAGTAGATGCGCAGTCTTCACTGCCCACCAGCAACTGGAGAGGAGATCTTCTCGCCTGCCGCCGTCCGGCACGGTGACGCGGCCATTAAGTCACGCTGCCGTGATGTTTCTATATGAAATGTCCGTACAGCATGACTTTTGGGCGTGCCACAGTGCCGGGCGGATTACAAGAAATAAAGCGTGGCTAGAACACTGGTCCTTGAGTGTCTACCAAGCACCTTGTAAGATACATGCCCATTTCCCGGACCTTGAGAAACGCCCCCATACTAGCAGTCTGCGGGTTTTATCCCATTAGTCGTGACGGGACTAAGTGCAACTGTATACCACCCTTACGGTACCTCCAGACTTGCAGAATCTTTTTTGCAGACCCATAGGGTTGCGTACAAAAATCTGAGTCCGTAGTGAGATCCGACTGCGATGGGGCAAATTGCGATGGCCTTGCCTGCATTTCTGCACTGTTGCAATAGCAAACTGCCCATTGTGTAGGTTTGTTGGGTAGTGGATTCTCCGGAAAATGTTCATGCTGCTAAAAATTAAACTGTGAAACTGCTAGTACTGCCCGATCATTCCTTTACCCTGCTTAGGTGACTTGCTAGTACTGCCCGATCATTCCTTTACCCTGCTTAGGTGACGTGCTAGTACTGACCGATCATTCCTTTACTCTGCTTAGGTGACGTGCTAGTACTGCCCGATCATTCCCTTACCCTGCTTAGGTGACGTGCTAGTACTGCCCGATCATTCCTTTACTCTGCTTAGGTGACGTGCTAGTACTGCCCTATCATTCCTTTGCCCTGCTTAGGTGACGTGCTAGTACTGCCCGATCATTCCCTTACCCTGCTTAGGTGACGTGCTAGTACTGCCCGATCATTCCTTTACTCTGCTTAGGTGACGTGCTAGTACTGCCCGATCATTCCTTTACCCTGCTTAGGTGACGTGCTAGTACTGCCCGATCATTCCTTTACTCTGCTTAGGTGACGTGCTAGTACTGCCCGATCATTCATTTACCCTGCTTAGGTGACGTGCTAGTACTGCCCGATCATTCATTTACCTTGCTTAGGTGACGTGCTAGTACTGCCCGATCATTCCCTTACTCTGCTTAGGTGACGTGCTAGTACTGCCCGATCATTCCCTTACTCTGCTTAGGTGACGTGCTAGTACTGCCCGATCATTCCCTTACTCTGCTTAGGTGACGTGCTAGTACTGCCCGATCATTCCTTTACTCTGCTTAGGTGACGTGCTAGTACTGCCCGATCATTCCCTTACCCTGCTTAGGTGACGTGCTAGTACTGCCCGATCATTCCTTTACTCTGCTTAGGTGACGTGCTAGTACTGCCCGATCATTCCCTTACCCTGCTTAGGTGACGTGCTAGTACTGCCCGATCATTCCTTTACTCTGCTTAGGTGACGTGCTAGTACTGCCCGATCATTCCTTTACCCTGCTTAGGTGACGTGCTAGTACTGCCCGATCATTCCCTTACCCTGCTTAGGTGACGTGCTAGTACTGCCCGATCATTCCCTTACCCTGCTTAGATGACGTGCTAGTACTGCCCGATCATTCCTTTACCCTGCTTAGGTGACGTGCTAGTACTGCCCGATCATTCCCTTACCATGCTTAGGTGACGTGCTAGTACTGCCTGATCATTCCTTTACCCTGCTTAGGTGACGGCTGTGCTGACAGGCAGGGAACCTGATTCCTACTAGTTATAAGCAGTATACAGATCATTGTTGCTCATGTACCAGCGATCTTGTAACAGAACCAGATCTTATAATATGGCCACAAGTTTGATAGAGCGAGATCATTATAAGTTATAAGCTTGCAGTATATTATAGAGCTGTCCCATAAAAGTGGGTGTTCTGTAATCATATGTACTGCAGAGATCACACGTGTGTGTCCTGTGTAGGACTGAGAGCCCCTCATGGATTTCTGACTCTATCCACTTCTTATCGCATCACAGAGCTGCCCAAAAAGAAAAAGAAACTGGGGAAGAATCCAGACGTAGACACCAGTTTCCTCCCGGACCGAGATCGGGAGGTAAAGTAACTTCTTGTTATACATAACGGCTCTGCTATCACTTCCTGGGACATAGGGCCTGATTCAGACCCGCTCGCAAGCGGATCGATGTTGCCCAAGTGCACAACGGAGGCGGCTCCATCGTGCTCATGCGTGAGACCCGAATAACGATGGCCAAGCCGTCGTTCTGGGTCTCGCACCAAAGGGGGCGTGCTGTCGATGGTGATTGACAGCACGCCCCTTTGGTGGGCGTGCTGGGGGCGTGGCTGCCCAGACGGAGGCGTTCCCATGGGAACGCCTACCGTCTGGGGCCGGCCCCACTGACATCACTAGTGATGTCACTAGTGATGTCACTGGGAGTGCTTTTGGCTCTGATAGAGCCAAAAGCACTCCAGGGCTTGCGGCAGACAAGACCCTACCGCAAGGGTCTCGTCACAAGCCCGATGGTCGCGATGGTCTTGACCCCATCTCTTTATGTTAGTACAGAATGTAGATCTGGTGATCACTGTATAGGTGGATCTGGTGATCACTGTATAGGTGGATCTGGTGATCACTGTATAGGTGGATCTGGTGATCACTGTATAGGTGGATCTGGTGATCACTGTATATGCCCTTATCAGCTTTGTCTGTTTGGAAACCATACGTGGCACCTTATAACGCTGGGGTTAGGCACCTCCCACTGGTGGCAGAGAACTCGGACACACTATAAACGTCCCTCCCATCCTGTTATAGAGCTCTGGTGCCGCCACCACACCGTATGTGACTTACCTTGCCCATCCCGCCCCCAGGAGGAAGAGAACCGTCTGCGTGAAGAGCTGAGACAGGAATGGGAGCGCAAACAAGAAAAAATAAAAAGTAAGACAGAAATGTGAGAATTAGGGATCGTTCTGATGCTGCCAATTGTAGCTTCATTCAGTCTCCTTGTCTGCACAGGTGAAGAAATAGAGATTACCTTCAGTTACTGGGACGGCTCTGGGCACCGTAGAACAGTTAAGGTAAGAGTCTTCCTGTCTGTCTGCAATGCCACTAACCAGATCGTTACTGCAGTCACTGAGAGCACAGTGCCACTAACCAGATCGTTACTGCAGTCACTGAGAGCACAGTGCCACTAACCAGATCGTTACTGCAGTCACTGAGAGCACAGTGCCACTAACCAGATCGTTACTGCAGTCACTGAGAGCACAGTGCCACTAACCAGATCGTTACTGCAGTCACTGAGAGCACAGTGCCACTAACCAGATCGTTACTGCAGTCACTGAGAGCACAGTGCCACTAACCAGATCGTTACTGCAGTCACTGAGAGCACAGTGCCACTAACCAGATCGTTACTGCAGTCACTGAGAGCACAGTGCCACTAACCAGATCGTTACTGCAGTCACTGAGAGCACAGTGCCACTAACCAGATCGTTACTGCAGTCACTGAGAGCACAGTGCCACTAACCAGATCGTTACTGCAGTCACTGAGAGCACAGTGCCACTAACCAGATCGTTACTGCAGGCACTGAGAGCACAGTGCCACTAACCAGATCGTTACTGCAGGCACTGAGAGCACAGTGCCACTAACCAGATCGTTACTGCAGGCACTGAGCGCACAGGCCATGAGGACATATCCTTATCTGGCCATCTCATGACCCATTATTACGTATAGTAAGACTATTCCTCTATCCAACAGGTAAATGGGGAAATTCATAGTAGGTGGATGTTACAGGGGGTTTCATCTTTCCCATGTAATACTGCACCTGGCTCTACCATAAGCTCTGATAGGCGACAAGCGGAATTAATTTGCCTCATTCGCCTGTTTGACACAATGTTTTCTCCGTACGCGTCTCCGCTATTCGCAATATTCAATTGTAAAACTGGCGAAAACACAGGCGAATGTAGCGAAATGGACCTCTTATTTTGGAGAAATCAGTCTGTACCCCATAAGGCTAAGTGACCCTGGGAATCTATATAGAAAGTTAGTAATAGCCCTAATAAAAGTATTTAGAGGTAAAGGGCTGTTACATGCATATCTGTGGAAAAATGGTATAAAGCAATGCTCTTTTCAGAAAAATAAGTACAGGTTGAGTCTCCCATATGCAAATATTCCGGAATACAGAATTATTTTGGCATGACTGAGATAATGAAACGTTCGATTTTTGATGGTTCAATGTACACAAACTTTGTCTAAAGGCACAAATTATTACACATATTGTATGAAATTACCTTTAGGCTGTGTGTGTAAGGTCCATATGAAACATAAAGGTTCTGGATCAAATCCCCACATTTGCACCCAAAAATAGGGATCTTACACTTCCAATCCGCCTGCCTATTTGTGGAGAAACTTTTTCGCCTATTTATCTATGTAAAGTTTCGTTTAGGCGAAAACATCCTGGAATTGAATACGGAGAAAAATCGTAAACAGGCGAAAAGCGCAAATTGCTGAGATCTTTTCGCCAAACGGCACTTATTGCGGCTAATTGAATCTGCCCCCTACATGGGGGCATCTGTAATCTCGATATCACTCTAAACTCTATCATTTTAGATGAAGAAAGGAAACACTATGCAACAGTTCCTGCAGAAAGCTCTGGAGATTCTACGCAAGGACTTCAGTGAGCTCAGGTGAGGATGGGATATACAGATACATTATAGACAGGTGACCATGGAATATACAGATACATTATAGACAGGTGACCATGGAATACACAGATACATTATAGACAGGTGAGGACGGGATATACAGATACATTATAGACAGGTGAGGATGGGATATACAGATACATTATAGACAGGTAAGGATGGAATACACAGATACATTTATAGACAGGTAAGGATGGAATACACAGATACATTTATAGACAGGTGAGGACGGGATATACAGATACATTTATAGACAGGTGACCATGGAATACACAGATACATTTTTAGACAGGTGACCACGGAATACACAGATACATTTATAGACAGGTGACCATGGAATACACAGATACATTTATAGACTGGTGAGGACGGGATATACAGATACATTATAGACAGGTGAGGATGGGATATACAGATACATTATAGACAGGTGAGGACGGGATATACAGATACATTTATAGACAGGTGAGGACGGGATATACAGATACATTTATAGACAGGTGAGGACGGGATATACAGATACATTTATAGACAGGTGAGGATGGGATATACAGATACATTTATAGACAGGTGACCATGGAATACACAGATACATTTATGGCTGGTCCTGTGTATGATGTATTACAATACACTGCACTATGTATGGCTTGTCCTGTGTATGATGTATTATATACACTGCACTATGTATGGCTGGTCCTGTATATGATGTATTACACACACTGCACTATGTATGGCTGGTCCTGTGTATGATATATTACACACAATGCACTATGTATGGCTGGCCCTGTATATGTCTGATGTATTACATACACTGCACTATGTATGGCTGGTCCTGTGTATGATGTATTACACACACGGCACTATGTATGACTGGTCCTGTATATGATGTATTACATGCACGGCACTATGTATGGCTGGTCCTGTATATGATGTATTACACACACTGCACTATGTATGGCTGGTCCTGTATGTGATGTATTACACACACTGCACTATGTATGGCTGGTCCTGTATGTGATGTATTACACACACTGCACTATGTATGGCTGGCCCTGTATATGTTGTATTACACACACTGCACTATGTATGGCTGGTCCTGTGTATGATGTATTACACACACTGCACTATGTATGGCTGGTCCTGTATATGATGTATTACACACACTGCACTATGTATGGCTGGTCCTGTGTATGATGTATTACATACACTGCACTATGTATGGCTGGTCCTGTGTATGATGTATTACACACACTGCACTATGTATGGCTGGTCCTGTGTATGATGTATTACACACACTGCACTATGTATGGCTGGTCCTGTATATGATGTATTACATACACTGCACTATGTATGGCTGGTCCTGTGTATGATGTATTACATACACTGCACTATGTATGGCTGGTCCTGTGTATGATGTATTACACACACTGCACTATGTATGGCTGTTCCTTTTATATGATGTATTACACACATTGCACTATGTATGGCTGGTCCTTTTATATGATGTATTACACACACTGCACTATGTATGGCTGGTCCTTTTATATGATGTATTACATACACTGCACTATGTATATCTGGTCCTGTATATGATGTATTACACACACTGCACTTTGTGTGGCTGGTCCTGTATATGATGTATTACATACACTGCACTATGTATATCTGGTCCTGTATATGATGTATTACATACACTGCACTATGTATGGCTGGTCCTGTATATGATGTTTCTACTTCAGGGTCCATAGGGTTGACCCTGGGGTATAGCTGGATCTGGATCCACGGGCACCACGCAGTTAAAGCTTTGCTGCTCCCAGGATGCACTTGGGTCCGTCCTCCTCTATACCCCGCCCCCGAGCCACAGCGCCTCAGTTTTAGTTGGTGCCCGGCCGGAGTCGGGTCACCCTGGGCAGTGGGGCTGCATAAGCAGCCCCTAAGCTTTATTTTTTTATTTTTTTTCAAGAAGATTTTATTTATTTTTACTATCTTCAGAGCAGCAGCATCAGACTGTCCATCTGGACATCCATGCTGCCGCTCCAACAGCCCCGCTGGCGCTGCGACGCCAGTACTGATCTGAGGATCGCAGCGGGACCCCGGAGTCAGTACTAGCGTGGCTCCGGGACCTCCCACTGACTGCTGCCGGACGCACGGGGCCAGGTAAGCCGTGTGCATCGCTTTGCGCTGTGCGCGGGGGAAACTAATGCAGTCTTCAGCTGCCGGTCTCTGGGGACAGACCGGCGACGGACTCCCCCTGCAATGGAATACCCCGCATGACCGCTAGACCACCAGGGAGTAATTGCTGGAAGGGACCATCGTCCCTGGGGTTAAGCACTAGCCAGGGGAGGGAGCCTTCCCTGGTTTAGCGGCTCCTCAGCCCTAGCGCGCCTTCTCTCATGCGTGCTGGCGTCGCTGGGCTGTTATCTCTCGGGCACTCCTCCTCAGAGCTCTCCGGTGGCCATCTTCTCAGTGGCAGCGCAGATCTCCCAGGCAGTGCGTGGGCAGTTCCCCCTGCATACCTCTCCCCTGCTAAGGACAGTGTACACAGCGCTATAGCCCTCCCTGAATCTGGGAGGGTGATTGTAGCGGAAGGTGCAGTGAGTATAACTTCTCTGCATGGTATGTGACTTTTGCTAGTGCTGCCTGTCTGTGCTTATTTCTGCTGACTGTCAGCTTATACCTATCCCTTTCCTTCTCCTACGGCCCGCAGGTGCGTGGGGGAGGGGTGTTCTTTCTGTGTACCTCACTTATATAAATCTACGTATTTGTGAGGTCCGTCACATACAGCGGTGTGCTACACAGTACCATATTGTGGGTTGTTTGTGTTGCATATGTGGGTGTTATACGCCTTACCTCTTTTCGGTGATACACTTTTATTGCAAAAGTTATTGTGTCATGTCTGATGAGGAGAATGAGCGCTCAGTGGCTCCTGTGTTATATTCCTGCCGGCGCTGTTCGTCAGGTGTTGATGGGGTGGATTTGTCTCAGGACGGTCTGTGCGGGCGGTGCCAGCTGGTACCTGGTCCCTCTAAACCCCCGGTGGCGCAGGATCCTCCTTGGACGATGTTTACACAAGTGCTGGCGTCGATCGCCGACTGGCTTGCGTTCCCTTCTAGGGCGTTGCCCCAGCCTACCATCCCCCGTTCCCCGGGGGTTACGCATCTGGTGCAGTCTCCTCCCAGGTCCCAGACTGTGGGTCCTTATGCGGGATTGCCTGTATACGTGCAGTCTCCCACGGTGATGCAGCAGTCAATGGTACCCTTTCAGGGGTATCCTCAGACGGTACCCCCTCCATGGGTGGATGTCCTTTCCAGCTCTGTTCAGAGCCTGGCGGCCTCGTCACCGGCTTTTCAGTCAATGTTACACAGTGATTTGCCCCCAAAGGCGTCCAAGCGACCCGTTCCGGCTTCACTGGCGGCGCAGTTCACGTACACGGACGTGTCTTCGGATGACTGAGAGATCCATGAGGACTCTGACTCTGATGCCGGGACCCAGGAGGTGGAGGCTAAGTCCTCCATTAATGTGCCGGCATTAGTTAGGGCGGTGCGGGCCATCCTTCATATAGAGGAGGATGCGCCGGCTCCCAGGTCGAAGTACCCTAATTTTAAAAAGGCCAAAGTAGCTTCGACTGTTTTTCCCCTGTCCGACCAGTTGACGGATCATATGGCAGAGGCCTGGCAGTTGCCCAGCAAGAGATTCCAACCGCAGAAACGGTTGGTTTCCAACTATCCTTTTCCTGAGGCTCATTGCAGGAAATGGGAAACTCCGCCTGCGGTGGATTCCCATGTCACCTGCTTAATTAAAAGCGCTACGTTGCCTTTACCGTCTATCTCCTACCTGAAGGATCACACGGACAGGAAAGTGGAGACTTGTTTAAAGTCTATCTACTCTCTCTCTGGGGCTGTGGCCCGTCCGTCCATGGCCATCTCTTGGGTAGCTAAGGCCATCGAGAGCTGGGCGAACGCTTTGGAGGATACCTTTCCGGATGATGCTCCGGATATCCAGAGAGCGTTGATAGGACAAATGAGGGATGCGGCTTCCTACATTGGGGAAGCATCGTTGGATGCAAGCCTGCTGACCTCTAGGATGTCGGCTGCAGCTGTGTCGGCGCGTCGGTCCTTGTGGCTGCGGTCCTGGAGAGCTGATGCAGACTCCAAAAAGGGCCTGGAGGCTTTACCTTTTAATGGAGAGTTGCTTTTGGGTCCAGACTTAGCCAGAGTATCCACTATTTTGTCCAAGTCTAAATCAGCCTTCCTCCCTTCGGCTTCTGCACCTACCAAGGTACGGAGCTCTGCCTTTCGGTCCTTTCGGGTTCAGGGCAAGGCCAAAGGTCAGTCCTTCCCGAGGCAGTCGGCGACCAAGACCACTTCTAAGCCCAAGAAGCAGGCCTGGAGTGCCAGGCGCCCTTCTTCCAAGCAGGAAGATAAACCTTCTGCCTGATGGGACGGGCCTCCCTCTGGGGGACCCCAGAGTGGGAGGCCGACTTCTTCAATTTGCCCAGTGCTGGCACAATACCACCACGGATGCCTGGGTTTGAGAAGTGGTCTCCCAGGGGTACGCCCTGTCTTTTCGGCACAGACCGCCCCACCAGTTTTTCTGCACGAGTCCTTCTCAGGACAAGACCAAGGCTTTACAGATTCAGGAGGCTATAGAGTTCTTGCTGAAAGCAGGGGTCATTGTTCCAATTCCTCAATCACAACGAGGGACGAGGTACTATTCTACTCTGTTTCTGGTGCAGAAACCCAATGGTTCTCATTGCCCTATCCTCAATTTGAAGTCTCTGAACAAATTCCTTAGAGTTCCCAAGTTCAGGATGGAAACGTTACGTTCCATCATTCTGGCGATGGAACCTGGGGATTACATGGTGTCCCGGGATATCCAGGACGCCTACCTCAGCACCTTCGCACCAGCGGTATCTGAGGTTCGCTATCCTTCAGCATCATTATCAGTTCCGGGCGCTACCCTTTGGCCTCTCCACGTCACCAAGGGTATTCACAAAGGTTATGGCAGTCATGGCCGCACATCTTCGGAATCAGAATGTACGGCTGCTGCCGTATCTGGACGACCTCCTGTTGCTGGCGAGCTCCCCGGAGAGGTACTGCTTCAACATCTCCACCTGACGATTGCTTGCCTGCAAGCGCACGGGTGGTTGATAAATTGGAGAAAGTCCTCCCTGATTCCATCACAGCAGATGGTTCATTTGGGAGCCCTGCTGGATTCTCGTCAGCAAAGGATTTTCCTGACTCCGGAGAAGGTCTCCTCCCTACAGCTGCGGATACACAGTTGCCTGAGCAGTTGCCGCCTGTCGGTCCATTCGGCTATAAGCGTTTTGGGCTCCATGGTGTCGACATTCGACATGGTGGAATTTGCTCAGTTCCATTCCCGGCCCCTGCAGGGGCTGATTCTATCGGAATGGAACGGGTTACCTCACCGGATCCGCTCTCAGATGCTGGTGTTGTCCCCGGAGGTTCGGCAGTCTTTGGCTTGGTGGCTTCAGACAGCTCATCTGGTCGAGGGGCGCCCCTTTTGGATCCCGGACTGGGTCCTGCTCACGACGGATGCCAGTCTCCGGGGTTGGGGGGGTAGTGACCGGCTCATTGTCACTTCAGGGTCGTTGGTCTGCGGAAGAACCACTTCTCCCCATCAAGATCCTAGGACTGCGGGCAGCATACAGGGCCCTGCAGTCGTCCGGCCCCGCTCTTCACGGAAGGGCGGTTCAGGTGCAGTCCGACAACGCCACCACAGTGGCGTATATCAACCACCAAGGAGGAACTCGCAGTCGGGCAGCGATGTCGGAGGTGTCTCGCATCCTTGCTTGGGCGGAGTGCCACATTCCAGCGATCTCGGCGGTCTTCATCCCCGGAGTCCTCAATTGGGAGGCGGACTTCCTCAGCCGTCACGACGTGCATCCCGGGGAATGGTCGCTTCACCCAGAGGTGTTTCAGCTACTCGATGGCAGATGGGGGCTGCCGGAGCTGGACTTGATGGCCTCCCGTCACAATCACAAGTTGCCCGTTTATGGGTCAAGAGACGCAGGCGCATGTCTGGTGGATGCGCTGTCGGTGAAATGGATGTTTCACCTGGCGTATCTGTTTCCTCCCATATCTCTGCTTCCTCGGGTCCTGGGGAAATTCAAGCAGCACGGCGGCACGCTCGTGCTGGTGGCTCCGGCGTGGCCCAGACGTCCTTTGTACTCCGATCTGAGGAGCCTCTCTATCGACGCTCCGTACCTTCTTCCTCAGCGTCGGGACCTGTTGTCTCAAGGGCCCTGCCTTTACCCAGATCTGGGTCGGCTGTCTTTGACGGCGTGGCTCTTGAGACAGCCGTCTTGAGGTCTCGGGACTTCTCCAGTTCGGTTATTGGTACCATGCTCAGGGCACGCAAGCCTGCTTCTGCACAGATTTACCACAGGGTGTGGCGCACTTACTTTCAGTGGTGAGAGTCCAGAAGCTATGATCCTCAGATGTTCCGAGTTTCTAGAATCTTGGAATTTCTTCAATCAGGTTTGGACCTCGGCTTACGCCTTGCCTCTCTGAAGGTTCATGTGTCCGCTTTGTACGTGTGGTTCCAACGTCTGATTGCTACACTGCCAGATGTTCACACCTTTTTCCAAGGTGTTCTCAGGATCCAGCCTCCCTTCGTGCCTCCTGCGGCTCCTTGGGACTTGGCGGTGGTGCTACGGGTCCTGCAGGGTCCTCCTTTTGAGCCTCTTGAGTCCGTGGAACTCAAGTGGCTGACGTTTAAGACCGTTTTTCTCCTGGCAATTGCCAGGAGGGTGTCAGAATTGGGGGCGCTTTCCTGTCGCCCTCCTTTTCTGATTTTTCACCAGGACAGAGCGGTGCTCCGCGCTCGTCCCGAGTTTTTGCCTAAAGTGGTCTCGAAGTTCCACATCAATCAGGAACTTGTGGTACCGGCTTTTCAGTCTCCTAATCTTACAGCTGGTGAGGCTTCGTTGGACGTTGTCCGTGCTCTCAGAGTTTGTTGATCGGACGGCTTCTGTAAGAAAGTCCGATTCCTTGTTTGTCCTCTTTGGTTTTCATAAGAGGGGTTGGCCTGCCAACAAACAAACGTTAGCCCGTTGGCTTTGTTCTGTTATTAGGGAGGCTTATGTACAGGAACGTTTTCCTGTTCCAGACTCTGTTAAGGCTCATTCCACTCGGTCTGTGGGTCCTTCTTGAGCTGCTAGACGTGGTGCCTCCGCTGTTCAGCTGTGCAAGGCAGCCACTTGGTCTTCCTTTCAGACATTTTTGAGGTTTTATGCGTTTGACACCTTTGCCTCTCAGGATGCATCCTTCGGGCGCAGGATTCTCCTTTCTGCTCAGGAGCGTCCCCGCCCTTAGTTGAACTGCTTTGGGACATCCCCAAGGTCAACCCTGTGGACCCCCTATGGACCCTGAAGTAGAAAACAAGAGATATGGTAAGAACTTACCTTTGTTATCTCTGTTTCTACGAAGTTCATAGGGTCCACAGGGCGCCCACCCTGACGCACCTGGCTTCAAATGGGCTGTGTGGCTGGTCACCGGTTTTCCGTCTCCCATTTCTGTGACTATGGTTTCTTGTGTGTTCCAGTCTTCCTTCTCTCTGTTTAGTCTCCTCCTCCGGCCTTGGCTGCTTACCAACTGAGGTGCCTGTGGCTCAGGGGCGGGGTATAGAGGAGGACGGACCCAAGTGCATCCTGGGAGCAGTGAAAGCTTTAACTGCGTGGTGCCCGTGGATCCAGATCCAGCTATACCCCAAGGTCAACCCTGTGGACCCTATGGACTTCGTAGAAACAGAGATAACAAAGGTAAGTTCTTACCATATCTCTTGTTTTTAACCCGTCACTGTTTGTTTATTATACATGTATTTCACTTTTTTATTTTCATTCTTTATATGCAGCTGTGGCTGCTCTTAACTATCTTTTACACTGCACTTTTCTTACTATGGCGGTTAGCTGGGCTAGTTTGGGGGTGTACTGCGCTCTGGATTTGAACCCTAGTATGTTAGGGACCTACCCTAAAGAGGTTACCTGGATATGGTGGGTAGGCCCATAACCTTACCCCAGGTCCAAGGCCCCGCTAATTAAGCATCAGAAAAAGATAACCGATGGATTCTCTTCTTCAGCACAGCTGGAAGACCTTCTTTCGAAGACATGGGCTCACCACAATAGTCTTTTTCAAGTCTCTAAGCATATTACTTCCTTTTACCCACTACCGGCTTTGAGTAGGACCAGGTGGGAGTCCCCTCCACTGGTTGATGCCCATATTACCCGTGTTGTTCGATCATCTATTCTCCCTATTCCGAATACAGCTTCCTTTAAGGATGCGACAGATAAGAAGCTAGAGAATTTCCTTAAGACAACATATACCAGTGTTGGCTAACCTTGACACTCCAGCTGTTGTGGAACTATATATCCCAGCATGCCCTGCCACAGTTTTAGCATGCCCTAATAGCAAAACTGTAGCAGTGCATGCTGGGTTATGTAGTTCCATAACAGCTGGAGTGTCAAGGTTAGCCAACACTGACATATACTAATGCGGGTGCTATTGCTCATCTAGCCCTCGCGTCTGCTTGGGTGGCTAAGGATGTTGCCCACTGGGCTGATGCGCTGGAGGACGATCTCAGTTCTGCTACAAACAGAAGTGAGTTATTGTCTTTATTGGGACATATTTGAGAGGTGCCTTCCTATCTGGGTGAGGTGGCCATTTACACAGAGCTCTTAACCTCTAAGGTGTCTGCTGTTGTGGCCAGGAAAGCTCTCTTGGCTGAGCTCCTCGCGTGCTGACGCAGACTCTAAATAAGCTTTAAAAGTGCTTAGATTTGCAGGGGAGGTCCTCTTTGGTCCGGAGTTGGACGAGATAGTGGCTACAGTTGCAGCATCCAATACGGCTTTCCTTCCCTCTATGGCTTCTCCCAGATCTACTTTTCGTTCTTTTTGCCCGCAGCAGCCTTGGTGCACCAGAAGTTCTGCGCTCAAGACCGGGGACAAGACTGCCGCATTATGAGGCGGGCTTCCACCTGCGGGACCTCTGCGTGGGAGGCCGGTTTTTGCTCTTTTCCAAAGTTTGAATTGCGACTACAACAGGCTTTCAGGCTTTGCCATTTGGGCTGTCCACTGCTCTTCACGTGTCAAAGGTCATGACAACGCACCTTCGATGCTGGGGAAACCGCATCCTGCCCTATCTGAACGACCTCCTTCTACTGGCCCAGTCTCCGGAGGTTCTGTGAGACCACATCCATCTAACGGTGGATCTTCTGCAGTCTCGTGCATGGATCATCAATTGGCAGAACTCCACCTTGACGCCTTTGCAGGAGATGCTCATTTAGGGGCACTACTGGGTTCCAGAACTCAACGGGTCTTCCTTTCTGCATACAAAATACTAGCTCTGCAATCCAAGCTCTGCACATTCCTAAGCCACAGTCTTTGTCAATCCACTCCTGCATGCAGTTCCTGGGTAGTATGGTTCCACCATCCACCATGTCAGGTGAAGACGCATCTCATCTGCACCTCAAGGAGCAGGTGCTCATACTCCCTCGGGATGTTCGTCTCTCTTCTGTAGTGGCTCCATCGGTCCCACCAGGACAGGGGCCGTCCTTTTTGGATCCAGGACTGGGTTCTACTCCCCAACGATGTAAGTCTTTGAGGGGAGGGGAGGGGACGGTGGCGTGTCATTAGACGTTTCACAGTCGATGGACGTCTCAGGAGAGTTAACTGTCCATCAATGTCCTGGAGCTCAGGCCAGTGTTCAGAGCGCTTTGCCAGGCGCAGTCTCCAAGGTCGTCTGGTCAAGGTACAGTCGGACAACGTGATCGCTGTCGCCTATATAAATCACCAGGGAGACACCGTTCCACAGCTTGTATTAAAAACTGCAAATGCCGGCGCCGCCTGTTGGAAGTGACGTTCCCCATATACCGCTGTAGTGTTTCTTCCTTTCAGTCTCATGCTGGGAAAGTGGTTCTTCGCCTTCAACATTTACCATGGAAAAATAAATATGAGCATTAATATTCACTGGAATGAAAATGACATGCTACCAGATTTTTCAGAGCGGCTTTTGCAACTTTGTGAAGAGAAACTACAAGAACCAGGCTTACTAGAAGGAATGTTTGAAATCCCTCCATTTTGTGTGGCGTAAGCTTCTATCAGGGCCTTAACTAGGTGTGTGCGAGCAGGGCCACCGTACACAGCCCAATGGGCAGCACCGCCGCTCACCAACGGCACCCTGGCATTCCCAGCGATTGTGCCCCCGCCCCCTCTGCATGATGTCATGTGACCTGTGCTGGGACCCACGCTTAGTGCTGGATACTATTCTAGGTGCATCTGAGTGTATGTGTGCGTACATGTATGTGTGTGTGTGTGTGTGTGTGTGTGTATGTATGTATATATATATATATATAATTAGTATGTGTATATATATAATTAGTATGTATGTGCTCAGATGAGTGTGCTGATATATTTGACAGTAGGACTGAGGTGCGCAGAGTCTGAATATTGGGCAAACCCTAATTAGTGTAAGTGAGGAGACTGTCACCACCAGTGATTGAATTGTAGGAAGTCGATGGATTTGATCAATCGTTATGGTATTATGCAATCTTGGACTAACTGTCTATAGACCATATGACTACATGGAAGTATAGATTTATGGTGTATATTGTATACCTTCCGCAGGTCAGCAGGTGTTGAGCAGCTTATGTACATTAAGGAAGATCTCATCATCCCACATGTAAGTAGAATACATGGCTGCCTGTATCCCCCGCCCTAGGAGCGTGCACAATTTGGGGGGGGGGGGCACAGCCTTGTTCTAACCTCTGTCCTCTCCTCTCTCCCAGCATCACAGTTTTTATGATTTCATTGTGACAAAGGCCAGAGGCAAAAGTGGTGAGTGCAGCTATTCTGTAACCGCGAGTACGAAGAGGAGCTAATGTATACATTTATGTAACGCTGCGCCTCTGCCATGTGTCTGGACCCATCTGTTTGGGTGCCCAGGGTTATGTCCAGGTTGAACCAGCTCAATCTTCTGGTCTGCGGCAGCTTATGAGGTTCTCAGGGGACAGATTCTGCTCTAAATATGTAAAACTGACCTTTCGGGCCTTTTCTGTCTCCTGTCTGTCCGTGACTGCGCTGGTGGCGACTGTCTCCTTCTGTCTGTCCGTCCCCGGTCAATCAATTTGTTTTAGGTGTGACCCAGGTCATCAAGACCGAGGTCGCACCTTTCACATGTGAGCTGTGTTGTCGACCCAGATTGCAAATCCCGGGAAAATCCCTGAAAGCGAGCAAGATCGCGGACACGGGACTGTCAACCCGCGCCTCGCCTTTCAGACATACCCCAGACCAGGGTTTATGTGCAGTCACACACAAAACAGTTTTAGGCTTAAGTCTGGAAGGGGTATAACTCTCGTCTAAATATACCACCTTTTCGTTTTTACATAGGACCTCTCTTCAACTTTGATGTGCACGAAGATGTCCGTCTTCTGAGCGATGCCACGGTGGAGAAGGATGAGGTGTGTCCTCTATAAAGTGATGTATAATGTGTTGTGGCTGTTTCCATCTTCTGATCAATCTCCCCCCTGCACTCTCTTTAGACTTGGTATATTCTGAACCAGTTCTCCCCCCTGCTCTCTCTTTAGACTTGGTATATTGTGACCCGGTTCTCCCCCCTGCACTCTTTAGACTTGGTATATTGTGACCCGGTTCTCCCCCCTGCTCTCTCTTTAGACTTGGTATACTGTGACCCGGTTCTCCCCCCTGCTCTCTCTTTAGACTTGGTATATTGTGACCCGGTTCTCCCCCCTGCTCTCTCTTTTGACTTGGTATATTGTGACCCGGTTCTCCCCCCTGCTCTCTCTTTAGACTTGGTATATTGTGACCCGGTTCTCCCCCCTGCTCTCTCTTTAGACTTGGTATATTGTGACCCGGTTCTCCCCCCCTGCTCTCTCTTTAGACTTGGTATATTGTGACCCGGTTCTCCCCCCTGCTCTCTCTTTAGACTTGGTATACTGTGACCCGGTTCTCCCCCCCTGCTCTCTCTTTAGACTTGGTATATTGTGACCCGGTTCTCCCCCCTGCTCTCTCTTTAGACTTGGTATATTGTGACCCGGTTCTCCCCCCTGCTCTCTCTTTTGACTTGGTATATTGTGACCCGGTTCTCCCCCCTGCTCTCTCTTTAGACTTGGTATACTGTGACCCGGTTCTCCCCCCCTGCTCTCTCTTTAGACTTGGTATATTGTGACCCGGTTCTCCCCCCTGCTCTCTCTTTAGACTTGGTATATTGTGACCCGGTTCTCCCCCCTGCTCTCTCTTTTGACTTGGTATATTGTGACCTGGTTCTCCCCCCTGCTCTCTCTTTTGACTTGGTATATTGTGACCTGGTTCTCCCCTTGGGCTGTTGGGCTGAACATGTCGCCTGTTGGAAGTGACGTTCCCCGTATACAGCTGTTGTATATCTTCCTTTCAGTCTCATGCTGGGAAAGTGGTTCTTCGCAGCTGGTATGAGAAAAATAAACACATCTTCCCAGCGAGCCGGTGGGAGCCCTACGATCCGGAGAAGAAGTGGGATAAATACACGGTAAGTACTCTGAGGCTTCGGACATCTGCAGCTTAGGTGCCTAGTGCCAGGCGGTGCTTCTAGGTTACTCTGTTACCCCACCTGTATCCCGCAGGGGGGTAGTATTAGCTGAAAACATCTATTTATTCCAACATACAATCACTGAGCTGAGCGCATAAACACATTGGCAATATTTTAGTACTAATTGCCATTTTCCCCCTTTAGCAGAAGGTTGGGGAGGGGGCTTCATTCTGGCTTCCATGGACCCTTCTCATGTTGTCCAGGGGAGCATTGCATCTGATCTAACCCAACAGCTCCGTCATACTCTATATTGGTTGCCCATGTATATAACACTGTGCCGCACTTACATGAGATAGTGTTTATGTTCTGGAATCACAATACAGAATAGAGGTCTTGATTCTCACTTTTCTTTGTCTTTACAGATCCGGTAATCAGGACTGAGTATGTATGTATGTGTGTGTGTATATATTATTATTGCTTTGTTTTTATATGGGCAATAGACACAGAATAAATACATGACTGTGCTCTGTCGCTGGAGATTGTGTCCTGTTTTGTCCATCTCTCACTAGTAACATAGTAACTACAATGTATGCACTTCCCATGTCTGCTAGAGGGCAAGATCCTCTCACTATAGGGACTATTCACGTCCCTGTTAGCTCGCAGACAGGCGCCTGTACATTAGTGTGTGACGGTCCTAATAAAGGTGGTCTGCGCCTTTAGTGTATAACTGTCCTAATAAAGGTGGTCTGCGCCTTTAGTGTGTGACGGTCCTAATAAAGGTGGTCTGCGCCTTTAGTGTGTGACGGTCCTAATAAAGGTGGTCTGCGCCTTTAGTGTGTGACGGTCCTAATAAAGGTGGTCTGCGCCTTTAGTGTGTGACGGTCCTAATAAAGGTGGTCTGCGCCTTTAGTGTGTGACGGTCCTAATAAAGGTGGTCTGCGCCTTTAGTGTGTGACGGTCCTAATAAAGGTGGTCTGCGCCTTTAGTGTGTGACGGTCCTAATAAAGGTGGTCTGCGCCTTTAGTGTGTGACGGTCCTAATAAAGGTGGTCTGCGCCTTTAGTGTGTGACGGTCCTAATAAAGGTGGTCTGCGCCTTTAGTGTGTGACGGTCCTAATAAAGGTGGTCTGCGCCTTTAGTGTGTGACGGTCCTAATAAAGGTGGTCTGCGCCTTTAGTGTGTGACGGTCCTAATAAAGGTGGTCTGCGCCTTTAGTGTGTGACGGTCCTAATAAAGGTGGTCTGCGCCTTTAGTGTGTGACGGTCCTAATAAAGGTGGTCTGCGCCTTTAGTGTGTGACGGTCCTAATAAAGGTGGTCTGCACCTTTAGTGTGTGACGGTCCTAATAAAGGTGGTCTGCGCCTTTAGTGTGTGACGGTCCTAATAAAGGTGGTCTGCGCCTTTAGTGTGTGACGGTCCTAATAAAGGTGGTCTGCGCCTATAGTGTGTGACGGTCCTAATAAAGGTGGTCTGCGCCTATGAGGCAGCACATTTCCATTTCAGGGAGTTTCCACGTTTGAACTAAATTTGAATAGAAGAAGTTTCACCTCCATCTGACCAGACCGTTCCTACTCTAGTAGCTGCAGGTCAGTAGCCTCAAAAGTGAGCACCCATTCGCTGTTTGGTATTGGGTCTATCGTGACAAGGGCTGGTGGTCCAGCACCCTTCAGTGCCATTTTCAGGGTCTTTGAACTGGGTACACATTTGCCGATATGTCATTGCGATGAACGATATCTGTAATGGATTGGCGGGTGTCGATCAGACATATCAGGTCAGCCCTGTGCAGCCGATGCCGATATATCTGTGCATATATTGTACTGGCTGTCGGCAACCCGCACAGGTGGTTAAATCAAATTGACTGATGTACTTATTAAGTCACCTCTGCTTAACCATGGATATCTCTAAAACCTGAACTGTTGGGGATCCTGGAGGATGGTGTTTGGGAACCTCTGACTTATGCTGGTATCTCCTCTCGCATTCATTGCCTCCTTAGTTCTGCCCTTTGGGGCGTTAAAGTGCTAAACTCTCTCTAACCAGTGTTCCCCAATGAAAAAAGGATTTAATGTGTAGGAATCCTATTGGTTTCTTTATATAATATATACTGGCAGGGGCGGGCTCTGTGCCTTCACACTACACATTTTCAATGCACATAGTTTCCGTTACTTATCAGAAAATGTGGCTGAGAGAAGCTGAATACTACAATAACCAGCCATGTGCTCAAACGCTCTCAGAAAAGCTGTACCAAATATGACCACCAGGGGGCATGCACACTCCTCGGTCCCTTCGTTAGGTCACATCCCTGTGATATCAAATTTTGTACAGAAAAATGATGCTGAGTTTCTCTCCTCCTCCTCCTCCTCCTCCTCTCCCTCTCCCTCCCCCCCCCCCCCCCCCCCCAAGCAGAATATGGTTTGTATCGAAAATGGAGTACATACAAGTTGAGTCTCCCATATCCAAATATTCCAAAAAATTTAATATTTATAGCATGACTGAGATAGCGACATCTTTGCTTTTTCATGGTTCAATGTACACAAACTTTGTTTAAGGCACAAATTATTACACATATTGTATAAAATGACCTGCAGCCTGTGTGTATAAGGTGTATATAGTGACCTGCAGCCTGTGTGTATAAGGTGTATATAGTGACCTGCAGCCCGTGTGTGTATAAGGTGTATATAGTGACCTGTAGCCCGTGTGTATAAGGTGTATATAGTGACCTGCAGCCCGTGTGTGTATATAGTGACCTGCAGCCCGTGTGTGTATATAGTGACCTGCAGCCCGTGTGTGTATATAGTGACCTGCAGCCCGTGTGTGTATAAGGTGTATATAGTGACCTGCAGCCCGTGTGTGTATAAGGTGTATATAGTGACCTGCAGCCCGTGTGTGTATATAGTGACCTGCAGCCCGTGTGTGTATATAGTGACCTGCAGCCCGTGTGTGTATATAGTGACCTGCAGCCCGTGTGTGTATATAGTGACCTGCAGCCCGTGTGTGTATATAGTGACCTGCAGCCCGTGTGTGTATATAGTGACCTGCAGCCCGTGTGTGTATAAGGTGTATATAGTGGCCTGCAGCCCGTGTGTGTATAAGGTGTATATAGTGGCCTGCAGCCCGTGTGTGTATAAGGTGTATATGGTGACCTGCAGCCCGTGTGTGTATAAGGTGTATATAGTGGCCTGCAGCCCGTGTGTGTATAAGGTGTATATGAAACATAAATACAGTCTGTGTTTTAGATTTAGTTCCCATTTCCACGAGATTTCATTATGGTATTCAAACATTCCAAAATACGGAATATTCCGATATCCAAAATCCCCCGGGTCCCAAGCCTTTTGGATATGGGAGACTCGGCCTGTACTAGTTTACAGAATAGCACTGTTTAGAGGTTCCAATCCATTTGGAATCCCTTGGACCCATTAGAATTGCATCATTTGTATATGTTCTTGCTTTTCTCTATGGGTCCATATTTGTTCACTGTTTTTATCTCCGCTGAAATGTCTCTAAATGTCTACTCTAATTTGCAATGTACTGACATTCTATTACTCCACTAACTCATTGTATTTTCCATGTTGCTCAATAAAAGAATACAAGAAAAAATATATATATTGTTCCTTAGCACCTGTGGCTCATTCTGTCTCTAAATGAGGTGCCATTTCCTCTATACACAATAGACTTCCTACTATAAAGTTTGGCCTATTTAAGGAATATTTTAGAGCCTCTAAGGTTGTGAAATGGCTGATAACCGCTTGTAGTCAGCAAGTTAATATATATATATTTATAGATGCCTATTCATTTACTGTGAATTCATTATCTTGTCCTGTAGTGCTCTGTCTAACCTTAGGAGTATATCGAGGCATAACCTGACACACTACCCCTGATACCAATGGAACTGTACTTTGTTTCAGCTCAAAAAAATGGTTAAATGTCTGATGCTCTAAATCAATGTAACTTCTGTGTAATTGATGCTCTCAGCGCTCATTAACAAGACTAATTACAGCACCCGTCCTACCTTTAGGAATGGACTCCTATTATTTAATGACACTATTGTATTGATTTTATTTGGTACAAAACAGTTTAGACAAAATTTTATTTTGCTCAATTAAAACTAACATTTCTTCTTCAAGGTCCATAGGGATCCACAGGGATACCATGGGGATAATGTGGTTGGAGTGATCCAGGCACCAAACAGTTAAGCATTCAGCTCCCAGGATGCCTCTGGTCCTCCTCCACATATACCCCCGGCCACAGGCACCCAGTTGTTCGCTTGGTGCAGCAGGATTCAGACACACCTTTGTAACGGGACTGCCTGAGCTTCTAAGCCTGAAGATAAACCCTCTGCCTGATGGGATGGGCCTCCTCCTGGGGGATCCCAGGGTGGGCAGCCGACTGCTCCTGTTTTTGTGACTACTGGCATCAAACAACAGATGCCTGGGTCCGAGAAGTGGTCAATAAAGGGGTATGCCCTCACCCACTCAGAGGCGTCATCCCCAAAAGTTGTTTTTTTTTGTACAACTCTCCCATCAGATTCTATCAAGGCCTTGGCTCTCCAGGAGGCTATTTGCTCCCTGCTGCAGGCCAGGGTGATAATACCGGTTCCTGTGGGTCAACAAGGAAGGGGTTATTATTCCAATCTGTTTTTGGTTCAGAAACCAAATCAGTCTCATCGTCCTATTCTAAATCTGAAAACCCTCAACAAGTTCATCCGTGTACCCATGTTCTCTGTAAAGACTCTTCGGTCTGTTATTTTGGCAGTGGAACCTGGGGATTTTATGGCTTCCCTGGACATTCAGGATGCGTATCTGCATGTGCCTATTACACCATCCCATCAATAGTTTCTATGGTTTGCTGTCCTGCAACAGCATTACCAATTCCAGGCACTGCCCTTTGGTCTATCTAATGGCGGTTATAATGGCCTACCTCAGGCGTCAGGGAATCGGTATACTACCATATCCTGATGACCTTCTGATAGTGGCATAGTCTCCAGCTGTTCTACAACACCATCTCCAACTTTCCATGGCCTGTCTACACGCACAGCTGGATCATCAATTGGAAGAAATCCTCTCTCTTTTCCATCACAGCGGATGGTGGTACATCTGGGAGCATTTCTGGATTCTCAGGCACAAAGGCTGTTTCTGCCAGAGGACAAGATTGCAGCCCTATCATTGCGAATTCGCAAAATGCTACGCAATCGAAGGATATCCAGTCTATCAGCAATGCATCCACCTTCAACATGGTGGAATATGCTCAGTTCCACTCCAGGCCTCTGCAGAAATTGATTCTCTCCTGGTATAATGGACAGTTTGATCTAATAAAGTCCCAGAGGATCCTTCTCACTTCGGAGGTTCGCCTTTCTGTCTCGCGGATGGGGGGGCAGTTACAGGTCATCGCACCTTTTCAGGAAAGATGGACAAATCAGAAAAGTCATCTGCCCATAAACATTCTGGAGCTTCGAGCAGTATACAAAGCACTCATCATGGCACAGTTCGACAATGCGACCACGGTATAATATCTCAATCATCAGGGAGGCACACGGTCATACAGCTATGAGGGAAGTGACAAACATTTTGGTTTGGGCAGAACGTCATCTTCCAAAAACAAAATGTATACCCCTAAGTCGGCGTTTGGTTGTTTCACATATATAAATACCAAAACAATATTGGAAATAGCAACAAAGTTCATTAGATTCCACGCGTTGTAGTTCAGACTTCACACGTCCTCCAAAATAAGTCCATATGCAATAAATAAAGACATAAAAAGGTATATTGGTTCTTGTGCTTCAATATACAGATAAATAAAATCCAGCTCCTATATAGTGCCACTATGTTTAAACTTATATAGGAAGTGGTTCTTGTAGATAATCCTCCACCAAAAGTACTATCCCTAAAACCTGGACTGTTAGTGTGCCTTGAGGACCATGGTTGGAAACCCCTGCCCTGGGACTTTGAAGAAAAAGAGTTATCAATGGTAAGTTTACCATAACTCTTATTTTTTGTGACTGGGTGCCCAGACCAAGTGGCCAAGATGGCGGCCTTGGCAATGATGGAGTTAATGCCCATGCTGAGGCGCCATTTTCAAAAAGACCAATGGCCCTAGGTCCCATGTGGCTGTATAATAAATTGGAAACTGTTAAATATGTGCCGCAGCCCTGGCTTACCTACGACAGCGTGGCAATGGTTAAAGTTCTGGCTCTGAGGAGTCGGCAAGGAGAAAGGCGCTGCAAAAATGTAAGATGTGTTCTTGCGGTGTGGTTGCTGTGTGCTTGCGAAGCTGCACTGGACTAGCTCTGGCAGATGCTATGACGCAGTAAGGTAAACTCCAGATTGCTGCATCGTGGGACTGTAAATGCAACAAGCCTGCAGTTGGGAGCATACACTCCTGGAGTGCAGAGCTGTCTGATGGAGAATAGCCGGCTCCCAGCCACCATGAAACCCAGCACCGACACCAACCAGGAAGTGGTGCGGTGGCGTGATTACACCTAGCCAGAAGTAAGCGGTTCCAGGTGCCATTTGTAGAAGCCTGGGAGAAAGTTTCTATTTAAACTTGCAACAAATATAATAACACATAAAATATAAACTAAATACATAAAATAAAAAAGATAACCAAATACAATGTGGACATAAAAGTAACATTCCACCCTACAAGGAAAATCTAAGCAAGGATTTGATTAGCACCCTTAAGCTGGGTACACACGTAAAGATTTTCTGTCCAACCATCCAACTAGGTGATTGGTTGGAATGAGAATCTGGTAACATATGGGAGTAACTGATGATCAGCAATTTGCTCCTAAATGCCAGAAAACAGATGAAAATGGCGTCAGAGAAGTTTGTTAAATGTTTGACCGAAACTATTTGTTCAATCAACAGTTTTTGTCCATTTTCCGACATTTGGGAGCAAATTGCTGATTGTCATTTACTTTCATACCTTACCAGGCTTTTATTCCAACCAATCAGCTAGTTGGCTGGTTGGACAGATAATCTTTGTGTATGTATGCAGCTTAAGTATAAAGAATAACTATCACACAATGAATATAGAAATAACTATCTAAATATCACTGCCTACAGGTAGATGTATGCAAACCTTTCCATCAAAACAAAATAATTACATCAAAACCCACAGGGAGTGAAAGAATAGAGCCAGAAACTAAAGCTGGACTTGAGCGAGAATGTCTGCCACCCATTCAAGGGGCTTCAACTGGCCCCACCATCGAGACCAGCTAACAGCATCCATCCTCATCCAGATCCATCATCCTTTTCACCTCTTGAAGAATCAAACCCACCACCTCTCCATAGGGGAGGATCTTTTCCATAGGGAAACCTGACACTATGCGAGCCTGGGAGACGTGGTTCCAGGCGCCAGTGCAGGACTCTAGTGGTGGCAGCAAGTTACCTTGCCACAGCGCAGTGGGAGGAGTCAGGAACAGGTGGTTATTGATGGAGAAAGGGAGTCCCTAGTAGTGATGAAATTAAACTATTCAGGTTACTTAAGGATGAGTAACCTCTACAAACAAAATGTGATCACCTGTCCAGGGTAACAGCATGCCTGGATGCCTCTCCGCACTGGAAGCTTACTTTCACGGTCCCCCAGTACACGGCACTCATAGCCTGGTACCACGTCCCGGCTGAAGTGGCTCTATGCATACATTCCCAGGGGTCCATTGCCGCAGCTGCTGGAGGTGATCTGGTGATTGCGGCGCATAACATACAAATAAAAATACAGAGAGTCTAGAAATCAGAAGCATGGACTGGAGATTGCCCAATCCAGGATGGGTGCTGTACAGGATTTTGATAGCAGGCCGGACTGGATTATCTCAGGGCCCACCAGTGACACACTGACAGTAATGTTACAAGCTAGTCCTCTGTGCTGATCCTGCAGTCCCCATGACCCGCCTACTTCTGTGTGCTGGAGAGACAGGAGGTGGTAGGGGGCTGGAACTGGAGAGACACGGGGCTTTGAAGCATATAAAAACACGAAAGGGCCCTGGGCTGGTATATGTAAGGTCATTTTGGACTCTAACTCATAGTTATGTGCAAAAGGTGGCTTTGAGGTAGTACATGGCCTGAAATCTGAAAAATAAGATGGTTATAACCCAACAGCGGTTTTGGCCTCGCCCTGCTCACATAAATGGGGGTAGGGTAATTGTGGGGCGTTTGCACACAAGCAAAGTTCTGGACTGGAAAAAAGTATAGATCTGATACTGAATTCTTTGGGAAACACACCAAACTAGGGATGGCCATTGCAAGGTCGGGATCGAATTGTTCCCATCTTGGCGCCATTGATACATGCCTAACAATATGGTATACAACCATCGCTTGCTAAACATCTGTTGGTTTGAACCATCGATGGTATGATCATGAGTTCTGCTACAGACTCAGAGATTCTCCTTGTGGTGTATGCAGCAAGCGTGACATCAAGCATCGGACAGCAACCAGTGAACAAAGCCAGCAATGGCGTCAGTCGTCGTCGCAATCAAGACATTTCTATCCCAGTGAATGACGGGTCTACAATGCTAACACTGTATAACACTAGTATATGTAACATAGTGGTTAATCTGTCTGAATGTAGTGTGTCATATAGAGGGGTTATTACTCAGCTGTACACCCCCAGGGATAACTCATGGGCAGCAGAGGAGATTTGTACACATGGAGGGGTGGAGCAGCTGCCCCCGGCTATAGATCTGAGCTCTTTTGTCTGTAATTTACAGTGCTGGGGGGAAGCTGTTCTCTAGCAGTGCTGAAATACACCCCCCCCTTACCCAGCATGGCACTTTTACTCTAGAAGGGCCATATTAGTAGGAGACAGTTATCTGTGCACAGAGGGCCCGATTCAGACGCGCTCGCTAGGCTGCGTTCTCATGTAGCCTGCCGATGCTTGCAATGTGCACATGCATATAAGATGCAGTGCGCGAACTAGTCCACGCGATCGGGAAGCGTTCGCACCCTGTACATAGACGCCTCGCTAGAATGAGTGACAGGATAAACTATGCGCGTGGTGACGGGGTGGTCGATGGAAACGGGAGTGTGGTGGTGTGAACGCAGGCGTGTCTGTGCTTCTTCATGCCGTTTTCAGAGGCGTGCATAATTAATACGCAGCGTCATAACACACGTCACATGGCTGAATTACACATAACAGCCCTCGCAGTGCTTGCGGTAGGGTACGGTCAGCCACAAGTGCTGCGTATAGGTCCGATGTTACGATTGTTCAATACACTTCCTGGAGATGACGTCTATTACTAAGGGAAAGTGGGCGTCTAAATACACAACGCGATTGCACGCCCAGACAGTGGGCATTCTAATGTCTTGCTGTGCGATCGTGGGATTTGCATACTTTGGCAGCTGATGGCTGTGTGCGAACGCATCTAGTGAGCGGGTCTGAATCGGGCCCAAAGCCCTAAATAGATTTAGTAGACTAAGAAAATCTATTTTTTTTTTGTTTTTTTTGTCCCTTCACTCTACAAAGCAGAAGTTCCTAAATGGGGCTGAGCCTAAAATATCACTGCTCCAAATTCTGGGTGTCCTCCAGTTTGTGAGATCATTTCAAGAGATTGGGACCCCCATTAATGCAAGGGTTTTCAACTTCAGTATTTAAGCACCCCCCGCACATCATGTTTTCAGGCGCTTTGATCTATTTAGTTAAGTCAGTAATTTTTCAGCCTGTACCAGACAGAAATCCTGACAACATGACCTGTTACGGTTGCTTTAGGAATGTAGCTAAAAAACTTTGATTTAATTAAAATCAAATGGTAAATGAGTTTTATAAAACAAATTCAGTTTACCCCCTGTTGCCGCAGCTCATGATCAGTGAGAAATGACATTTACAGAGCATCATGCTCTCACTGCCCTATTCAGCAATATGTCATAGTCAATTTCACATCCCTCAAAGTGGTTTATAGTTTATACATGGCCAGTAGGAGGCGAGAGTGGGATTTACATGTCTCTCAATGCACCTATGTTTGGTTTACGCTGCTGTCCTAGTCAGAGGCAAGACTAAGGGATTTCATGCAACAGGAAGTTCTGACCCAAAGAGCTTACAATCTATATGTTGTATAGGTAAACATGCAGACACAGTAGAGCAGTGTTTCCCAACTCCAGTTCTCAGGAACCACTAACACTTCATGTTTTCCAGATCTCCTCCGTATGACAAGTAAAATAATTAGCACCACATGTGGATGTTTTAAAATGTTTCAGCCAGGGCTGAGTACACCTGTGTACCCATTGGGAGAGCTGGAAAACATGCACTGTTAGGACTGGAGTTGGGAAAAAATGCACTAGAGGAATTGTGAAATAAAGTGTGGAGACCTGTAGGATAGTAATGTAGCCTTAGGCGTAATGAGAGGGCGTCTGGCTATTCTGCCAAGCTCTGATAGGGCAAATGACCAATAACCTATATCTCAATATGGAGACCAAGACGCAGACTATACGCCTGATGGACCACATCACATCGTCGTACAGTATGTGGCAAACACATTAAACACGTATGTAATATATATACTCTGACATGCAGTAACAATACAGAGTGGGCAGGAGGAAGTGTTCATGTAAATAAACCTCCACTGATATGAATGAAGCATTGATTTACATCTTCTTAATGATGATATTGTATTGTTTCATTTACTTCTGAACTGGGAAAGGAAATTAAGATTAAGTTCCATTTTATAGAGCCTGTTATTTTTAGATTGTGCTGTTTCCTTGTTGTGTGTGAGGTGAGAGGGGGACTGTGACCGGACGCCTTTTGTCTAGGCCGGCCCTGGTCACGGGTTAGTGTTTTTGGACTCCCACACACCGTCAGTGGCCGCCTGTCACTGACTCCGCCCACTGCGCCATGGGCGTGTAACGATGCTGCCACCACCAAACTCTACCATCGGCGTTTGGAAACGCTTTTTAGGTACACTCAGGCGCCTGCCTCGGCACCTGGAACCGCTTCTGCTGCATATGCGTTTGATTAGCTGCAGACACACCTCCTGTTTGGTGTCGGCTGTTCCCACCTGATCCCTCGCAATGGACCAGGTCTGCACGGTAGCTGGCAGAGGGCTTGAACTTGGAGACACGGAGCTCTTACCCAGAACAGCAGGAGAACGGAATAGCGTTTGGCGCAATTCTTTTGGTCGCAGGATTGAGATACAATTGAAGTCAGGCAAGATGTTTATTGCTCAAAGTCTTGAAAAAGACTCGTCCTTCCGTCTGAAGGGAAATATCAGCATACATAAGATGTTACAGCAATTCTTCTCCACACAGGGTTTTCAAAGATGTCCACATACAGGGCTCACAGTCCCTCTTTTTATCTCATTCTTACACACAACATCACAGGGGGGCAAATCCACCCTGTGTTCCTTCTAGCCAATCAGGCTCTCTCAGAAAACATAAATAAATACGTCTTACATTCACAGAACTGAAATCCATTTCCTTGATACCACCCAAAAACATTTGGTTTCCTAAGCACAGACTGAGTTACATATACTGTTTCTGAAAAGGTAAATATAATGCAAATTCCTATTACATTCGTCTCTTCACATGTCTATGACTAAACCAGTTTAGGCTTTCTGAGTCTTACACCTTCTAAGCTCTTACACACAAACAACTTGTCTGTTACCTGTGGGTCTGTATACGATACCAAGCAAAGTTGTGTCTCCCTAGCCCTCATTTCATAGGAAAGGCTTCTTCAGTCACCACCTAACCCTCCACTGCCAGGCTAGGGTAATTACCATATCCATCCCCACTGCCAGGCTAGGGTAATTACCATATCCATCCCCACTGCCAGGCTAGGGTAATTACCATATCCATCCCCACTGCCAGGCTAGGGTAATTACCATATCCATCCCCACTGCCAGGCTAGGGTCATTACCATATCCATCCCTAGGTGAGGCTGCCAGGCTAGGGTAATTACCATATCCATCCCTAGGTGAGGCTGCCAGGCTATAGGGTAATTACCATATCCATCCCCACTGCCAGGCTAGGGTCATTACCATATCCATCCCTAGGTGAGGCTGCCAGGCTAGGGTTATTACCATATCCATCCCTAGGTGAGGCTGCCAGACTATAGGGTAATTACCATATCCATCCCCAGGTGAGGCTGCCAGGCTATAGGGTAATTACCATATCCATCCCTAGGTGAGGATGTCTAACCAGCAGTTTGTCTGCAAAGGTCAGGACATGTTACATTTCTATAAGTGCATTTACACCCATATTGCATACAAAAATATATTCACACATGTCATAGACTATACTACTACACTTTATACACCGATGTATTGCAGATGCAGTGCTCTACCGCACAATATGCGTATATTAATACAGTTACTATGAACCATGTACATCTGTGCTTTTATACTGTGTCCACTGTAACGGTTTTAGTGCTGGTCGCAGTGGGAGCTGGCTCTCCCTGTCCCGCAGCGGCCATGACACACTCTACCTACACTCCCCCAGTGCAGCATGTCCAGGCCGCAGCATATAGAACACTAAAAGCACACTTATTAACACTCAGCGCGTAGTGCAGAGTATACATTTACAATGGGCGCCTAGCGTCTTTTTGTCCTTTTAAAAATGGTGGCACAGCACGGGGGTAACCCCCTTTAGTGCTGTGGCAGCCATTAACCCCATGTGGCCTGCCTCCGGCCACAGGGACATTTCCTTGTTGTGTGTGAGGTGAGAGGGGGACGTTTGCTATTACTGATCGGTACATATGGAGAAGGCTGAGGATTTAGCCAGCTTGTGTCATTCTGTAATAGCAGTAATGTAATTACCTCTCCTCCCCCAGCGACGTCTCACCTCCCCCCATCTTCAGACCAGTCGTCTTTTTTTCTATCTATGTTGTACATTTAAACAACTGCAACAAAACAAAGGGCACTGGTGCAAACGCTGGGCTGCATGCAGGGTATTTATGACCTTTCCCCTCACTCTTATTTTATTTCATATGTTTTACTAGGGGGTGGAACACTTACCTATTTCTTTCAAAGGGTCTAATGAAAAAAAAATCATCAATAATCACATATTGTTATCAGGACACTTCCTCTGTTAACACCATTATTACATTACTTTTTATTTTTTAATCTCTTTATAATAATAGTTGATACAAAATACAACATAGTAATTATCCAACACAAAATATATACAGATAATCACAAACAAAATAGTATTTCCAAAAATAGAGTGATTATATCACTGTTAATATACAAACTATTATTTTTATTATTGATAAAAACTAAAAATTGAGAGTACAGAAAGGAAAGAAGGTAAGGAAGGAAACCTGTGATACGCTACACCACCCGGAGAACAGAGAACCGCACCACCCGGAGAACAGAGAACCGCACCACCCGGAGAACAGAGAACCGCACCACCCAGAGAACAGAGAACCGCACCACCCAGAGAACAGAGAACCGCACCACCCAGAGAACAGAGAACCGCACCACCCAGAGAACAGAGAACCGCACCACCCAGAGAACAGAGAACCGCACCACCCAGAGAACCGCACCACCCAGAGAACAGAACCGCACCACCCAGAGAACAGAGAACCGCACCACCCAGAGAACAGAGAGCCACACCACCCAGAGAACAGAACAACACCACCCGGAGAACAGAGAACGACACCACTCAGAGAAGATCAGCTCATTACATTACCGGGAACTGTCTATGGAATGTAGAGAACTAAGGGTCCCAAATAGCATGCAACTTTAACACAGTATCGTGAAGTGATATATTCCATAGAGGCTAAATACCATACTTTGTTTAGTAGCACTGTCATTGCCGGGGCCTCGATTTGCTTCCAATTTGTAGCAATAAACAGTTTGGCCGCATCATAAATGTAGCCACACAATTTGTTTTTGAGGTTTAGAGAGGGATCTACTGGGTTCACAAAGAAGCATGTGTATTGGGTCTTTTAGGGAAGAGATACCGAACACTTTAGACATCAAAGATGTGACTTCATCCCAATATTTTGAAATCAAGGGGCAGTCCCACCACACATGCAAATAGCAATTTGGCCACACGGTCTACAACAGAGGTCTGAAGACCCCGGGAAAATCTGATGCAGTTTTGCAGGGACCATGTACCATCGAGAATACACTTTAAAAGAGTTTTCTTTTATTTTGGTATTAATAGAGGATTTAGCTACCCATTGCCTAATGTCTGCCCAATCATTGTCCTCCAAACTAATCCCCATGTTTTGTTCCCAGGTCAACTCGAATGGAATTTTGAATTCAGGGGGTGAAGGTGACAACAATGAGTACAAAATTGATATGGTTCCCTTGTAGCCAGGATTATAAATACATCTACGCTCAAATGCAGTAGGCTGTCACATTATGTGAGATTACTGAGTGAGCGAATAAAACTACAAATGTGTAAATAAGAGACCTGATGGTTAGAAGACAGAGCATATTTGTCACATAAATCTGCAAAATTTTAAAGGGCAAAACCACCCTGAATGTACAAGATTCTAGTTATCCCGACTGATATCCAAGGAAGCATATAAGAGCAGTGGGAAATGAGGATGGTGCCACAGAGGGGTCAGAGGGCATGGATAGGGTGCCACTTCCAAACATTTATTAAGTTTGTCCCACACCGAGGCTGGTCTCATATTACGGGGCAGCCATGGAAGAAAACTAACTAAATGGGTGCCTACCAGTTCATTTTCCAGTAATACCCATTTCCTACTCCCCTCCTCTGAGTGCCATGATGTGATATGACTCAATTGTGTTGCAAAGAAATATCTATTAACAAAGGGAAGCCCCAAGCCACCATTAATTACTGGCCAAGCAAGCTCTACAATGTCTAATTTTTTTGCCAGACCACACAAAGGAGCCACATAATGATTGCACCTCGCGGAAATAAGAGGCCGGGATCACAACTGGGATTGTTTGAGAGAGGTATAATAACCTGGGAAGAATATTCATCTTAACCGTGTTAACACGACCTGTCCAAGAGATGTAGAGGGAGGCTCATCTAGATATGTCCTGTTTGATCAAGTGAAGTAGAGGGGTATAATTAGCCTGAAATAGCTGTTCGTATGTTTTTATAATGGCGATTGCCTAAATATATGAGTGATTTTGGGCGATTAGATATATTCAAAATTGATCTCTAGAAGCTTCTGTGTGGGTGGAGGGAGGTTAAACGCCAAGGCCTCCGATTTAGTGCCATTTACCCTATGCCCAGAGCAATCACCATAAGCTCGTAATTCAGCCTGTAAATTAGGCAAGGAAGTCAAGGGTGAAGTCATGGTCAATAATAGGTCATCTGCGAACAGAGATATTTTGTATTGCGACCCTCGAACCGACACACCCTTAATATCAGGATTGACCTGAATTTTGGCCGCGAGGGGTTCTATGATCAAGGCATAAAGCAAAGACGAAAGAGGGCATCCTTGTCTTGTACCGTTACCCAAGGTAAAAGGCGGTGAAGAAAGGCCATTAGTCGAAACTATAGCCGATGGGCTATGGTATAGGGCCTCAATAGCCAACACAAAGCTGCCACAAAAGCTGTAAGTCATGAAACATGAAAGTCCAAGATAGCCTTTGCTGCATCAAGCGACAACAACACAGCTGGTAACTTGCATTTATTGTTATAGGAAATTAGGTTAATCATCCGCCTAGTATTATTAGGTACACAATGCTCTGCTTCTGGGCTTCCCACTTACACCCCCTCCAACATGTCCCCTTCCACCAGGTACACAGTGCTCTGCTCCTGGGCTACCCAATTACACACCCTCCAACATGTCCCCTTCCACTAGGTACACAGTACTCTGCTCCTGGTCTTCCCACTTACACACCCTCCTACATGTCCCCTTCCACCAGGTACACAGCGCTCTGCTCCTGGGCTTCCCACTTACACATCCTCCTACATGTCCCCTTCCACCAGGTACACAGTGCTCTGCTCCTGGGCTTCCCACTTACACACCCTTCTACATGTCCCCTTCCACCAGGTACACAGCGCTCTGCTCCTGGGCTTCCCACTTACACACCTTCCTACATGTCCCCTTACACCAGGTACACAGTGCTCTGCTCCTGGGCTTCCCACTTATACACCCTCCTACATGTCCCCTTCCACTAGGTACACAGTGCTCTGCTCCTGGTCTTCCCACTTACACATCCTCCTACATGTCTCCTTCCACCAGGTACACAGTGCTATGCTTACACACCCTCCTACATGTCCCCTTCCACCAGGTACACAGTGATCTGCTCCTGGGCTTCCTACTTACACATCCTCCAACATGTCTCCTTCCACCAGGTACAGTGTGCTCTGCTCCTGGGGTTCCCACTTACACACCCTCCAACATGTCCCCTTCCACTAGGTACACAGTACTCTGCTCCTGGTCTTCTCACTTACACACCCTCCTACATGTCCCCTTCCACCAGGTACACAGTGCTCTGCTCCTGGGCTTCCCACTTACACACCCTCCCACATGTCCCCTCCCACCAGGTACACAGTGCTCTTCTCCTGGGCTTCCCACTTACACACCTTTCTACATGTCCCCTTCCACCAGGTAGACAGCGCTCTGCTCCTGGGCTTCCCACTTACACACCTTCCTACATGTCCCCTTACACCAGGTACACAGTGCTCTGCTCCTGGGCTTCCCACTTACACACCCTCCTACATGTCCCCTTCCACTAGGTACACAGTGCTCTGCTCCTGGTCTTCCCACTTACACATCCTCCTACATGTCCCCTTCCAACAGGTACACAGTGCTCTGCTTACACACCCTCCAACATGTCCCCTTCCACCAGGTACACAGTGCTCTGCTTACACACCCTCCAACATGTCCCCTTCCACCAGGTACACAGTGCTATGCTTACACACCCTTCTACATGTCCCCTTCCACCAGGTACACAGCGCTCTGCTCCTGGGCTTCCCACTTACACATCCTCCTACATGTCCCCTTCCAACAGGTACACAGTGCTCTGCTTACACACCCTCCTACATGTCTCCTTCCAACAGGTACACAGTGCTATGCTTCTGGGCTTCCCACTTACACACCCTCCTACATGTCCCCTTCCACCAAGTACAGTGTGCTCTGCTCCTGGGGTTCCCACTTACACACCCATCTACATGTCCCCTTCCACCAGGTACACAGCGCTCTGCTCCTGGGCTTCCCACTTACACCCCCTCCAACACGTCCCCTTCCACCAGGTACACAGTGCTCTGCTCCTGGGCTACCCAATTACACACCCTCCTACATGTCCCCTTCCACCAGGTACACAGCGCTCTGCTCCTGGTCTTCCCACTTACACACCCTCCTACATGTCCCCTTCCACTAGGTACACAGTGCTCTGCTCCTGGTCTTCCCACTTACACATCCTCCTACATGTCCCCTTCCAACAGGTACACAGTGCTCTGCTCCTGGGCTTCCCACTTACACATCCTCCCACATGTCCCCTTCGACCAGGTACACAGCGCTCTGCTCCTGGTCTTCCCACTTACACACCCTCCTACATGTCCCCTTCCACCAGGTACACAGCGCTCTGCTCCTGGGCTTCCCACTTACACTTCCTCCTACATGTCCCCTTCCACCAGGTACACAGCGCTCTGCTCCTGGTCTTCCCACTTGCACACCCTCCTACATGTCCCCTTCCACTAGGTACACAGTGCTCTGCTCCTGGTCTTTCCACTTACACATCCTCCTACATGTCCCCTTCCAACAGGTACACAGTGCTCTGCTTACACACCCTCCTACATGTCTCCTTCCACCAGGTACACAGTGCTCTGCTTACGCACCCTCCAACATGTCCCCTTCCACCAGGTACACAGTGCTCTGCTTACACTCTCCTACATGTCTCCTTCCACAAGGTACACAGTCCTCTGCTCCTGGGCTTCCCACTTACACACCCTCCAACATGTCCCCTTCCACTAGGTACACAGTGCTCTGCTCTTGGTCTTTCCACTTACACATCCTCCTACATGTCCACGTCCAACAGGTACACAGTGCTCTGCTTACACACCCTCCAACATGTCCCCTTCCACCAGGTACACAGTGCTCTGCTTACACACCCTCCAACATGTCCCCTTCCACCAGGTACACAGTGCTATGCTTACACACCCTCCTACATGTCCCCTTCCACCAGGTACACAGCGCTCTGCTCCTGGGCTTCCCACTTACACACCTTCCTACATGTCCCCTTACACCAGGTACACAGTGCTCTGCTCCTGGGCTTCCCACTTACACATCCTCCCACATGTCCCCTTCCACCAGGTACACAGCGCTCTGCTCCTGGTCTTCCCACTTACACACCCTCCTACATGTCCCCTTCCACCAGGTACACAGCGCTCTGCTCCTGGTCTTCCCACTTACACATCCTCCTACATGTCCCCTTCCACCAGGTACACAGTGCTATGCTTACACACCCTCCAACATGTCCCCTTCCACCAGGTACACAGTGCTATGCTTACACACCCTCCTACATGTCCCCTACCACCAGGTACACAGTGCTCTGCTCCTGGGCTTCCCACTTACACACCCTCCAACATGTCTCCTTCCACCAGGTACACAGTGCTCTGCTTCTGGGCTTCCCACTTACACACCCTCCTACATGTCCCCTTCCACCAGGTACACAGTGCTCTGCTCCTGGGGTTCCCACTTACACACCCTCCTACATGTCCCCTTCCACCAGGTACACAGCGCTCTGCTCCTGGTCTTCCCACTTACACACCCTCCTACATGTCCCCTTCCACCAGGTACACAGTGCTCTGCTCCTGATCTTCTCACTTACACACCCTCCAACATGTCCCCTTCCACCAGATACACAGTGCTCTGCTCACACACCCCCCAACATGTAACCTTCCACCAGGTACACAGTGCTCTGCTCCTGGTCTTCCCACTTACACACCCTCCTTGGGGGTCCCCTTCCACCAGGTACACAGCGCTCTGCTCACACCCCCCCCATCATGTAACCTTCCACCAGGTACACAGTGCTCTGCTCCTGGTCTTCCCACTTACACACCCTCCTACATGTCCCCTTCCACTAGGTACACAATGCTCTGCTCCTGGTCATCCCACTTACACACCCTCCCACATGTAACCTTCCACCAGGTACACAGTGCTCTACTCCTGGTCTTCCCAATTACACACCCTCCCACATGTCCCCTTCCCCCAGGTACACAGTCCTCTGCTCCTGGTTTTCCCACTTACACACCCTCCAACATGTCTCCTTCCACCAGGTACACAGTGCTCTGCTTACATACCCTCCCACATGTGCCCCATGTAGTGGTCCCCCCTATGCAGTGCCCCCAGTAGTGGTCCCCCCCTATGCAGTGCCCCCAGTAGTGGTCCCCCCCTATGCAGTGCCCCCAGTAGTGGTCTCCTCTATGCAGTGCCCCCAGTAGCCCTTATACAGTGCCCCCAGTAATGGTCCCCCCTATGCAGTGCCACCAGTAGTGGTCCCCCCTATGCAGTGCACCTTATACAGTGCCCCCCAATAGTGGCCTCCCCTAGTCAGGTCCCCTTTTACAGTGCCCCCCCAGTAGTGGTCCTCCCTATGCAGTGGCCCCAGTAGTGATCCCCCTTATGCAGTACCCCCAGTAGTGCCCCTTATACAGCGCCTCTTACACAGTGCCCCCAGTAGTGGTTCCCTCTATGCAGTGTCCCCAGTAGTGGTCCCCCCTATGCAGTAGTGCCCCTTACATAATACATATACACAGACATACACAAAACACTTAGCTGAATCCCCGCTCCTGCGCTCGCCACATTCCACTCCTCCATCCTCTCACTTGGCAGTATGGAAGAGATGTCATGACGTCTCTCCCATCACCCACTGCGGAACCGAAAGGCAGAGCTCATGAGTGAGCTCCAGCCCGGCTCCGGTCTGTCTGATTCTCATTGGCTGCTGAAACACACTCACCGTGGCCAGGTAGTACAAGTAAACTACCCGGCGCGTCACTCACAACGGTCCACACTACACTGACTTTAATGGACCTAAACCGTGGCCAGCGGCGCCTCCCCTCGTGCTGCCGGTTCGATGGCGCCCAGGGCACGAGCCCTGGCCTATCCCCCTGGTTACACCACTGCACCATACACCCTGACAAGTTGCCGATGAATTTTGGCTGCTGCTGTGCCCTATAGACACAGAAATCTGATTACACTACGCACCTCAATGTGTGACCATGTTTCTGCCAGCACCGTCATCTTACAGCTGATGTTGGGACAGTATGACTGACATGAGGCGCAGTCTGATGGCCGTGAGGGGAAGCAGTGGTCTCCCTGCTCTGGGCTGGTGGGAATTAAAGAAAGAAGTAGAGAACATTACACACATGAGAGGTCTTGTTACCTTACTTTTTTGAGCCACCCTCGTATAGATAGATAGATATGAGATAGTAGAGATAGATAGATATGAGATAGTAGAGATAGATAGATAGATATGAGATAGTAGAGATAGATATGAGATAGTAGACATAGATAGATAGATATGAGATAGTAGAGATAGATATGAGATAGTAGAGATAGATAGATATGAGATAGTAGAGATAGATAGGTAGGTAGAGATAGATAGATAGATATGAGATAGTAGAGATATATAGATAGATAGATATGAAATAGTAGAGATAGATAGATATGAGATAGATAGATAGATATGAGATAGTAGAGATAGATAGATAGATAGATATGAGATAGTAGAGATAGATAGATAGATAGATAGATAGTACAGCCATGGCCAAAAATTTTGAGAATGACACAAGTATTGGTTTTCTCAAAGTTTGCTGCTTCCGTGTTTTTAGACCTTTTTGTCAGATGTTACTATGGTATACTGAAGTAAAATTACAAGCATTTCATAAGTGTCAAAGACTGTTATTGACAATTACATTAAGTTTATGCAAAAAGTAAATATTTGCAGTGTTGACCCTTCTTTTTCAAGACCTCTGCATTTCGCCCTGGTATGCTGTCACTCACCTTCTGGCCACATACTGACTGATGGCCGTCCATTCTTGCCTAATCAATGCTTGGAGTTTTGTCAGAATTTGTTGGTCCATCCGCCTCTTGAGGATTGACCACAAGTTCCCAATGGGATTAAGGTCTGGGGAGTTTCCTGGCCATGGACCCAAAATTTCAATGTTTTGTTCCTCGAGCCACTTAGTTATCACTTTTGCCTTATGGCAAGGTGCTCCATCATGCTGGAAAAAGCATTGTTCATCACCAAACTGTTTTTGGATGGTTGGGAGATGTTGCTCTTGGAAGATGTTTTGGTACCATTCTTTATTCATGGCTGTGTTCTTAGGCAAAATTGTGAGTGAGCCCACTCCCTTGGCTGAGAAGCAATCCTACCCATGAATGGTCTCAGGATGCTTTACTATTGGCATGACACAGGACTGATGGTAGCGCTCACCTTTCCTTCTCCGGACAAGCGTTTTTCCAGATGCCCCAAACAAAAGTCTTTGCCTCACTGTGCGTCTGCCTGCTGCCATTCCTGAACTAGCTCTACACTGGTGGTGCCCCGATCCCGCAGCTGAATCAACTTTAGGAGACTGTCCTAGCTCTTGCTGGACGCTCTTGGGTGCCCTGAAGCCTTCTTCACAACTATTGAACCTCTCTCCTTGAAGTTCTTGATAATCCGATAAATGGTTGATTTAGGTGCAATCTTACTAGCAGCAATATCTTTGCCTGTGAAGTCCTTTTAGTTGTAAACAATGATGACTGCATGTGTTTCCTTGCAGGTAACCATGGTTAACAGAGGAAGAACAATAATTTCAAGCTCCATCCTCCTTTTAAAGCTTCCAGTATGTTATTCTAACTCAATCAGCATGACAGAGTGATCTCCAGCCTAGTCCTTGTCAACACTCTCACCTGTGTTAATGAGAGAATCACTGAAATGATGTCAGCTGGTCCTTTTGTGGCAAGGTTGAAATGCAGTGGAAATTTTGTTTTTGGGATTAAGTTCAATTGCAATTCATCTGATCACTCTTCATGACATTCTGGAGTATATGCAAATTGCCATCATAAACACTGAAGCAGCAGACTCTGTGAAAACAAATACATGTGTCATTCTCAAATCTTTTGCCCATGGCTGTAGATATAGATAGATAGATATGAGATAGATATATAGATATAGATAAATATGAGATAGTAGATATGGACAGACAGAATAATACTGTAGATAGATAGACAGATAGATATGATATAGATAGATATGAGATAGATAGACAGATATGATATAGATAGATATGAGATCGATAGAGAGATAGATAGACAGATAGATATGAGATAGATAGAGATTAGATAGATAGATATGAGAGATAGATAGAGATTAGATAGATAGATATGAGATACAGATTAGATAGATAGATATGAGATAGAGATTAGATAGATATGAGATAGATAGAGATTAGATAGATATGAGATAGATAGATATGAGATAGATAGAAAGATAGATAGATATGAGATAGATAGATATGAGATAGATAGACAGATAGATATATAGATATGAGATAAATAGAGATTAGATAGATATGATAGATAGATATGAGATACATAGATAGATGATATATATGAGATAGAGATTAGATAGATATGAGATAGATGTCAGATAGATGAGATAGATAGATATGAGATAGATGTCAGATAGATGAGATAGATAGATATGAGATAGATGAGATAGATAGATATGAGATAGATGAGATAGATAGATATGAGATAGATGATAGATATGAGATAGATATGAGATAGAGATTATATATGAGATAGATATGAGAAAGATAGATAGATATGAGATAGAGATTATATATGAGATAGATATGAGATAGATAGATATGAGATAGATATATATATAGATATGAGATAGATGATAGATATGAGATAGATAGATAGATAGATATGAGATAGAGATTATATATGAGATAGATAGGTAGATATGAGATAGATATATATATAGATATGAGATAGATATGAGAGATAGAGAGATAGATAAATATGAGATAGATAGATATGAGATATATAGATAGATATGAGATAGATAGATATGAGATAGATAGATACGAGATAGATAGATTGATATGAGATAGATAGATAGATACGAGATAGATAGATTGATATGAGATAGATAGATATATATGAGATAGATAGATATATATGAGATAGATAGATAGATATGAGAGATAGATAGATATGAGATAGATAGATTGATATGAGATAGATATGAGCGATAGATAGATTGATATGAGATAGATAGATAGATAGATATGAGATAGATAGATATGAGCTATCTAGATAGATATGAGAGATAGATAGATATGAGATAGATTGATATGAGATAGATAGATATGAGATATATAGATAGATATGAGAGATAGATAGATATGAGATAGATTGATATGAGATAGATAGATAGATATGAGATAGATAGATAGATATGAGATAGATAGATATGAGATATATAGATAGATATGAGAGATAGATATACATATATTTGTGAATTCGATTATAATTTTAGGGATTTTTCGTTAAAGAACTCTGCAATAAATGTACTCAAACATGTCACCATCATTTCCTTACCATGAAATGAGACTGTTCTGAATCTCGCTCTCTCCTTCTCTTTCTCTCTCTCTTTCTCTCTCTCTCTGTCTCTTTCTTTCTCTCCCTCTGCCTCTCTATTTCTCTCTCTGTCACTCTCTCTCTGTCTCTCTCTCTCTCTCTGTCTCGCTCTCTCCTTCTCTTTCTCTCTCTCTCTGTCTCTTTCTTTCTCTCTCTCTGTCTCTCTCCCTCTGCCTCTCTATTTCTCTCTCTGTCACTCTCTCTCTCTCTCTGTCTCTCTCTCTCTGTCTCTGTCTCTCTGTGTCTGTCTCTCTGTCTCTGTCTCTCTCTCTCTCTCTCTCTCCCTCTCTCCCTCTCTCCCTCCCCCCCATTCTTCAGAATTGGATTACTGTGAGGTGACCTAAACCTGGACCATTCTCACAAAAAGAGGGAGGGGGGTGCCTGTGCCCCAACTATACGTTTCTTCCAAAATTAGACACAAAATGTACCGTAGGTCTCTTTCCCAATCCGTTCAGGCCAAGACGCAGGAGGAGAGCCAAGAAAAATATCAGCTGGTTTAACATTTCCAGCCCAATATGGTCATAGCTGGTTCTCTCCACTTATTGCAACAGATCTGTATTGTGTGCTCAGAGAGAGGGGGATTCCTCCAAAATGCTGCAGATCAATCAGGAAATCTCCCACTACAATTACAGAAGCTTTATAATATATATATATATACACATCAGGCACCAGGGCTTCCCGTGCCAGCAGTTTTGGGACTATATATATATATTTGTATAGAGTAACTAAAACATATCAGCACAGACGGTGTAATGGTTAGCATTGGGCAGCGGTGTAATGGTTAGCATTGGGCAGCACAGACGGTGTAGTGGTTAGCATTGGGCAGCACAGAGGGTGTAATGGTTAGCATTGGGCAGCACAGAGGGTGTAATGGTTAGCATTGGGCAGCACAGAGGGTGTAATGGTTAGCATTGGGCAGCACAGACGGTGTAATGGTTAGCATTGTGCAGCACAGACGGTTTAATGGTTAGCGTTACTGCCTCACAGCACTGAGGTCATGGGTTCGATTCCCACTACGGCCTTAACTGTGTGGAGTTTGTATGTGTTTGCAGGGGTTTCCTCCCACACTCCAAAAATATACTGGCAGGTTAATTGGCTCACCTGACCATAGTGTGTATGTGTGTGACCATGTGGTAGGGAATATAGAGTGTAAGCTCTGCTGTTTCCAGTGCCTGAGTATGGCTCTAGCTGCACTGATGAGGAGTGGGAGTAACTGTTGCCCCTTGTAACCACACACCAGTCATTTGTGTTATTCAATTAATTCCTATGGAGTTTACCCTAAATTTCACAAGCCAAATATGGATTTTAAGGTTTTCTTGATCAGCAGGACACAGAGGGGTACAGAGCCCAGGCCCAGACTGTGTAATGGTTAGCATTGGGCAGCACAGAGGGGTACAGAGCCCAGGCCCAGACTGTGTAATGGTTAGCATTGGGCAGCACAGAGGGGTACAGAGCCCAGGCCCAGACTGCAAAGGAGACGCAGCCAAGTTCCTAAGAAGTGTGGCCCACGTTCAGCACCGACACAGCATCTAGTTGGTGCCTTTCATTTGTACCGGAGCCTGGTCTGCTGCCTGCTGCTTCCCTGCCCCTATTGTACCCTCCCTATGTAATAGGGCCCAAAAATGCTCATGGTGGCGATGATTATTATAAGTCATAGGGGTATTATAGCCTCAGCAGGTCGGCAGCCTCCAGATTTCAGCAATTTAGCAGCTATATTTAAAGCAAAAATTTTAAACAGTCAAAACTAACCTGATTTCCCCTTAAATGTTTTAAATATAGCAGCTAGGTTGTCAAAAACTTACAGCTGGTTATTACAAATATCCCTTAATGTGTTAAAAAAAAGACTAATAACAACCAGGGCTGTTCATCAACTGCTGCAAAGGAAATGAGCCTGGAAATGGCTTAAATAAAAAAAACAGCTATTTTTTTCCAAAAAAATGACTGTATCTTTACTTATAACAAAAGTTGTAGTGGTTGTGTCTGTACATAGAATCTTTTTTCTGGAGCAATGTACTCCTTGGGACTGGACTTTATATTGTTTACTGTTGTCTGCTGCTATAATTTATACATATTTGCACTTTACTAAGAATGTTTATTTTGCTATAAACCATCAAAAACAGTATATCATATAGATATTGTGATAGAAGCACTGGAACAGTTTGAATGGGTTCTATGTCTGTCCCAGATTCCTGTCCTACGTGTTTTAAAATCCCCAGGAGAAGTCTGTTTGGAAAAACAGCCTAGAAATGTCGGCTTTAGTGAAAAGCCGGAATGGGTCCTGGGGGTGTGGATGTGAGGAGAGGGAGGGCTCCATCCACAGGCAACTCCAGGTGTTGGGCCTTTCAGCCTGGTAGCAGGCTCGTTAGGGCTTGCACCTGAAAGTGGCTCAGATAAGCTGGGTTTTGTTATAGCTGAGTGTCTCATACCTGGGAGAGCAGGCCCGCAGGCTAGTTTGCTCTTAGACACTGTGTCATACCACCTGTAAGTACTGTGGATGTGAACTTATTTAGTATTCTGTTAGTGAGGGAACCTGCTGTCTAGTTAAAGCCCAGACGGGCTAGGATTTTGTTTGTGTTTTGTTTTATTTGTGTCCAGTACAATAAGGACTGGCTCTGACCAGCTTGCACGAGAACCCCAGAATTGTGTCATGTTTCTCCGGCTGCTGTGTGTGTAAAGAGGGAGTCCATCTACCCAGGAGAGGGACCCCTAGCCTGACTGTGTCACAATATGAATAATGGCATCTTCTGATCTTGGAACAACATATACCAATATAACAGAACTATTCTATATTAAACCAAGCAGTACTTTGTGATTTTTGATTCTCTTTACCTGTGTACTCCTATCGTTTCCTGTCCGCAACCCAGTAGTCCTCTCATTTGTGGTCCTATGCTTGCACAGGCTAGACAATAAAAAGTAGAAATGAACCGTCGTATAAAAGAGAGGAGATTGACTGTTGTTTCCAAGGGTTACTGTGGAACACTGGTCTCTCACTCCCCACCCTATGTCTTGAGTAGGGGCGTCTTTAGAGAGGAGAGGCCCCGTGTGCATTCCCCATCCTGGGCCCCCTCCTCTCTTCCTGGCAGCCGGAAGCCAACTAACGCAGCTGGCCAGCCACCGGAGCATTAGTAGACTCTGGGCACTAGAGCATACTTGCCTACCCTCCCGATTTGGCCGGGAGCCTCCCGAAAATCTGGTGCCACTCCCAGCCCCCCAGAAAGGCAGGCAAGCCTCCCGGCCCCAGTGACCCGTCAGCAGGGAGGGTTGGTGATGAGATTCGCGCTGAATCGCGTCATCATGGCCCCGCCCCATGCATCACAATGCCATTAATATTAGCATTGTGAAGAAGGGGGTGTGGCCACAATGATGCAATCGTGCTCACGCCCCATGCCCTGCCCCAATTATGCATCATTTGCCAGGCAACACCCCATTTTTGCTGCGTCACATTCCCCGTGTGGAAGCCTGGAAGGAGGGAGCTAAATGTCGGCAACCCTGCTCCAGAGTGTGTCTGGAGTCTACTGGGCAAAATGCCGGAAAAATGTCAGCGGCGGCCATTTTTCCAGCTTTTTGTACAGCGCTGACACCCGGCACGGGACCTCGGAGAGGTAAGTTTTAAGTATTACGGGTGCAGGGTGGACCTGGGGGCCCGTGTGCATGGCACACCCTGCACCCATTATAGATACGCCACCCTGGCGTTGAGTAATATGGGGAGCAGCAGGTCTTATGGGCCGATTCACACCCAGATGCTAAGCTGCGCTCTCTCGCAGCCGTCAGGGGACGGATATGCAATTGCCGCGATCGCACAGCCAGGCTAAAGGACGCCCTCTATGTCTTAGAGAGCGACGATAGAGTGAACACACACCGGTGTAATGACGCCCACTTTTCTTTCTTAGCACGTCATCTCCAGGAAGTGTATGATTATTCAGTAACATCGAGAGCCATCGGAGCTGCTCGCAGTCATTAAGGTAGACCCTACCCTGCCGCAAGCAATGCGATCACCGCAGGCTGAAATACAACCAGATGAAGTGTACAATGACGCTGACATGCCCAAAGAACGCCGTTTTGACGCACAGACACGCCTGCATTCGCACATCCACTCCCCCATTTTCCCGGACCTTCCCCTGTTACCACCCACAAACGGCACTATCTGTCACACAAAGGAATGGCCCATCTGCGGGCTTCGAGCGAGCACTTCCCCATCGCACAGACTGGTTCGCGCATGCATATTTTGCCGCATACGCATACACAGATGGGCGACAATTGCCCATAGTGAGCTTAGCATCCGGTCTGAATCGGCCCCCAAGTGCTATACAGGACTCTAATACCCTTCTTTACTATATGGTAATACATGGTGCACCTGACGTGTTCAACTACATGGAGTGCTAGGAACACAGAGCAACGTTTATTCTTCATACAGTGATAAAAAGTTTGTGATATTTTGATCCTGGGTGTATTCTAAGAAGTTGTATTTTTGTTATATGTATTTCTGTCTGTAATTGTTGATATGTTTTAAGAAATAATTGTTTGTCATATTTTGCCGCCCCAAGATGGATGACCCTCACAACTCTTTGGTGTATCATTTACACTTCAACCTTTGTCTCAGATGTTTGTTCTGTTAGTCAATTTTAACCTTCCTTTTGAAGTAATAAAGACTATGTTCTATGCAACAGTATATTCTTATTGGCTATAAGAGTGCTCCACAACAGTCCTTGTAGGTCACACAGACCTTCTCCTTTTTGAAACTACTGTCTTTTACTCTTAGTAGAACTGCCACAATTCCCAGATGTACCAAAATGTTTCATGAACAGAGGAAGTATGTGGAGATAGCTTTTCCTGCTTAAGTCTTTTTCCTTTTTTGATATCCAAATAGTAGTTCTCTTCCCCATTGTTCCCGTATTCATAATTATATGTACTCTTTGGGACTGTGTATGAACTATGGAGACAAAAAAAAGTTTTCTGAACCTTTGTTTGTTCGTTCTGGCATCACCCAAAAACTACGAGATGAATTTGGATTACGTTTTCAATATTGAATATCTTACTCACCTAGAGAGAAACTGAGGTATGTATTATCTCAGTGCGACATCAGGGAGAGGAGCAATAAAGGAAAGACCAGACGCTTGACACTCGGCGTGTGCAGGCTCCACAAGCCAAAAATGACTAGATGTATATAAATCTATTTTTGGGGGGACAATTATACTTTTAGGGACTGTTTATAAACCGTGGAGGCAAACAAAATTTTTATTGGAATTTGCCCATACTCCTCAAGTCCAAAATTACTATATGTATATAAATAGTATATATGCAATATATACAGTGCATCTGGAAAGTATTCACAGCGCTTCACTTTTTCCACATTTTTTTATGTTACAGCCGTTTTCCAAAATGGAATAAATTAATTTTTGTCCTCAAAATTCTACACACAATACCCCATAATGACAACGTGTAAAAAGTTTTTTTGAGAGTTTTGCAAATTTAATAAAAAAAAACCCCTAAGAAATCACATGTACATTAGTATTCACAGCCTTTGCCATGAAGCTCAAAATTGAGCTCAGGTGCATCCTGTTTCCACTGATCATCCTTGAGATGTTCCTACAGCTTAATAGGAGTCTACCTGTAGTAAATTCAGTTGTTCGGACATGATTTTGAAAGGCATAAACCTGTCTATATAAGGTCCCACACTTAACAGTGCATGTCAGAGCACAAACCAAGCATGAAGTCCAAGGAATTGTCTGTAGACCTCCGAGACAGGATTGTCTCGAGGCAGAAATCTGGGGAAGGGTACAGAAAGATATCTGCTGCTTTGAAGGTCCCAATGAGCACAGTGGCCTCCATCATCCATAAATAGAAGAAGTTCGGAACCACCAGGACTCTTCCTAGAGTTGGCCGGCCGTCTAAACTGAGCGATCGGGGGAGAAGGGCCCTAGTCAGGGAGATGACCAAGAACCCGATGGTCACTCTGTCGGAGCTACAGCATTCCTCTGTAGAGAGAGGAGAACCTTCCAGAAGGACAACCATCTCTGCAGCAATCCACCAATCAGGCCTGTATATTAGAGTGGCCAGACAGAAGCCACTCCTTAGTAAAAAGCACATGGCAGCCCACCTGGAGTTTGCCAAAATGCACCTAAAGGACTCTCTGGTCTGATGAGACAAAGATTAATCTCTTTGGCGTGAATGCCAGGCGTTATGTTTGGAGGAAACCAGGCACCGCTCATCACCAGGCCAATACCATCCTTGCAGTGAAGCATGGTGGTGGCAGCATCATGCTGTGGGGATGTTTTTCAGCGGCAGGAACTGGGAGACTAGTCAGGATAGAGGGAAAGATGAATGCACAATGTACAGAGACATCCTGGATGAAAACCTGCTCCAGAGCGCTCTTGACCTCAGACTGGGGCGATGGTTAATCTTTTAGCAGGACAATGACCCTAAGCACACAGCCAAGATATCAAAGGAGTGGCTTCAAGACAACTCTGTGAATGTCCTTGAGTGGCCCAGCCAGAGCCCAGACTTGAATCCGATTGAACATCTCTGGAGAGATCTGAAAATGGTTGTGCACCGACGCTTCCCATCCAACATGATGGAGCTTGAGAGGTGCTGCAAAGAGGAATGGGCGAAACTGCCCAAAGATAGGTGTGCCAAGCTTGTGGCATCATATTCAAAAAGACTTGAGGCTGTGGAAAACTTTCCGGATGCACTGTATATAGGGTAATCCCAGTATCCACACATATACTGTATACAGGGTAATCCCATTATGCACACATATACTGTATACAGGGTAATCCAATTATCCATACATATACTGTATACAGGGTAATCCCATTATCCACACATATACTGTATACAGGGTAATCCAATTATCCACACATATACTGTATACAGGGTAATCCAATTATCCACACATATACTGTATACAGGGTAATCCAATTATCCACACATATACTGTATACAGGGTAATCCAATTATCCACACATATACTGTATACAGGGTAATCCAATTATCCACACATATACTGTATACAGGGTAATCCAATTATCCACACATATACTGTATACAGGGTAATCCAATTATCCACACATATACTGTATACAGGGTAATCCCATTATCCACACATATACTGTATACAAGGTAATCCCATTATCCACACATATACTGTATACAAGGTAATCCCATTATCCACATTGCAGAGAATTTTCAGCAATTCAGTACCTGTCCCAGTGGAGTTGCATTTTTTAATTGTGTATTTGTGTGCTACCCATCAATTTACCTCATAAAATTGGAGGGGGCAGTCCCTTACTTTGCCTTGGGTGCTCGGACCCCTAGATACACCCCTGTTGCATCAATTTACCACAGAAAATTGGGACAATATTGACTCTGCCTCCTGTTACCTAAGATACACCCTGGTTCAGGGCCGTAACTACGGTGGTGCGACATGTGCTACCGCACACTTGGCAGGGGGCGCTGTTCGGGCCTGTACATGTTTTGGTTATATGCAATGTCACTTGTAGCTTCCTCTCTCTCCCGGAGAGCGCTGCCAGAATGGCGCTAAGTATGACATAAGCTTGTTTTGAAATTTCATGTTGATTCACTGATAAACCTCAAAATAATACTCAAGGCAAAAAACTTTTTAGAATTGATTACATTTTTAATTAATTTCTTACAACTCAATGAACTCCAAAGAATAAGATGTATAACCCTTAATTCTGGCTCATGTGTGGACCCGTAATAACTTGATCTGATGACAGTGCACTGCAATTTGTTATTTAACGTGATCTAAATGGTTCTGGGGATCTGGCTCACTGAGAGTTAATGCACCAGCATAGAGGGTGAGCAGCAGTCTGCGATATGTCACATAAATCTGGGGAGATTATTCCATCTTCCAGTGATGTCAGAATAATTAGTAGAAGTACAGACATTACTTACAGAAGGACGACCCATCCCTGCAACCTGCAGTGTCTGAGACTGTGATCTTCACAAGGACGTACAAGCATTAGATCTCATTGGATTTTGCCATTTTATACTGTGTGGCTTCACTGAACCAAAGTCATCACAGCAGTCTCAATAGGGGCAGTACTGAGGTGTCTGATGGGTAATTGATGAACCCAACACCTACAGACAGTGCAATATGTGCCTCACAGACGTCACTGGTGCCTAGGAGGTATTGGAACCAGCGGGGGTACTGCCTCCACTACAGGAGACTTAGCCAACACGGGCCAGAGGGGCACACTTCAATAAATACCCTGTTGAAGACAGAGTGACCCCTCTTCTGAGCATGCCCTGTGCTCATAAGGGCTATCACTCAGGGCCCAGGAGGATAGAGCAACAATTCTGGACTCCTGCACAAATGTTGCTCTGGGGCCAGTGATGGACTGTCCTCTGCTCATGGCTATTGCTTGTCAGCTGCACATTTCCAGGGCTTCCAGTTTTCTGGTGTTACATAATAATTAGAGGTTATTGATAGTGGGAGTATTTCATTTGATAATGGGGTTGGTAGTAACTATTTGTTTAATGTTTGAGTGTTTGGGGGAGGCTAATATTTGAATATGGGTCTGCGTTTGGTGAAAACTGAGGTTATTTAATAAATGTGACTCTTAATAAATGGGACTATCTATGACAGGAATATGTGCACTTATTAAATGTGAGGGTTATACTTTTAGACATAACCCTGGCTTTAACCCGGCTCAGACTCTGGGCACTGAACACGGGTTGAAGCTGGAGTTTCAGTACTTCCCCCCTTCTCACATCTGGGTGATGGACGCGGGTTATTCCCAGATGGTCACCCTTCACACCGGACCCGGGTCTTCCGTCTAACAGTGCACGCTTGGAGATTATTTCAATCAAGTCCTTTTGGATCCAGATAAGCAGCAGCCGGTAGTGAAAACTGCAGGAACCGGTTGGAGAGAACAGGACAATCTGCAAAAACTACTCAATCAGCACTTTGTCCCCACTGAAAGGACAATTGGATATTGTGATACACACTGAGCTTGATGGGAAGAGGCTGGAGAACAACCTAGTACTGACTAAAATGTAAGAGAAAAAGAAGAAGAAGAAGGTAATGATGTGAGCAATAGACTCAGCAATATAGTATTTAGTAACAGGAGAAAACCTGATAGTAGCATTAATGCAGGGCCGGCTCCAGGGGTAAGACCTGTGCCGTAAGGGTATAATCCGCCCTCCAGTTGCACGTGGATAGCCACGTGTGGCCGAAAATGAGGGCGTGGCCTAATTACCATAGGCCATGCCCCCTAAGTGATGTTGTTTGGGGGCGTGCCTGCATGGCATGCCTCCCGTGTTACGTCAGGCTGGGGGCGTGCCTGCATGGCATGTCTCCCGTGTTACGTCAGGCTGGGGGCGTGCCTGCATGGCATGCCTCCCGTGTTACGTCAGTCTGGGGGCGTGACTGCATGGCATGTCTCCCGTGTTACGTCAGGCTGGGGGCGTGCCTGCATGGCATGCCTCCCGTGTTACGTCAGGCTGGGGGCGTGCCTGCATGGCATGTCTCCCGTGTTACGTCAGGCTGGGGGCGTGACTGCATGGCATGCCTCCCGTGTTACGTCAGGCTGGGGGCGTGACTGCATGGCATGCCTCCCGTGTTACGTCAGGCTGGAGGCGTGACTGCATGGCATGTCTCCCGTGTTACGTCAGGCTGGGGGCGTGACTGCATGGCATGTCTCCCGTGTTACGTCAGGCTGGGGGCGTGCCTGCATGGCATGCCTCCCGTGTTACGTCAGGCTGGGGGCGTGACTGCATGGCATGCCTCCCGTGTTACGTCAGGCTGGGGGCGTGACTGCATGGCATGCCTCCCGTGTTACGTCAGGCTGGGGGCATGCCCAGCACTCCGTCACTAGCTGGATTTCCCCCAGCCCTGTCCAGGCACTGAATGGATGCCGTGCGCATGCGTACAGTATCCATTCAGCTACTCCAGGCTCCGGAACCGCCGCACAGCTGCCCAATCTTCCGACCAGACCACCCGCGGGACAGCTGAAATCGGGATGTTGGGAGGGGTGCGCTCTCTATGGGGTGGCGCCCCTGTAAGATCCACACTGGTCGAACACGCCAAGAGCCGGCCCTGCATTAATGTCCCCTTAACCAAGAACATGTGCAGTGGGTGTGGGTATGGTGCTGTGCCGTATGTATTGGGCGCTTCACACTTGGGACCTGTTTCTGCACGCAATTTGCGCACAACGCCGATCTTCACATAGTTGAGCGATTATTTGCAACTACACATGTGAGAAAAATTCAAAAAACCCCTACAGCGAATGCGTTACACAGAGGGTACGCACATAGGTGCTGCTGTGATGGACATTACTGGGCGGTGACTGGGAGGTGCCAGAAGTGAGCGCAAAAAAAGTCTGTCTCATTAGCGCACTATGGCAGTGTCGCAGGAATGTCAGTAACAGCAGCTGCGTTCCCATACGCACACCGCAGCCACAGAGACAATAGTGAGACGGAGTAACTGTGCATGCCATAGGGCTGATGGTGCGGTCTATAGTGCATTGATGGTGAGGTCTATGGTGCGCTGATGGTGGCAGCTAAAGTGGGTATCTCAGTATTGGAAGATTCAGACCAGAGATATGCGCCGACCCCCATGTTTTGGTTCTAATTAGAGATGTGTGCCGACCCCCATGTTTTGGTTCTAATTAGAGATGTGCTCCGACCCTCGTGTTTTGTTTCTAATTCATCATCGTGTTTTGGTTTTGGATCTGGATCTGCATTTTTTCCAAAAAAATATAAAAACAGGTAAAATCACATAATTTGCGCCTGTTTTTTGTTCGTACAGTATTTTTGACCTCAATAACATTCATTTCCAGTCACTTAAAGTCATTATTAACCACCTCCCAGCTCACAACAGTTTTTCACAATATTGGCAAAGGCTACAGCGAGCTAACTGGCTAAACTAAGCGACAGAGCAGCGGCACAAACACACGGCAGTGTAACAGAAACATTACCACACAGCAGTGGCAGACAGGATGGCAGTAATATAACACATCTATGAAACATTACCACACAGCAGTGGCAGAATACAGGACAACCGCATCTGCATTGTCTCATCTGTCCATAGGATGTTGTTCCAGAACTGTAATGGCTTTTTTAGATGTTGTTTGGCAAACTTTAATCTGGTCTTCCTGTTTTTGAGGCTCACCAATGGTTTACATCTTGTGGTGAACCCTCTATATTCACTCTTGTGAAGTCTTCTCTTGATTGTTGACTGTGACACATATACACCTACCTCCTGGAGAATGTTCTTGATTTGGCCAACTGTTGTGAAGGGGTTTTTCTTCACCAGGGAAATAATTCTTCTGTCATCCACCACAGTTGTTTTCCGTGGTCTTCCGGGTCTTTTGGTGTTTGCTGAGCTCTCCGGTGCGTTCTTTCTTTTTAAGAATGTTCCAAACAGATGATTTGGCCACACCTAATGTTTTTGCTATCTCTCTGATGGGTTTGTTTTGATGTTTCAGCCTAATAATGGCTTGCTTCACTGATAGTGACAGCTCTTTGGATCTCATATTGAGAGTCGACAGCAACTGATTCCAAATACAAATGTCACACCTAGAATCAACTCCAGACCTGTTACCTGCTTAATTGATAATGAAATAACGAGGGAATAGCCCACACCTGTCCATGAAATAGCTTTTGAGTTGAGATTCCCATTACTTTTGGCCCCTTAAAAAGTGGGAGGCACATATAGAAACCGTTGTAATTCCTACACCGTTCACCTGATTTGGATGTAATTACCCTCAAATTAAATCTGAAAGTCTGCAGGTAAATCACATCTTGTTTGTTTCATTTCAAAGCCATTGTGGTGGTGAATAGAGGCCAAAATATGAAAATTCTGTCAATGTCCCAATATTTATGCACCTGACTGTATATAAAATCTGTATGTATATGTGTGTGTGTGCTGGCTCATGCGTATGTTATGTATATATATATATATATATATATATATATATGTAGATGCATTTAGATACATGTATTGGGAGCAGGGCCGGATTAACAATGGGGCGGGTGGAGCTACAGCTCCAGGCCTCCCATTGAAAATAGGCCCATTGGAAACTGACAGCCGTGCAGACAGGAAAAAAAAAAAAATTTTTTCCCAGTCACAACCAACAGCCCAGCTCACTCACCTCCTGGGCGGCCGAATCTTAGCCCTCACACCCCCTTGGTCCTCCTCTCCTCTCTGCTGGTGGACACACACACATGCCGACTGAAGCCCCGCCCACCTCGGACCCGCTGAAGCTCCGCCCCATGTCACCTGAAGCTCCACCCCCTGGCCATCTTGCTGTAAAGCTGTGTGAATGCAGTAGCCTAGCACATAGGGAAGGCAGCCCTGAGCCCAGCATGATGGACGTTCAGCACAGCAGGTCAGTGTAACCCTAGCCCCCTGTGTACTTATGTTTCCATATATATCTATCTATCTATCTATCTATCTATCTATCTATCTATCTATCTATCTATCTATCTATCTATCTAGTTAATCGAGTAGTGGACCAGCACTCAATCTCCTCCTATTGTAATGTGCCCAGGTGACCTCCTCTATATAAGCGACTACAAAGGTAAATAACAGGAAACTTCGGAAGTTATGTGTGACATACTTTCCATACAAGTGATTTATGAGGCAAGGAGTGCCGCCTGTTATTTACCTTTAAAATATGTATATATATATATATATATATATATATATATACAGGACCGTACGGAGGGTGGTGCGGCCGGTGCCTCCGCACAGGGCAGAATCCTGCAAAGTCATTGGCCTCTTCCTGCTGGGCTCCGGAGGTCTGCCTCTTCCTGCAGGGCTCCGGAGTTCTGCCTCTTCCTGCCGGGCTCCGGAGGTCTGCCTCTTCCTGCCGGGCTCCGGAGGTCTGCCTCTTCCTGCCGGACTCCGGAGGTCGGCCTCTTCCTGCCGGACTCCGGAGGTCTGCCTCTTCCTGCTGGGCTCCGGAGGTCTGCAGGAAGTGACCTCCTGGAGTGCTAAGCGACAGAGCAGCACAACTCTAAAGAAATCGCAGCCCTCCGCCCGACGGCCGGGCAGGTTACTGGTCCTATCCCCTAAGTTCATGACGTCATGTCATCGCACAGGGGGGGGGGTAGTGTCATCACCTGGAAGTGCAGAGTGCAGCCCTGCCGAGAGTGCCCTGAGGATGCTGCACAGACCGCAGGGTGTCTGTCTGAGCAGCACTGCCGAGAGTGCCCTGAGGATGCTGCACAGACCGCATGGTGTCTGTCTGAGCAGCACTGCCGAGAGTGCCCTGAGGATGCTGCACAGACCGCATGGTGTCTGTCTGAGCAGCACTGCCGAGAGTGCCCTGAGGATGCTGCACAGACCGCAGGGTGTCTGTCTGAGCAGCACTGCCGAGAGTGCCCTGAGGATGCTGCACAGACAGCAGGGTGTCTGTCTGAGCAGCACTGCCGAGAGTGCCCTGAGGATGCTGCACAGACCGCAGGGTGTCTGTCTGAGCAGCACTGCCGAGAGTGCCCTGAGGATGCTGCACAGACCGCAGGGTGTCTGTCTGAGCAGCCCTGCCGAGAGTGCCCTGAGGATGCTGCACAGACCGCAGGGTGTCTGTCTGAGCAGCACTGCCGAGAGTGCCCTGAGGATGCTGCACAGACTGCAGGGTGTCTGTCTGAGCAGCACTGCCGAGAGTGCCCTGAGGATGCTGCACAGACTGCAGGGTGTCTGTCTGCGCAGCACTGCCGAGAGTGCCCTGAGGATGCTGCACAGACTGCAGGGTGTCTGTCTGAGCAGCACTGCCGAGAGTGCCCTGAGGATGCTGCACAGACTGCAGGGTGTCTGTCTGAGCAGCACTGCCGAGAGTGCCCTGAGGATGCTGCACAGACTGCAGGGTGTCTGAGCAGCACTGCCGAGAGTGCCCTGAGGATGCTGCACAGACCGCAGGGTGTCTGTCTGAGCAGCACTGCCGAGAGTGCCCTGAGGATGCTGCACAGACTGCAGGGTGTCTGTCTGAGCGGCCCTGCCGAGAGTGCCCTGAGGATGCTGCACAGACTGCAGGGTGTCTGTCTGAGCAGCACTGCCGAGAGTGCCCTGAGGATGCTGCACAGACTGCAGGGTGTCTGTCTGAGCGGCACTGCCGAGAGTGCCCTGAGGATGCTGCACAGACTGCAGGGTGTCTGTCTGAGCGGCACTGCCGAGAGTGCCCTGAGGATGCTGCACAGACTGCAGGGTGTCTGTCTGAGCGGCACTGCCGAGAGTGCCCTGAGGATGCTGCACAGACCGCAGGGTGTCTGTCTGAGCGGCCCTGCCGAGAGTGCCCTGAGGATGCTGCACAGACTGCAGGGTGTCTGTCTGAGCAGCACTGCCGAGAGTGCCCTGAGGATGCTGCACAGACCGCAGGGTGTCTGTCTGAGCAGCACTGCCGAGAGTGCCCTGAGGATGCTGTTCCAAGCAACCTGTTTGCCAGTGTCAAGGGCGACGGTTCTGCAAACAGCGCACACCACTAGATTGGCACTGTATACAGTCAGAAACGGTGGCACTCACTTTCGCCATGATTGAGAGATCAAAGGTCTATGATCAACATTTCAGTCCTCTGTGGACTTTTACCAAGAACACTCCAGAGGACTGAACATTGATCGGGCCAATAATTAGTGTATATGCAGGAGGGCTAGCCAATAAACATCTTCAAATGCTCCTGCAATGGTCAGATAGCGTGTTCTGCGCACACTATCTCGTTCCCGGAATGATATTTAAATGCCGGCAGCTGTTTAGCCAGTTCAAATACCGACTGTTGATGCCCGACAGGATGAAGATCCCAACTAAGGCAGGTAAGTACTATTATCCTCCCCTGTCCCCGCCCCCTAACCCTCCCTTAGGGGTGCCTAACCATAAAACTCCCGGGGTGGCAGCAGCACGCAATAGGCCCTTCATGAATTTCAGCTCCAGGCCCATGTGGACATTAATCTGGCACTGATTGGGAGGGGTGTGCTCATTGTGTGGAGGCGAGGTTGAGGGGGGGCCCAGAAATATCTGTGTAATGGGCCCCAAGATTTCTGTTGCCGGCCCCTGGGGGGGAGGGTTAGGGATAGGCACTAGGGGGTTAGGTTTAGGGTGCGGGGAAGTTAGGTTCAGGCACTAGGGAGGTTAGGATAGAGAGAGGGGGAGAGTTAGGTTTTGGGGTTAGGCACTAGGGGGAGGGGTAGGTTTAGGGTGCGGGGAGGCAGTGGCGTAACTTCATCCCAGGTGCCCGGAGGCCCCCCCTCAAATTAAAATGTACCACCCCCCCAGCACCTATGCCAGCCCCAGCTGCCGCCCCCCTATGCAGTTCCCCCAGTAGAGGTCCCCCTATGCAGTGCCGCCGATGTAGTGCCCCCCAGTAATGGTCCCCTATGCAGTACCTCCAGTATTGGCCCCCCTTTGCAGTGCCCCAGTAGTAAGGCCCCCTGTAGTGCTCCCAGTAGTAAGCCCCCTGTAGTAAGCCCCCAGTAGTAAACTCCTTGTAGTGCCCCCAATAGTAAGCCCCAAGTAATGCCCCCTGTAGAAAGCCCCCAGTAATGCCCCCTGTAGTAAGCCCCCGTAATGCCCCCTGTAGACTCCATTGTCTCCCGGAGATCCGCCACTGCGGGGAGGTGGGGGTTAGGTTCAGACACTAGGGGGGTTAGGGTAGGGAGAGAAGGAGTGTTAGGGTTAGGTTTTGGGGTTAGGCACTAGGGTTAGGCACTAGGGGATGGGTTAGGTTTAGGGTGCGGGGAGGTGGGGGTTAGGTTCAGGCACTAGGGGGGGTTAGGGTAGGGAGAGGAGGAGCTAGGCCAGTATTACACTAAAGGACATGTGGGTGCCATGGCCCATCAAACAGAATACCTGAAATGGTCTTCCTATAATCCAACATCCAATACGTCCAGAAGTCCTGTGTTAAATGGCGCCTAAATCACAGCAGGAGGGACTTATATCGGATCCCAAATACTCGAGATCGATGCCAGGAAGATGACGTTTTGCCTCATTTTGGAATCTGAAAATGGCGGGGAGATCCTAGTCTCGGTTCGGATCCACTCAAATTGAGTACGTTCGGGTGGTTCAGTTTTCTGGAACTGAACCCGCTCATATTAATTCAGACGCAGGTTACAACACCAGGGGAAGGTAAATGCTTGTATTATCTCAGCCATGACAGACGCAAGCTACTCTACCAGGGGAGGCTGATATTAGCAATTGCATATAATCGCAGCTGTAATTCTGTCAACAGACGCAAGACACGAGAGGGGATGCAGCAGCGATAACCTCTGCATCAGGCCCTTGACGTGGACACTGACCAGTTCTGGAAACCTGATGGCAGTGGTGGACTTTTAAACCATGGATCTAAGTTATTGGATGAATCACCAGTGGCTTTTCTCAGTAAGTCATAAAGTAGAAAGCAGAAGTAATAATAACAGCAAACTACCCTGCGTAACTACACAACGGCGTGGTAAACTTGTAGATAGATCAATAGATAGATAAATATGAGATTGATAGATAGATATGATATAGATAGATAGATATTAGATAGATAGATATATATTGGATATATAGATAGGAGATAGATAGATAGATGTTGGATATATAGATAGGAGATAGATAGATAGATAGATAGATAGATAGATAGATAGATAGATAGATAGATACGATATATTATATATAGATATGAGAAAGATATATATGAGATGGATAGATATGAGATAGATATTGGATAGATAGATAGAGAGATAGATAGATATGAGATCGATATAGATAGATATGAGATCGATAGATATGAGATCGATAGATAAGGAGTCAGATAGATGATATGAGATAGATATAGATAGATATATAGATATTGGATATATAGATAGGAGATAGATAGATAGATAGATACATAAATAAATAGATAGATAAATATGAGATAGATAGATAAATAGATAGATAGAGAAATATGAGATAGATAGATAGATAGATAGATAGATAGATAGATAGATAGACAGATATGAGATAGATAGAGAAATATGAGATAGATAGATATGAGATAGATAGATAGATAAATAAATATGAGATATATAGATAGATAGATAGATAGATAGATAGATAGATAGATAGATATGAGATAGATAGTTAGATATGAGATAGATAGATAGATAGTTAGATAGATAGATAGTTATATGAGATAGATAGATATTAGATAGATAGATAGATAAATATGAGATAGATAGATATGAGATAGATAGATAGATAAATATGAGATAGATAGATAGATATGAGATAGATAGATAAATTTGAGATAGATAGATAGATATGAGATAGATAGATAAATTTGAGATAGATATGAGATAGATAGATAAATATGAGATAGATAGATAGATATGAGATAGATAAATATGAGATAGATAGATATGAGATAGAGAAATATGAGATAGATAGATAGATAGATAGATAGATAGATAGATAGATAGATAGATAGACATGAGATAGATAGATAAATATGAGATAGATAGATAGATAGATATGAGATATATAGATAGATAGATAGATAGATAGATAAATTTGAGATAGATAGATAGATATGAGATAGATATGAGATAGATAGATAGATAAATATGAGATAGATAGATGGATAGATAGATAGATATATATGAGATAGATAGATAGATAAATATGAGATAGATAGATAGATAGATAGATATGAGATAGATAGATAAATTTGAGATAGATATGAGATAGATAGATAAATATGAGATAGATAGATAGATAGATATGAGATAGATAAATATGAGATAGATAGATGGATAGATAGATAGATAGATAGATAGATATGAGATAGATAGAGAAATATGAGATAGAGAAATATGAGATAGATAGATATGAGATAGATAGATATGAGATAGATAGATAGATAGATATGAGATATATAGATAGATAGATAGATAGATAAATTTGAGATAGATAGATATGAGATAGATAGATAGATATGAGATAGATAGATAGATAAATATGAGATAGATAGATGGATAGATAGATAGATAGATAAATATGAGATAGATAGATAGATAGATATGAGATAGATAGATAGATAGATAGATATGAGATAGATAGATAAATTTGAGATAGATAGATAGATATGAGATAGATAAATATGAGATAGATAGATAGATAGATAGATAGATAGATAGATATGAGATAGATAGAGAAATATGAGATAGATAGATAGATATGAGATAGATAGATATATAGATAGATAGATATGAGATAGATAGATAGATAGATAGACATGAGATAGATAGATAGATAAATATGAGATAGATAGATAGATATGAGATATATAGATAAATAGATAGATAGATACATTTGAGATAGATAGATAGATAGATAGATATGAGATAGATAGATAGATATGAGATAGATAGATAGATAAATATGAGATAGATAGATAGATATGAGATAGATAGATAGATAAATATGAGATAGATAGATATGAGATAGATAGAGAAATATGAGATAGATAGATAGATATGAGATAGATAAATATGAGATAGATAGATGGATAGATAGATAGATAGATAGATAGATAGATATGAGATAGATAGAGAAATATGAGATAGATAGATAGATATGAGATAGATAGATATATAGATAGATAGATATGAGATAGATAGATAGATAGACATGAGATAGATAGATAGATAAATATGAGATAGATAGATAGATATGAGATATATAGATAGATAGATACATTTGAGATAGATAGATAGATATGAGGTAGATAGATATGAGATAGATAGATAAATATGAGATAGATAGATGGATAGATAGATAGATATGAGATAGATAAATATGAGATAGATAGATAGATAGATATGAGATAGATAGATAAATTTGAGATAGATATGAGATAGATAGATAAATATGAGATAGATAGATAGATAGATAGATAGATAGATATGAGATAGATAGATAGATAGACATGAGATAGATAGATAAATATGAGATAGATAGATAGATAGATAGATAGATAGATAGATAGATAGATAGATAGATAGATATGAGATATATAGATAGATTGATAGATAAATTTGAGATAGATAGATAGATAGATAGATATGAGATAGATAGATAGATATGAGATAGATAGATAGATAAATATGAGATGGATAGATAGATAAATATGAGATAGATAATAGATAGATATGAGATAGATAGAGAAATATGAGATAGATAGATATGAGATAGATAGAGAAATATGAGATAGATAGATATGAGATAGATAGAGAAATATGAGATAGATAGATAGATAGATAGATAGATAGATAGATAGATAGATAGATAGATAGATAGAGAAATATGAGATAGATAGATAGATAGATAGAGAAATATGAGATAGATAGATAGATAGATAGATAGATAGATAGATAGATAGATAGATAGATAGATAGATAGTAGAGATGTTCGCCGACCCATGTGTTTTGAATTTGGTTCGTCGTCGGGTTTTGGTTTTGGATATGTATTTTTTTCACAAATGTTTAAAAACAGCTAAAAATCATATAATTTGTGTTTGTTCCTACAGTATTATTATATTATTAACCACAGTAATCTCCGTACATTCTTACCACCTCACAGCTCCCATATTGTTTTCATGCAGTTAGTAGGTTGCACTGAGCTCGCTGGCTGACAAGCTAAGGGACAAACATGTGACAGTTCATCTTCCAGCATGGCGCATCTAGGAAACAGACCGTCCGTACACGCTGCACGGGCCGGCGCTGATTGACAGCTCAACTGGGCGGGCACATGTAAATGCCCGCCCAGTTGTTATGTCAGTCGTGATGAGTCGGGCAGTGTGTATGCAGATATATTGGTGAAGTGTGTACCCACCTCTTCTCTCTCCAAGATTTGATACATCTACTCCATAGAGACAGGAATGTTATTCCGAGTGTCACTGAGCCTTGGTGTTAGTGAGCTCTCAGGCGTGGTCCGCGGGCTTCGGAGGCTGCCTCCTCATAGTAATGCCTGCCTGCCATACCCCAGATAATTCCCACTGCTGTCACTTTCTGTTACTATGGAAACAAGATGAAAGCGTGTTACATAGGGGGGAGTGGACGCTACTCAGTGATGAGCGAGCAGATTAACTAGCGCTGTGTGAGTCTGAGGATGCAGGAATAGGGACATGTATATGGGGCCCCAGGGTCTGCATTATGCAATTCTATGGATAGTAATGTGATTAAATAAGGCAGCAGTAGGGCATAGCTTGGGGGAGAGCGAGCAATATCTAAGGAGGTAGCAGCTATAGTGTGGGCAGAGGGAGATATAGGAAGGAGATCGTATACGAGAGAATTAGGGTAGTGTCAGATTATCTTTTCAGAATAACGTCATTTTCCAACTGGGGAAACTGCAGCGGTCACTTCTAATGAATGGTGCGTCGGCAATGTGTCAGGGAAGTTTATAGGACTGCATGCCACAAAGTCCATCTATTATATATCAGAGTGCAACACTTAAATGAGCATGTTGGTCAGGCATAAATGATGATAAGTAATTTGTCACACACACAGCGAACGCGAATCGGTAAAGTAGCCTGTCGCACAGAAGTGATGCAGATTTCAAAGCAGATCAGCCCCAATTACACAGAAGAAAATGTGGTCTTTGCTGTGTGTCCGTCAGTTATCAACATGCACCTGTATCTGTCCTGTCCTTGGTGCTGTCACTGTTATCAACACTCACCTGCACTTGTCCTGTCCTTGGTGCCGTAATTCTTATCAACACTCACCTGCACCTGTCCTGTCCTTGGTGCCGTCATAATTATCAACACTCACCTGCACCTGTCCTGTCCTTGGTGTCATCATTATCAACACGCACCTGTCCTGTCCTTGGTGCCGTCATTGCTATCAACACTCACCTGCACCTGTCCTGTCCTTGGTGCCGTCATTATTATCAACACTCACCTGCACCTGTCCTGTCCTTGGTGCCGTAATTTTTATCAACACTCACCTGCACCTGTCCTGTCCTTGGTGCCATCATTATTATCAACACGCACATGCACCTCTCCTGTCCTTGGTGCTGTCATTATTATCAACACTCACCTGTACCTGTCCTGTCCTTGGTGCCATCATTATTATCAACACGCACCTGCACCTGTCCTGTCCTTGGTGCCATCATTATTATCAACAGGCACATGCATCTGTCCTGTCCTTGGTGCCGTCATTATTATCAACACGTACATGCACCTGTCCTGTCCTTAGTGTCATCATCATTATCAACACTCACCTGCACCTGTCCTGTCCTTGGTGTCGTCATTATTATCAAGATGCACCTGTCCTGTCCTTGGTGTTGTCATTATTATCAACACTCACCTGCACCTGTCCTGTCCTTGGTGCCGTCATTGTTATCAACACGTGTCCTGTCCTTGGTGCCGTCATTATTATCAACACTCACTTGCACCTGTCCTGTCCTTAGTATTGTCATCATTATCAACACTTACCTCCACCTGTCCTGTCCTTGGTGCCGTCATTGTTATCAACACTCACCTGCACCTGTCCTGTCCTTGGTGCAATCATTGTTATCAACACGCACATGCACCTGTCCTGTCCTTGGTGCCGTCATTGTTATCAACACTCACCTGCACCTGTCCTGTCCTTGGTGCCGTCATTATTATCAACTCTCACCTGCACCTGTCCTGTCCTTGGTGCCGTCATTATTATCAACACCCACCTGCACCTGTCCTGCTTTGGTTCCGTCATTATTATCAACACGCACATGCACCTGTCCTGTCCTTGGTGCCATCATTATTATAAACACTCACCTGCACCTGTCCTGTCCTTGGTGCCGTCATTATTATCAACACGCACCTGCACCTGTCCTGTCCTTGGTGCCGTCATTATTATCAACACTCACCTGCACCTGTCCTGTCCTTGGTGCCGTCATTATTATAAACACGCACTTGCACCTGTCCTGTCCTTAGTGCTGTCATCATTGTTATCAACACTCACCTGCACCTGTCCTGCCCTTAGTGCCGTCATTGTTATCAACACGTGTCCTGTCCTTGGTGCCGTCATTATTATCAACACTCACTTGCACCTGTCCTGTCCTTAGTATTGTCATCATTATCAACACTTACCTCCACCTGTCCTGTCCTTGGTGCCGTCATTGTTATCAACACTCACCTGCACCTGTCCTGTCCTTGGTGCCGTCATTGTTATCAACACGCACATGCACCTGTCCTGTCCTTGGTGCCGTCATTGTTATCAACACTCACCTGCACCTGTCCTGTCCTTGGTGCCGTCATTATTATCAACTCTCACCTGCACCTGTCCTGTCCTTGGTGCCGTCATTATTATCAACACCCACCTGCACCTGTCCTGCTTTGGTGCCGTCATTATTATCAACACGTAACTGCACCTGTCCTGTCCTTGGTGCCATCATTATTATAAACACTCACCTGCACCTGTCCTGTCCTTGGTGCCTTCATTATTATCAACACGCACCTGCACCTGTCCTGTCTTTAGTGTTGTCATCATTATCAACACGCACTTGCACCTGTCCTGTCCTTGGTACCGTCATTATTATCAACACGCACCTGCACCTGTCCTGTCCTTGGTGCCTTCATTATTATAAACACTGACCTGCACCTGTCCTGTCCTTGGTGTCATCATTATCAACACGCACTTGCACCTGTCCTGTCATTGGTGCCATCATTATTATAAACACTCACCTGCACCTGTCCTGTCCTTGGTGTCATCATTATCAACACGCACTTGCACCTGTCCTGTCATTGGTGCCGTCATTATTATAAACACTCACTTGCACCTGTCCTGTCCTTGGTGCCATCATTATTATAAACACTCACTTGCACCTGTCCAGTCCTTGGTGCCGTCATTATTATCAACATGCACTTGCACCTGTCCTGTCCTTGGTGCCTTCATTATTATAAACACGCACCTGCACCTGTCCTATCCTTAGTGCCGTCATTGTTATCAACACTCACATGCACCTGTCCTGTCCTTAGTGCCGTCATTGTTATCAACACTCACATGCACCTGTCCTGTCCTTAGTGCCGTCATTGTTATCAACACTCACCTGCACCTGTCCTGTCCTTAGTGCTGTCATCATTATCAACACGTACCTGCACCTGTCCTGTCCTTGGAGCCATCATTGTTATCAACACTCACCTGCACCTGTCCTGTCCTTAGTGCCGTCATTATTATAAACACTCACCTGCACCTGTCCTGTCCTTGGTGCCGTCATTGTTATCAACACTCACCTGCACCTGTCCTGTCCTTGATGCCGTCATTATTATCAACACGCACATGCACCTGTCCTGTCCTTGGTGCCGTCATTATTATCAACACCCACCTGCACCTGTCCTGTCTTTGGTGCCTTCATTATTATCAACACGCACCTGCACCTGTCCTGTCTTTAGTGTCATCATCATTATCAACACGCACTTGCACCTGTCCTGTCATTATTATCAACACTCACCTGCACCTGTCCTGTCCTTGGTGCCGTCATTGTTATCAACACGTGTCCTGTCCATGGTGCCGTCATTATTATCAACACTCACTTGCACCTGTCCTGTCCTTAGTATTGTCATCATTATCAACACTTACCTCCACCTGTCCTGTCCTTGGTGCCGTCATTGTTATCAACACGCACATGCACCTGTCCTGTCCTTGGTGTTGTCATCATTATCAACACTTACCTCCACCTGTCCTGTCCTTGGTGCCGTCATTGTTATCAACACGCACATGCACCTGTCCTGTCCTTGGTGCCGTCATTGTTATCAACACTCACCTGCACCTGTCCTGTCCTTGGTGCCATCATTATCAACATGCACTTGCACCTGTCCTGTCCTTGGTGCCATCATTATTATAAACACTCACTTGCACCTGTCCCGTCCTTGGTGCCGTCATTATTATCAACATGCACTTGCACCTGTCCTGTCCTTGGTGCCTTCATTATTATAAACACGCACCTGCACCTGTCATATCCTTGGTGCTGTCATTATTATCAACACTCACCTGCACCTGTCCTGTCCTTAGTGCCGTCATTGTTATCAACACTCACATGCACCTGTCCTGTCCTTAGTGCCGTCATTGTTATCAACACTCACCTGCACCTGTCCTGTCCTTAGTGCTGTCATCATTATCAACACGTACCTGCACCTGTCCTGTCCTTGGAGCCGTCATTGTTATCAACACTCACCTGCACCTGTCCTGTCCTTAGTGCCGTCATTATTATAAACACTCACCTGCACCTGTCCTGTCCTTGGTGCCGTCATTGTTATCAACACTCACCTGCACCTGTCCTGTCCTTGATGCCGTCATTATTATCAACACGCACATGCACCTGTCCTGTCCTTGGTGCCTTCATTATTATCAACACGCACCTGCACCTGTCCTGTCTTTAGTGTCATCATCATTATCAACACGCACTTGCACCTGTCCTGTCATTAGTGTTGTCATTATTATCAACACTCACCTGCACCTGTCCTGTCCTTGGTGCCGTCATTGTTATCAACACGTGTCCTGTCCTTGGTGCCGTCATTATTATCAACACTCACTTGCACATGTCCTGTCCTTAGTATTGTTATCATTATCAACACTTACCTCCACCTGTCCTGTCCTTGGTGCCGTCATTGTTATCAACACGCACATGCACCTGTCCTGTCCTTGGTGCCGTCATTGTTATCAACACTCACCTGCACCTGTCCTGTCCTTGGTGCCGTCATTATTATCAACACTCACCTGCACCTGTCCTGTCCTTGGTGCCGTCATTATTATCAACACCCACCTGCACCTGTCCTGTCCTTAGTGCCGTCATTATTATCAACACGCACCTGCACCTGTCCTGTCCTTGGTGCCATCATTATTATAAACACTCACCTGCACCTGTCCTGTCCTTGGTGCCATCATTATTATATACACTCACCTGCACCTGTCCTGTCCTTGGTGCCGTCATTATTATCAACACGCACCTGCACCTGTCCTGTCCTTGGTGCCGTCATTATTATCAACACTCACCTGCACCTGTCCTGTCCTTGGTGCCGTCATTAATATAAACACTCACTTGCACCTGTCCTGTCCTTGGTGCCATCATTATTATAAACACGCACTTGCACCTGTCCTGTCTTTAGTGTCATCATTGTTATCAACACTCACCTGCACCTGTCCTGCCCTTAGTGCTGTCATCATTATCAACACGTAACTGCACCTGTCTTGTCCTTGGAGCCGTCATTGTTATCAACACTCACCTGCACCTGTCCTGTCCTTGGTGCCATCATTATTATCAACACCCACCTGCACCTGTCCTGTCCTTGGTGCCTTCATTATTATCAACACGCACCTGCACCTGTCCTGTCTTTAGTGTTGTCATCATTATCAACACGCACTTGCACCTGTCCTGTCCTTGGTGCCGTCATTATTATCAACACGCACCTGCACCTGTCCTGTCCTTGGTGCCTTCATTATTATAAACACTCACCTGCACCTGTCCTGTCCTTGGTGTCATCATTATCAACACGCACTTGCACCTGTCCTGTCATTGGTGCCGTCATTATTATAAACACTCACCTGCACCTGTCCTGTCCTTGGTGTCATCATTATCAACACGCACTTGCACCTGTCCTGTCATTGGTGCCGTCATTATTATAAACACTCACTTGCACCTGTCCTGTCCTTGGTGCCATCATTATTATAAACACTCACTTGCACCTCTCCGGTCCTTGGTGCCGTCATTATTATCAACATGCACTTGCACCTGTCCTGTCCTTGGTGCCTTCATTATTATAAACATCCACTTGCACCTGTCCTGTCCTTAGTACCGTCGTTATTATCAACACTCACCTGCACCTGTCCTGTCCTTAGTGCCGTCATTGTTATCAACACTCACCTGCACCTGTCCTGTCCTTAGTGTCATCATTATCAACACGCACTTGCACCTGTCCTGTCCTTAGTACCGTCGTTATTATCAACACTCACCTGCACCTGTCCTGTCCTTAGTGCCGTCATTGATATCAACACTCACCTGCACCTGTCCTGTCCTTAGTGTCATCATTATCAACACGCACTTGCGCCTGTCCTGTCCTTAGTACCGTCGTTATTATCAACACTCACCTGCACCTGTCCTGTCCTTAGTGCCGTCATTATTATCAACACGCACTTGCACCTGTCCTGTCCTTAGTACCGTCGTTATTATCAACACTCACCTGCACCTGTCCTGTCCTTGGTGCTGTCATCATTATCAACACATAACTGCACCTGTCCTGTCCTTGGAGCCGTCATTGTTATCAACACTCACCTGCACCTGTCCTGTCCTTGGTGCCATCATTATTATCAACACCCACCTGCACCTGTCCTGTCCTTGGTGCCTTCATTATTATCAACACGCACCTGCACCTGTCCTGTCTTTAGTGTTGTCATCATTATCAACACGCACTTGCACCTGTCCTGTCCTTGGTGCCGTCATTATTATCAACACGCACCTGCACCTGTCCTGTCCTTGGTGCCTTCATTATTATAAACACTCACCTGCACCTGTCCTGTCCTTGGTGTCATCATTATCAACACGCACTTGCACCTGTCTTGTCATTGGTGCCGTCATTATTATAAACACTCACCTGCACCTGTCCTGTCCTTGGTGTCATCATTATCAACACGCACTTGCACCTGTCCTGTCATTGGTGCCGTCATTATTATAAACACTCACTTGCACCTGTCCTGTCCTTGGTGCCATCATTATTATAAACACTCACTTGCACCTGTCCTGTCCTTAGTACCGTCGTTATTATCAACACTCACCTGCACCTGTCCTGTCATTGGTGCCGTCATTATTATAAACACTCACTTGCACCTGTCCTGTCCTTGGTGCCATCATTATTATAAACACTCACTTGCACCTGTCCTGTCCTTAGTACCGTCGTTATTATCAACACTCACCTGCACCTGTCCTGTCCTTAGTGCCGTCATTGTTATCAACACTCACCTGCACCTGTCCTGTCCTTAGTGTCATCATTATCAACACGCACTTGCACCTGTCCTGTCCTTAGTACCGTCGTTATTATCAACACTCACCTGCACCTGTCCTGTCCTTATTGCCGTCATTGATATCAACACTCACCTGCACCTGTCCTGTCCTTAGTGTCATCATTATCAACACGCACTTGCGCCTGTCCTGTCCTTAGTACCGTCGTTATTATCAACACTCACCTGCACCTGTCCTGTCCTTAGTGCCGTCATTATTATCAACACGCACTTGCACCTGTCCTGTCCTTAGTACCGTCGTTATTATCAACACTCATTTGCACCTGTCCTGTCCTTAGTGTTGTCATCATTATCAACACCCACCTGCACCTGTCCTGTCCTTGGTGTCATCATTATCAACACGCACTTGCACCTGTCCTGTCCTTAGTGTCATCATTGTTATCAACACTCACCTGCACCTGTGATATCCTTGGTGCTGTCATTATTATCAACCCTCACCTGCACCTGTCCTGTCCTTAGTGCCGTCATTGTTATCAACACTCACCTGCACCTGTCCTGTCCTTAGTGCTGTCATCATTATCAACACGTACCTGCACCTGTCCTGTCCTTGGAGCCGTCATTGTTATCAACACTCACCTGCACCTGTCCTGTCCTTAGTGCCGTCATTATTATAAACACTCACCTGCACCTGTCCTGTCCTTGGTGCCGTCATTGTTATCAACACTCACCTGCACCTGTCCTGTCCTTGATGCCGTCATTATTATCAACACGCACATGCACCTGTCCTGTCCTTGGTGCCGTCATTATTATCAACACCCACCTGCACCTGTCCTGTCCTTGGTGTCATCATCATTATCAACACGCACTTGCACCTGTCCTGTCATTAGTGTCATCATCATTATCAACACGCACTTGCACCTGTCCTGTCCTTGGTGCCGTCATTATTATCAACACGCACCTGCACCTGTCCTGTCCTTTGTGCCGTCATTATTATCAACACTCCCCTGCACCTGTCCTGTCCTTGGTGCCATCATTATTATAAACACTCACTTGCACCTGTCCTGTCCTTGGTGTCGTCATTATTATCAGCATGCACCTGCACCTGTCCTGTCCTTGGTGCCGTCATTGTTATCAACACTCACCTGCACCTGTCCTGTCCTTAGTGCCGTCATTATTATAAACACTCACCTGCACCTGTCCTGTCCTTGGTGCCGTCATTGTTATCAACACTCACCTGCACCTGTCCTGTCCTTGATGCCGTCATTATTATCAACACGCACATGCACCTGTCCTGTCCTTGGTGCCGTCATTATTATCAACACGCACCTGCACCTGTCCTGTCCTTAGTGCCGTCATAATTATCAACACCCACCTGCACCTGTCCTGTCCTTGGTGCCGTCATTATTATCAACACGCACCTGCACCTGTCCTGTCCTTGGTGCCGTCATTATTATCAACATGCACCTGTCCTGTCCTTGGTGCCGTCATTATTATCAACATGCACCTACACCTGTCCTGTCCTTGGTGCCGTCATTATTATCAACACGCACCTGCACCTGTCCTGTCCTTAGTGCCGTCATAATTATCAACACCCACCTGCACCTGTCCTGTCCTAGGTGCCGTCATTATTATCAACACGCATCTGCACCTGTCCTGTCCTTGGTGCCGTCATTATTATCAACACGCACCTGCACCTGTCCTGTCCTTGGTGCCGTCATTATTATCAACACTCACCTGCACCTGTCCTGTCCTTGGTGCCATCATTATTATAAACACTCACTTGCACCTGTCCTGTCCTTGGTGCCGTTATTATTATCAACATGCACTTGCACCTGTCCTTTCCTTGGTGCCGTTATTATTATCAACATGCACTTGCACCTGTCCTTTCCTTGGTGCCGTTATTATTATCAACATGCACTTGCACCTGTCCTGTCCTTGGTGCCTTCATTATTATAAACACTCACCTGCACCTGTCCTGTACTTGGTGTCATCATTATCAACATGCACTTGCACCTGTCCTGTCCTTAGTACCGTCGTTATTATCAACACTCACCTGCACCTGTCCTGTCCTTAGTGCCGTCATTGTTATCAACACTCTCCTGCACCTGTCCTGTCCTTAGTGTCATCATTATCAACACGCACTTGCACCTGTCCTGTCCTTAGTACTGTCGTTATTATCAACACTCACCTGCACCTGTCCTGTCCTTAGTGCCTTCATTGTTATCAACACTCATCTGCACCTGTCCTGTCCTTAGTGCCGTCATTGTTATCAACACTCACCTGCACCTGTCCTGTTCTTAGTGCCGTCATCATTATCAACACGCACCTGCACCTGTCCTGTCCTTGATGCCGTCATTGTTATCAACAAGCACCTGCACCTGTCCTGTCCTTGGTGCAGTCATTATTATCAACATGCACCTGTCCTGTCCTTGGTGTCGTCATTATTATCAGCATGCACCTGCACCTGTCCTGTCCTTGGTGCCGTCATTATTATCAACACGCACCTGCACCTGTCCTGTCCTTAGTGCCGTCATAATTATCAACACCCACCTGCACCTGTCCTGTCCTTGGTGCCGTCATTATTATCAACACGCACCTGCACCTGTCCTGTCCTTGGTGCCGTCATTATTATCAACATGCACCTGTCCTGTCCTTGGTGCCGTCATTATTATCATCATGCACCTACACCTGTCCTGTCCTTAGTGCCGTCATAATTATCAACACCCACCTGCACCTGTCCTGTCCTAGGTGCCGTCATTATTATCAACACGCATCTGCACCTGTCCTGTCCTTGGTGCCGTCATTATTATCAATACGCACCTGCACCTGTCCTTTCCTTGGTGCCGTCATTATCAACACGCACATGCACCTGTCCTGTCCTTGGTGCCATCATAATTAACAACACCCACCTGCACCTGTCCTGTCCTTGGTGCCGTCATCATTATCAACATGCACCTGTCCTGTCCTTGGTGCTGTCCTTGTTATCAACACTCACCTGCACCTGTCCTGTCCTTGATGCCGTCATTATTATCAACACGCACCTGCACCTGTCCTGTCATTAGTGTCATCATCATTATCAACACGCACTTGCACCTGTCCTGTCATTAGTGTCATCATCATTATCAACACGCACTTGCACCTGTCCTGTCCTTGGTGCCGTCATTATTATCAACACGCACCTGCACCTGTCCTGTAATTGGTGCCGTCATTATTTTAAACACTCACTTGCACCTGTCCTGTCCTTGGTGCCATCATTATTATAAACACTCACCTGCACCTGTCCTGTCCTTGCTGCCTTCATTATTATCAACACGCACCTGCACCTGTCCTGTCATTAGTGTCATCATCATTATCAACACGCACTTGCACCTGTCCTGTCCTTGGTGCCGTCATTATTATCAACACGCACCTGCACCTGTCCTGTCCTTGGTGCCGTCATTATTTTAAACACTCACTTGCACCTGTCCTGTCCTTAGTGTTGTCATCATTATTATAAACACTCACTTGCACCTGTCCTTTCCTTAGTGCCGTCATTGTTATCATCACTCACCTGCACCTGTCCTGTCCTTAGTGTCATCATTATCAAAACGCACCTGCACCTGTCCTGTCCTTAGTGTCATCATTATCAACAAGCACCTGCATCTGTCCTGTCCTTAGTACCATCATTATTATCAACACTCACCTGCACCTGTCCTGTCCTTGGTGCCATCATCATTATCAACACGCACTTGCACCTGTCCTGTCCTTAGTACCGTCGTTATTATCAACACTCACCTGTACCTGTCCTGTCCGTAGTACCGTCGTTATTATCAACACTCACCTGCACCTGTCCTGTCCTTGGTGCTGTCATTGTTATCAACACGCACCTGCACCTGTCCTGTCCTTAGTGCCGTCATTATTATCAACACGCACCTGCACCTGTCCTGTCCTTGGTGCCGTCATTATTATCAACACGCACCTGCACCTGTCCTGTCCTTGGTGCCGTCATTATTATCAACACGCACATGCACCTGTCCTGTCCTTGGTGCCGTCACAATTATCAACACCCACCTGCACCTGTCCTGTCCTTAGTGCCGTCATTATTATCAACACGCACTTGCACCTGTCCTGTCCTTAGTACCGTCGTTATTATCAACACTCATTTGCACCTGTCCTGTCCTTAGTGTTGTCATCATTATCAACACCCACCTGCACCTGTCCTGTCCTTGGTGTCATCATTATCAACATGCACTTGCACCTGTCCTGTCCTTAGTGTCATCATTGTTATCAACACTCACCTGCACCTGTCATATCCTTGGTGCTGTCATTATTATCAACCCTCACCTGCACCTGTCCTGTCCTTAGTGCCGTCATTGTTATCAACACTCACCTGCACCTGTCCTGTCCTTAGTGCTGTCATCATTATCAACACGTACCTGCACCTGTCCTGTCCTTGGAGCCGTCATTGTTATCAACACTCACCTGCACCTGTCCTGTCCTTAGTGCCGTCATTATTATAAACACTCACCTGCACCTGTCCTGTCCTTGGTGCCGTCATTGTTATCAACACTCACCTGCACCTGTCCTGTCCTTGATGCCGTCATTATTATCAACACGCACATGCACCTGTCCTGTCCTTGGTGCCGTCATTATTATCAACACCCACCTGCACCTGTCCTGTCCTTGGTGTCATCATCATTATCAACACGCACTTGCACCTGTCCTGTCATTAGTGTCATCATCATTATCAACACGCACTTGCACCTGTCCTGTCCTTGGTGCCGTCATTATTATCAACACGCACCTGCACCTGTCCTGTCCTTGGTGCCGTCATTATTATCAACACTCACCTGCACCTGTCCTGTCCTTGGTGCCATCATTATTATAAACACTCACTTGCACCTGTCCTGTCCTTGGTGCCGTTATTATTATCAACATGCACTTGCACCTGTCCTTTCCTTGGTGCCGTTATTATTATCAACATGCACTTGCACCTGTCCTGTCCTTGGTGTCATCATTATCAACATGCACTTGCACCTGTCCTGTCCTTAGTACCGTCGTTATTATCAACACTCACCTGCACCTGTCCTGTCCTTAGTGCCGTCATTGTTATCAACACTCTCCTGCACCTGTCCTGTCCTTAGTGTCATCATTATCAACACGCACTTGCACCTGTCCTGTCCTTAGTACTGTCGTTATTATCAACACTCACCTGCACCTGTCCTGTCCTTAGTGCCTTCATTGTTATCAACACTCACCTGCACCTGTCCTGTCCTTAGTGCCGTCATTGTTATCAACACTCACCTGCACCTGTCCTGTTCTTAGTGCCGTCATCATTATCAACACGCACCTGCACCTGTCCTGTCCTTGATGCCGTCATTGTTATCAACAAGCACCTGCACCTGTCCTGTCCTTGGTGCAGTCATTATTATCAACATGCACCTGTCCTGTCCTTGGTGTCGTCATTATTATCAGCATGCACCTGCATCTGTCCTATCCTTGGTGCCGTCATTATTATCAACACGCACCTGCACCTGTCCTGTCCTTAGTGCCGTCATAATTATCAACACCCACCTGCACCTGTCCTATCCTTGGTGCCGTCATTATTATCAACACGCACCTGCACCTGTCCTGTCCTTGGTGCCGTCATTATTATCAACATGCACCTGTCCTGTCCTTGGTGCCGTCATTATTATCAACATGCACCTACACCTGTCCTGTCCTTGGTGCCGTCATTATTATCAACACGCACCTGCACCTGTCCTGTCCTTAGTGCCGTCATAATTATCAACACCCACCTGCACCTGTCCTGTCCTAGGTGCCGTCATTATTATCAACACGCATCTGCACCTGTCCTGTCCTTGGTGCCGTCATTATTATCAATACGCACCTGCACCTGTCCTGTCCTTGGTGCCGTCATTATCAACACGCACATGCACCTGTCCTGTCCTTGGTGCCATCATAATTAACAACACCCACCTGCACCTGTCCTGTCCTTGGTGCCGTCATCATTATCAACATGCACCTGTCCTGTCCTTGGTGCTGTCCTTGTTATCAACACTCACCTGCACCTGTCCTGTCCTTGATGCCGTCATTATTATCAACACGCACCTGCACCTGTCCTGTCATTACTGTCATCATCATTATCAACACGCACTTGCACCTGTCCTGTCCTTGGTGCCGTCATTATTATCAACACGCACCTGCACCTGTCCTGTCCTTGGTGCCGTCATTATTATCAACACTCACCTGCACCTGGCCTGTAATTGGTGCCGTCATTATTTTAAACACTTACTTGCACCTGTCCTGTCCTTGGTGCCATCATTATTATAAACACTCACCTGCACCTGTCCTGTCCTTGGTGCCTTCATTATTATCAACACGCACCTGCACCTGTCCTGTCATTAGTGTCATCATCATTATCAACACGCACTTGCACCTGTCCTGTCCTTGGTGCCGTCATTATTATCAACACGCACCTGCACCTGTCCTGTCCTTGGTACCGTCATTATTTTAAACACTCACTTGCACCTGTCCTGTCCTTAGTGTTGTCATCATTATTATAAACACTCACTTGCACCTGTCCTTTCCTTAGTGCCGTCATTGTTATCAACACTCACCTGCACCTGTCCTGTCCTTAGTGTCATCATTATCAAAACGCACCTGCACCTGTCCTGTCCTTAGTGTCATCATTATCAACAAGCACCTGCACCTGTCCTGTCCTTAGTACCGTCATTATTATCAACACTCACCTGCACCTGTCCTGTCCTTGGTGCCATCATCATTATCAACACGCACTTGCACCTGACCTGTCCTTAGTACCGTCGTTATTATCAACACTCACCTGTACCTGTCCTGTCCTTAGTACCGTCGTTATTATCAACACTCACCTGCACCTGTCCTGTCCTTGGTGCTGTCATTGTTATCAACACGCACCTGCACCTGTCCTGTCCTTGGTGCTTCATTATTATAAACACTCACTTGCACCTGTCCTGTCCTTAGTGTTGTCATCATTATCAACACGCACCTGCACCTGTCCTGTCCTTAGTGTCATCATTGTTATAAACACGCACCTGCACCTGTCCTGTCCTTAGTGCCGTCATTGTTATCAACACTCACCTGCACCTGTCCTGTTCTTAGTGCCGTCATCATTATCAACACGCACCTGCACCTGTCCTGTCCTTGGTGCCGTCATTGTTATCAACACGCACCTGCACCTGTCCTGTCCTTGGTACCGTCATTATTATCAACATGCACGTGTCCTGTCCTTGGTGCCGTCATTATTATCAACATGCACCTGCACCTGTCCTGTCCTTGGTGCCGACATTATTATCAACACGCACCTGCACCTGTCCTGTCCTTAGTGCCGTCATAATTATCAACTCCCACCTGCACCTGTCTTGTCCTTGGTGCCGTCATTATTATCAACACGCACATGCACCTGTCCTGTCCTTAGTGCCGTCATAATTATCAACACCCACCTGCACCTGTCCTGTCCTTGGTGCCGTCATTATTATCAACACGCACCTGCACCTGTCCTGTCCTTGGTGCCGTCATTATTATCAACACGCACCTTCACCTGTCCTGTCCTTGGTGCCATCATTATTATCAACACGCACCTGTCCTGTCCTTGGTGCCGTCATTATTATCAACATGCACCTGCACCTGTCCTTTCCTTGGTGCAATCATTATTATCAACACGCACCTTCACCTGTTCGGTCCTTGGTGCCGTCATTATTATCAACATGCACCTGTCCTGTCCTTGGTGCCGTCATTATTATCAACATGCACCTGCACCTGTCCTTTCCTTGGTGCAATCATTATTATCAACATGGACCTGCACCTGTCCTGTCCTTGGTGCCATCATTATTATCAACACGCACCTGCACCTGTCCTGTCCTTGGTGCCGTCATTATTATCAACACGCACATGCACCTGTCCTGCCTTGGTGCCATCATTATTATCAACATGCACCTGTCCTGTCCTTGGTGTCGTCATTATTATCAACACTCACCTGCACCTGTCCTGTCCTTGGTGCCGTCATTGTTATCAACACTCACCTGCACCTGTCCTGTCCTTGGTTCCGTCATTGTTATCAACACTCACCTGCACCTGTCCTGTCCTTGGTGCCGTCATTGTTATCAACACGCACATGCACCTGTCCTGTCCTTGGTGCCGTCATTGTTATCAACATGCACTTGCACCTGTCCTGTCCTTGGTACCGTCGTTATTATCAACACCCACCTGCACCTGTCCTGTCCTTGGTGCCGTCATTATTATCAACACGCACCTACACCTGTCCTGTCCTTGGTGCCGTCATTATTATCAACATGCACCTGTCCTGTCCTTGGTGCCGTCTTTATTATCAACATGCACCTACACCTGTCCTGTCCTTGGTGCCGTCATTATTATCAACACGCTCCTGCACCTGTCCTGTCCTTAGTGCCGTCATAATTATCAACACCCACCTGCATCTGTCCTGTCCTAGGTGCCGTCATTATTATCAACACGCACCTGCACCTGTCCTGTCCTTGGTGCCATCATTATTATCAATACGCACCTGCACCTGTCCTGTCCTTGGTGCCGTCATTATCAACACGCACATGCACCTGTCCTATCCTTGGTGCCATCATAATTAACAACACCCACCTGCACCTGTCCTGTCCTTGGTGCCGTCATCATTATCAACACTCACCTGCACCTGTCCTGTCCTTGGTGCTGTCATTGTTATCAACACTCACCTGCACCTGTCCTGTCCTTGATGCCGTCATTATTATCAACACGCACATGCACCTGTCCTGTACTTGGTGCCGTCATAATTATCAACACTCACCTGCACCTGTCCTGTCCTTGGTGCCGTCATTATTATCAACACCCACCTGCACCTGTCCTGTCCTTGGTGCCTTCATTATTATCAACACGCACCTGCACCTGTTCTCTCTTTAGTGTTGTCATCATTATCAACACGCACTTGCACCTGTCCTGTCCTTGGTGCCCTCATTATTATCAACACGCACCTGCACCTGTCCTGTCCTTGGTGCCGTCATTATTATCAACACTCACCTGCACCTGTCCTGTAATTGGTGCCGTCATTATTTTAAACACTCACTTGCACCTGTCCTGTCCTTGGTGCCATCATTATTATAAACACTCACTTGCACCTGTCCTGTCCTTAGTGCCATCATTATTATAAACACTCACTTGCACCTGTCCTGTCCTTGGTGCCGTCATTATTATCAACATGCACTTGCACCTGTCCTGTCCTTGGTGTCATCATTATCAACACGCACTTGCACCTGTCCTGTCCTTAGTACCGTCGTTATTATCAACACTCACCTGCACCTGTCCTGTCCTTAGTACCGTCATTGTTATCAACACTCACCTGCACCTGTCCTGTCCTTAGTGTCATCATTATCAACACGCACCTGCACCTGTCCTGTCCTTAGTGTCATCATTATCAACAAGCACCTGTCCTGTCCTGTCCCTAGTACCGTCATTATTATCAACACTCACCTGCACCTGTCCTGTCCTTGGTGCCATCATCATTATCAACACGCACTTGCACCTGTCCTGTCCTTAGTACCGTCGTTATTATCAACACTCACCTGCACCTGTCCTGTCCTTAGTGCCTTCATTGTTATCAACACTCACCTGCACCTGTCCTGTCCTTGGTGCCGTCATTATTATCAACACACACCTGCACCTGTCCTGTCCTTAGTGTTGTCATCATTATCAACACGCACCTGCACCTGTCCTGTCCTTGGTATCATCATTATCAACACGCTCTTGCACCTGTCCTGTCCTTAGTGTCATCATTGTTATCAACACGCACCTGCACCTGTCCTGTCCTTAGTGCCGTCATTGTTATCAACACTCACCTGCACCTGTCCTGTTCTTAGTGCCGTCATCATTATCAACACGCACCTGCACCTGTCCTGTCCTTGGTGCCGTCATTATTATCAACATGCACCTGTCCTGTCCTTGGTGCCGTCATTATTATCAACATGCACCTACACCTGTCCTGTCCTTGGTGCGGACATTATTATCAACACGCACCTGCACCTGTCCTGTCCTTAGTGCCGTCATTATTATCAACATGCACCTGTCCTGTCCTTGGTGCCGTCATTATTATCAACACTCACCTACACCTGTCCTGTCCTTGGTGCCGTTATTATTATCAACACGCACCTGCACCTGTCCTGTCCTTAGTGCCGTCATAATTATCAACACCCACCTGCACCTGTCCTGTCCTTGGTGCCGTCATTATTATCAACACGCACCTGCACCTGTCCTGTCCTTGGTGCCGTCATTATTATCAACACGCACCTTCACCTGTCCTGTCCTTGGTGCCATCATTATTATCAACACGCACATTCACCTGTCCTGTCCTTGGTGCCGTCATTATTATCAACACGCACCTTCACCGGTCCTGTCCTTGGTGCCGTCATAATTATCAACACCCACCTGCACCTGTCCGGTCCTTGGTGCCGTCATTATTATCAACATGCACCTGCACCTGTCCTTTCCTTGGTGCAATCATTATTATCAACATGGACCTGCACCTGTCCTGTCCTTGGTGCCATCATTATTATCAACACGCACCTGCACCTGTCCTCTCCTTGGTGCCGTCATTATTATCAACACGCACCTGTCCTGTCCTTGGTGCCGTCATTGTTATCAACACTCACCTGCACCTGTCCTGTCCTTGGTGCCGTCATTATTACCAACACTCACTTGCACCTGTCCTGTCCTTGGTGCCGTCATTGTTATCAACACTCACCTGCACCTGTCCTGTCCTTGGTTCCGTCATTGTTATCAACACTCACCTGCACCTGTCCTGTCCTTGGTGCCGTGATTGTTATCAACACGCACATGCACCTGTCCTGTCCTTGGTGCCGTCATTATTATAAACACGCACTTGCACCTGTCCTGTCCTTAGTACCGTCGTTATTATCAACACTCACCTGCACCTGTCCTGTCCATAGTGCCGTCATTGTTATCAACACTCACCTGCACCTATCCTGTCCTTAGTGTCATCATTATCAACACGCACCTGCACCTGTCCTGTCCTTAGTGTCATCATTATCAACACGCACCTGCACCTGACCTGTCCTTAGTACCGTCGTTATTATCAACTCTCACCTGCACCTGTCCTGTCCTTGGTGCCGTCATTATTATCAACACTCACCTGCACCTGTCTTGTCCTTGGTGCCATCATTATTATCAACACTCACCTGCACCTGTCCTGTCCTTGGTGCCGTCATTATTATCAACACTCACCTGCACCTATCCTGTCCTTGGTGCCGTCATTATTATCAACACGCACATGCACCGGTCCTGTCCTTGGTGCCGTCGTTATTATCAACACTCACTTGCACCTGTCCTGTCCTTGGTGCCATCATTATTATAAACACTCACATGCACTTGTCGTGTCCTTGGTGCCGTCATTATTATCAACACGCACATGCACCTGTCCTGTCCTTGGTGCCATCATTATTATAAACACTCACCTGCACCTGTCCTGCCCTTGTTGCCGTCATTATTATCAACACGCACCTGCACCTGTCCTGTCCTTGGTGCCATCATTATTATCAACACTCACCTGCACCTGTCCTGTCCTTGGTGCCGTCATTATTATAAACACTCACTTGCACCTGTCCTTTCCTTGGTGACGTCATTATTATGTACACTCACCTGCACCTGTCCTGTTCTTGGTTCCGTCATTATTAGAAACACTAACTTGCACCTGTCCTTGGTGCCATCATTATTATAAACACTCACTTGCACCTGTCCTGTCCTTGGTGCCGTCATTATTATCAACACTCACCTGCACCTGTCCTGTCCTTGGTGCCGTCATTATTATCAACACTCACCTGCACCTGTCCTGTCCTTGGTGCCATCATTATTATCAATACGCACATGCACCTGTCCTGTCCTTGGTGCCGTCATTATTATCAACACTCACTTGCACCTGTCCTGTCCTTGGTGCCATCATTATTATAAACACTCACTTGCACCTGTCCTTTCCTTGGTGCCGTCATTATTATGTACACTCACCTGCACCTGTCCTGTCCTTGGTGCCGTCATTATTAGAAACACTCACTTGCACCTGTCCTGTCCTTAGTACCATCGTTATTATCAACACTCACCTGCACCTGTCCTGTCCTTGGTGCCATCATTATTATAAACACTCACTTGCACCTGTCCTTTCCTTGGTGCCGTCATTATTATGTACACTCACCTGCACCTGTCCTGTCCTTGGTGCCGTCATTATTAGAAACACTCACTTGCACCTGTCCTGTCCTTGGTGCCATCATTATTATAAACACTCCCTTGCACCTGTCCTGTCCTTGGTGCCATCATTATTATCAACACTCACCTGCACCTGTCCTGTCCTTGGTGCCGTCATTATTAGAAACACTCACTTGTACCTGTCCTGTCCTTGGTGCCGTCATTGTTATCAACACTCACCTGCATCTGTCCTGTCCTTAGTGCCGTCATTGTTATCAACACTCACCTGCACCTGTCCTGTCCTTGTTGCCGTCATTGTTATCAACACTCACCTGCATCTGTTCTGTCCTTAGTGCCATCATTGTTATCAACACTCACCTGCACCTGTCCTGTCCTTGTTGCCGTCATTGTTATCAACACTCACCTGCACCTGTCCTGTCCTTAGTGTCATCATCATTATCAACACGCACTTGCACCTGTCCTGTCTTTAGTGTTGTCATCATTATCAACACGCACCTGCACCTGTCCTGTCCTTGGTGTCATCATCATTATCAACACGCACTTGCACCTGTCCTGTCCTTGGTGCCGTCATCATTATCAACACGCACTTGCACCTGTCCTGTCCTTGGTGCTGTCATTATTAGAAACACTCACCTGCACCTGTCCTTGGTGCCGTCATTATTATCAACACTCACCTGCACCTGTCTTGTCCTTGATGCCATCATTATTATCAACACTCACCTGCACCTGTCCTGTCCTTGGTGCCGTCATTATTATCAACACTCACCTGCACCTATCCTGTCCTTGGTGCCGTCATTATTATCAACACGCACATGCACCTGTCCTGTCCTTGGTGCCGTCATTATTATCAACACTCACTTGCACCTGTCCTGTCCTTGGTGCCATCATTATTATAAACACTCACTTGCACTTGTCGTGTCCTTGGCGCCGTTATTATTATAAACACTCACCTGCACCTGTCCTGTCCTTGGTGCCATCATCATTATTATAAACACTCACTTGCACCTGTCCTTGGTGCCGTCATTATTATCAACACGCACATGCACCTGTCCTGTCCTTGGTGCCATCATTATTAAAAACACTCACCTGCACCTGTCCTGTCCTTGGTGCCGTCATTATTATCAACACGCACCTGCACCTGTCCTGTCCTTGGTGCCATCATTATTATCAACAACCCACCTGCACCTGTCCTGTCCTTGGTGCCGTCATTATTATAAACACTCACTTGCACCTGTCCTGTCCTTGGTGCCGTCATTATTATGTACACTCACCTGCACCTGTCCTGTCCTTGGTGCCGTCATTATTAGAAACACTCACTTGCACCTGTCCTGTCCTTAGTACCGTCGTTATTATCAACACTCACCTGCACCTGTCCTGTCCATAGTGCCGTCATTGTTATCAACACTCACCTGCACCTATCCTGTCCTTAGTGTCATCATTATCAACACGCACCTGCACCTGTCCTGTCCTTAGTGTCATCATTATCAACACGCACCTGCACCTGACCTGTCCTTAGTACCGTCGTTATTATCAACTCTCACCTGCACCTGTCCTGTCCTTGGTGCCGTCATTATTATCAACACACACCTGCACCTGTCCTGTCCATGGTGCTGTCATTGTTATCAACACGCACCTGCACCTATCCTGTCCTTGGTGCCATCATTAATATAAACACTCACTTGCACCTGTCCTGTCCTTAGTGTTGTCATCATTATCAACACGCACCTGCACCTGTCCTGTCCTTGTTGTCATCATTATCAACACGCACTTGCACCTGTCCTGTCCTTAGTGTCATCATTGTTATCAACACGCACCTGCACCTGTCCTGTTCTTAGTGCCGTCATCATTATCAACACGCACCTGCACCTGTCCTGTCCTTGGTGCCGTCATTGTTATCAACACGCACCTGCACCTGTCCTGTCCTTGGGGCCGTCATTATTATCAAAATGCACCTGTCCTGTCCTTGGTGTCGTCATTATTATCAACACTCACCTACAACTGTCCTGTCCTTGGTGCCGTCATTATTATCAACACCCACCTGCACCTGTCCTGTCCTTGGTGCCGTCATTATTATCAACACGCACCTGCACCTGTCCTGTCCTTGGTGCCGTCATTATTATCAACACGCACCTGCACCTGTCCTGTCCTTGGTGCCGTCATTATTATCAACACGCACATGCACCTGTCCTGTCCTTGGTGCCGTCATAATTATCAACACCCACCTGCACCTGTCTGGTCCTTGGTGCCGTCATTATTATCAACAAGCACCTGCACCTGTCCTGTCCTTGGTGCCGTCATTATTGTCAACACGCATCTGCACCTGTCCTGTCCTTGGTGCCGTCATTATTATCAACACGCACCTGCACCTGTCCTGTCCTTGGTGCCGTCATTATTATCAACATGCACATGCACCTGTCCTGTCCTTGGTGCCGTCATAATTATCAACACCCACCTGCACCTGTCTGGTCCTTGGTGACCTCATTATTATCAACACCCACCTGCACCTGTCTGGTCCTTGGTGCCGTCATAATTATCAACACCCACCTGCACCTGTCTGGTCCTTGGTGCCGTCATTATTATCAACATGCACCTGTCCAGTCCTTGGTGCCATCATTATTATCAACACGCACCTGCACCTGTCCTGTCCTTGGTGCCGTCATTATTATCAACACTCACCTGCACCTGTCCTGTCCTTGTTGCCGTCATTGTTATCAACACTCACCTGCATCTGTTCTGTCCTTAGTGCCGTCATTGTTATCAACACTCTCCTGCACCTGTCCTGTCCTTAGTATCATCATCATTATCAAAACGCACTTGCACCTGTCCTATCTTTAGTGTCATCATCATTATCAAAACGCACTTGCACCTGTCCTGTCTTTAGTGTTGTCATCATTATCAACACGCACTTGCACCTGTCCTGTCCTTGGTGCCGTCATCATTATCAACACGCACTTGCACCTGTCCTGTCCTTGGTGCTGTCATTATTAGAAACACTCACCTGCACCTGTCCTGTCCTTGGTGCCGTCATTATTATCAACACTCACCTGCACCTGTCTTGTCCTTGGTGCCATCATTATTATCAACACTCACCTGCACCTGTCCTGTCCTTGGTGCCATCATTATTATCAACACTCACCTGCACCTGTCCTGTCCTTGGTGCCGTCATTATTATCAACACGCACATGCACGTCCTGTCCTTGGTGCCATCATTATTATAAACACTCACCTGCACCGGTCCTGTCCTTGGTGCCATCATTATTATAAACACTCACATGCACTTGTCGTGTCCTTGGCGCCGTTATTATTATAAACACTCACCTGCACCTGTCCTGTCCTTGGTGCCATCATCATTATTATAAACACTCACTTGCACCTGTCCTTGGTGCCGTCATTATTATCAACACGCACATGCACCTGTCCTGTCCTTGGTGCCATCATTATTATAAACACTCTCCTGCACCTGTCCTGTCCTTGGTGCCGTCATTATTATCAACACGCACCTGCACCTGTCCTGTCCTTGGTGCCATCATTATTATAAACACTCACCTGCACCTGTCCTGTCCTTGGTGCCGTCATTATTATAAACACTCACTTGCACCTGTCCTTTCCTTGGTGCCGTCATTATTATGTACACTCACCTGCACCTGTCCTCTCCTTGGTTCCGTCATTATTAGAAACACTCACTTGCACCTGTCCTGTCCTTGGTGCCATCATTATTATAAACACTCACTTGCACCTGTCCTGTCCTTGGTGCCGTCATTATTATCAACATGCACCTGTCCTGTCCTTGGTGTCGTCATTATTATCAACACTCACCTGCACCTGTCCTGTCCTTGGTGCCGTCATTGTTATCAACACTCACCTGCACCTGTCCTGTCCTTGGTGCCGTTATTGTTATCAACACTCACCTGCACCTTTCCTGTCCTTGGTGTTATTATTGTTATCAACACGCACCTGCACCTGTCCTGTCCTTGATGCCGTCATTATTATCAACACTCACCTGCACCTGTCCTGTCCTTAGTGCCGTCATTGTTATCAACACTCACATGCACCTGTCCTATCCTTAGTGCCGTCATTGTTATCAACACTCTCCTTCACCTGTCCTGTCCTTAGTGCCTTCATCATTATCAACACGTACCTGCACCTGTCCTATCCTTGGAGCCGTCATTGTTATCAACACTTACCTGCACCTGTCCTGTCCTTGGTGCCGTCATTATTATCAACATGCACCTGCACCTGTCCTGTCCTTGGTGCTGTCATTATTATCAACACCCACCTGCACCTGTCCTGTCCTTGGTGCCATCATCATTTTTATAAACACTCACCTGCACCTGTCCTGTCCTTGGTGCCGTCATTATTATCAACACGCACATGCACCTGTCCTGTCGTTGGTGCCATCATTATTATAAACACTCACTTGCACCTGTCCTGTCCTTGGTGCCTTCATATTATCAACACGCACCTGCAGCTGTCCTGTCCTTGGTGCCTTCATTATTATCAACACTCACCTGTACCTGTCCTGTCCTTGGTTCCGTCATTATTATAAACACTCACTTGCACCTGTCCTTTCCTTGGTGCCGTCATTATTATATACACTCACCTGCACCTGTCCTGTCCTTGGTGCCATCATTATTAGAAACACTCACTTGCACCTGTCCTGTCCTTGGTGCCATCATTATTATAAACACTCACTTGCACCTGTCCTGTCCTTGGTGCCATCATTATTATCAACACTCATCTGCACCTGTCCTGTCCTTGGTGCCTTCATTATTAGAAACACTCACTTGCACCTGTCCTGTCCTTGGTGCCGTCATTATTATCAACACTCACCTGCACCTGTCCTGTCCTTGTTGCCGTCATTGTTATCAACACTCACCTGTATCTGTTCTGTCCTTAGTGCCATCATTGTTATCAACACTCACCTGCACCTGTCCTGTCCTTAGTGTCATCATCATTATCAACACGCACTTGCACCTGTCCTGTCTTTAGTGTTGTCATCATTATCAACAGGCACCTGCACCTGTCCTGTCATTAGTGTCATCTTCATTATCAACACGCACTTGCACCTGTCCTGTCCTTGGTGCCGTCATCATTATCAACACGCACTTGCACCTGTCCTGTCGTTGGTGCTGTCATTATTAGAAACACTCACCTGCACCTGTCCTGTCCTTGGTGCCGTCATTATTATCAACACTCACCTGCACCTGTCTTGTCCTTGGTGCCATCATTATTATCAACACTCACCTGCACCTGTCCTGTCCTTGGTGCCGTCATTATTATCAACACTCACCTGCACCTATCCTGTCCTTGGTGCCGTCATTATTATCAACACGCACATGCACCGGTCCTGTCCTTGGTGCCGTCATTATTATCAACACTCACTTGCACCTGTCCTGTCCTTGGTGCCATCATTATTATAAACACTCACATGCACTTGTCGTGTCCTTGGTGCCGTCATTATTATCAACACGCACATGCACCTGTCCTGTCCTTGGTGCCATCATTATTATAAACACTCACCTGCACCTGTCCTGTCCTTGGTGCCGTCATTATTATCAACACGCACCTGCACCTGTCCTGTCCTTGGTGCCATCATTATTATCAACACTCACCTGCACCTGTCCTGTCCTTGGTGCCGTCATTATTATAAACACTCACTTGCACCTGTCCTTTCCTTGGTGCCGTCATTATTATGTACACTCACCTGCACCTGTCCTGTTCTTGGTTCCGTCATTATTAGAAACACTAACTTGCACCTGTCCTTGGTGCCATCATTATTATAAACACTCACTTGCACCTGTCCTGTCCTTGGTGCCGTCATTATTATCAACACTCACCTGCACCTGTCCTGTCCTTGGTGCCGTCATTATTATCAACACTCACCTGCACCTGTCCTGTCCTTGGTGCCATCATTATTATCAATACGCACATGCACCTGTCCTGTCCTTGGTGCCGTCATTATTATCAACACTCACTTGCACCTGTCCTGTCCTTGGTGCCATCATTATTATAAACACTCACTTGCACCTGTCCTTTCCTTGGTGCCGTCATTATTATGTACACTCACCTGCACCTGTCCTGTCCTTGGTGCCGTCATTATTAGAAACACTCACTTGCACCTGTCCTGTCCTTAGTACCATCGTTATTATCAACACTCACCTGCACCTGTCCTGTCCTTGGTGCCATCATTATTATAAACACTCACTTGCACCTGTCCTTTCCTTGGTGCCGTCATTATTATGTACACTCACCTGCACCTGTCCTGTCCTTGGTGCCGTCATTATTAGAAACACTCACTTGCACCTGTCCTGTCCTTGGTGCCATCATTATTATAAACACTCACTTGCACCTGTCCTGTCCTTGGTGCCATCATTATTATCAACACTCACCTGCACCTGTCCTGTCCTTGGTGCCGTCATTATTAGAAACACTCACTTGCACCTGTCCTGTCCTTGGTGCCGTCATTGTTATCAACACTCACCTGCATCTGTCCTGTCCTTAGTGCCGTCATTGTTATCAACACTCACCTGCACCTGTCCTGTCCTTGTTGCCGTCATTGTTATCAACACTCACCTGCATCTGTTCTGTCCTTAGTGCCATCATTGTTATCAACACTCACCTGCACCTGTCCTGTCCTTGTTGCCGTCATTGTTATCAACACTCACCTGCACCTGTCCTGTCCTTAGTGTCATCATCATTATCAACACGCACTTGCACCTGTCCTGTCTTTAGTGCTGTCATCATTATCAACACGCACCTGCACCTTTCCTGTCCTTGGTGTCATCATCATTATCAACACGCACTTGCACCTGTCCTGTCCTTGGTGCCGTCATCATTATCAACACGCACTTGCACCTATCCTGTCCTTGGTGCCGTCATTATTATCAACACGCACATGCACCTGTCCTGTCCTTGGTGCCGTCATTATTATCAACACTCACCTGCACCTGTCTTGTCCTTGATGCCATCATTATTATCAACACTCACCTGCACCTGTCCTGTCCTTGGTGCCGTCATTATTATCAACACTCACCTGCACCTATCCTGTCCTTGGTGCCGTCATTATTATCAACACGCACCTGCACCTGTCCTGTCCTTGGTGCCATCATTATTATAAACACTCACTTGCACTTGTCGTGTCCTTGGCGCCGTTATTATTATAAACACTCACCTGCACCTGTCCTGTCCTTGGTGCCATCATCATTATTATAAACACTCACTTGCACCTGTCCTTGGTGCCGTCATTATTATCAACACGCACATGCACCTGTCCTGTCCTTGGTGCCATCATTATTAAAAACACTCACCTGCACCTGTCCTGTCCTTGGTGCCGTCATTATTATCAACACGCACCTGCACCTGTCCTGTCCTTGGTGCCATCATTATTATCAACAACCCACCTGCACCTGTCCTGTCCTTGGTGCCGTCATTATTATAAACACTCACTTGCACCTGTCCTGTCCTTGGTGCCGTCATTATTATGTACACTCACCTGCACCTGTCCTGTCCTTGGTGCCGTCATTATTAGAAACACTCACTTGCACCTGTCCTGTCCTTGGTGCCATCATTATTATAAACACTCACTTGCACCTGTCCTTTCCTTGGTGCCGTCATTATTATGTACACTCACCTGCACCTGTCCTGTCCTTGGTGCCGTCATTATTAGAAACACTCACTTGCACCTGTCCTGTCCTTGGTGCCATCATTATTATAAACACTCACTTGCACCTGTCCTGTCCTTGGTGCCGTGATTATTATCAACACTCACCTGCACCTGTCTTGTCCTTGGTGCCATCATTATTATAAACACTCACTTGCACCTGTCCTGTCCTTGGTGCCGTGATTATTATCAACACTCACCTGCACCTGTCCTGTCCTTGGTGCCATCATTATTATCAATATGCACATGCACCTGTCCTGTCGTTGGTGCTGTCATTATTATCAACACTCACTTGCACCTGTCCTGTCCTTGGTGCCATCATTATTATAAACACTCACTTGCACCTGTCCTTTCCTTGGTGCCGTCATTATTATGTACACTCACCTGCACCTGTCCTGTCCTTGGTGCCGTCATTATTAGAAACACTCACTTGCACCTGTCCTGTCCTTGGTGCCATCATTATTATCAACACTCACCTGCACCTGTCCTGTCCTTGGAGCCGTCATTATTAGAAACACTCACTTGCACCTGTCCTGTCCTTGGTGCCGTCATTGTTATCAACACTCACCTGCATCTGTCCTGTCCTTAGTGCCGTCATTGTTATCAACACTCACCTGCACCTGTCCTGTCCTTAGTGTCATCATCATTATCAACACGCACTTGCACCTGTCCTGTCTTTAGTGTTGTCATCATTATCAACACGCACCTGCACCTGTCCTGTCATTAGTGTCATCATCATTATCAACACGCACTTGCACCTGTCCTGTCCTTGGTGCCGTCATCATTATCAACACGCACTTGCTCCTGTCCTGTCCTTGGTGCCATCATCATTATCAACACGCACTTGCACCTGTCCTGTCCTTAGTGTCGTCATCATTATCAACACGCACTTGCTCCTGTCCTGTCCTTGGTGCCATCATCATTATCAACACGCACTTGCACCTGTCCTGTCCTTAGTATCATCATCAGTATCAAGACGCACTTGCACCTGTCCTGTCTTTAGTGTCATCATCATTATCAACACGCACTTGCACCTGTCCTGTCCTTGGTGCCGTCATCATTATCAACACGCACTTGCTCCTGTCCTGTCTTTAGTGTCATCATCAATATCAACACGCACTTGCACCTGTCCTGTCTTTAGTGTCATCATCATTATCAACACGCACTTGCACCTGTCCTGTCCTTCGTGCCGTCATCATTATCAACACGCACTTGCTCCTGTCCTGTCTTTAGTGTCATCATCATTATCAACACGCACTTGCACCTGTCCTGTCTTTAGTGTCATCATCATTATCAGCACGCACTTGCACCTGTCCTGTCCTTGGTGCCGTCATCATTATCAACACGCACTTGCTCCTGTCCTGTCCTTAGTGTCGTCATCATTATCAACACGCACTTGCACCTGTCCTGTCCTTAGTATCATCATCAGTATCAACACGCACTTGCACCTGTCCTGTCTTTAGTGTCATCATCATTATCAACACGCACTTGCACCTGTCCTGTCTTTAGTGTCATCGTCATTATCAACACGCACTTGCACCTGTCCTCTCCTTGGTGCCGTCATCATTATCAACACGCTCTTGCTCCTGTCCTGTCCTTAGTGTCGTCATCATTATCAACACGCACTTGCTCCTGTCCTGTCCTTAGTGTCGTCATCATTATCAACACGCACTTGCACCGGTCCTGTCCTTAGTGTCATCATCAGTATCAACACGCACTTGCACCTGTCCTGTCTTTAGTGTCATCATCATTATCAACATGCACCTGCACCTGTCCTGTCCTTGGTGCCGTCATTATTATCAACACGCACCTGCACCTGTCCTGTCCTTAGTGTCATCATCTTTATCAACTCGCACCTGCACCTGTCCTGTCATTAGTGTCATCATCTTTATCAACACGCACCTGCACCTGTCCTGTCCTTAGTGTCATCATTATCAACACGCACTTGCGCCTGTCCTGTCCTTGGTGTCATCATTATGAACACCCAACTGCACCTGTCCTGTCCTTAGTGTTGTCATCATTATTAACACGCACTTGCGCCTGTCCTGTCCTTGGTGTCGTCATTATGAACACCCAACTGCACCTGTCCTGCCCTTGGTGCCGTCAACATTATCAACACGCACTTGCACCTGTCCTGTCCTTGGTGTCATCATTATGAACACCCAACTGCACCTGTCCTGTCCTTGGTTCCGTCAACATTATCAACACGCACTTGCGCCTGTCCTGTCCTTGGTGTCATCATTATGAACACCCAACTGCACCTGTCCTGTCCTTGGTGCCGTCAACATTATCAACACGCACTTGCACCTGTCCTGTCCTTAGTGTCATCATTATCAACATGCACCTGCACCTGTCCTGTCATTAGTGTCATCATCATTATCAACACGCACTTGCACCTGTCCTGTCCTTAGTGTTGTCATCATTATCAACACGCACTTGCACCTGTCCTGTCCTTAGTGTCATCATCATCAACACGCACCTGCACCTGTCCTGTCCTTTGTGCTGTCATCATTATCAACAAACACTTGCACCTGTCCTGTAGTTGGTGCCGTCATCATTATCAACACTCACCTGCACCTGTCCTGTCCTTGGTGCCGTCATTATTATCAACACTCACCTGCACCTGTCCTGTCCTTGGTGCCGTCATTATTATCAACACTCACCTGCACCGGTCCTGTCCTTGGTGTCATCATCATTATCAACACGCACTTGCACCTGTCCTGTCCTTAGTGTCATCATCATTATCAACACGCACCTGCACCTGTCCTGTCCTTGGTGCCGTCATCATTATCAACATACACTTGCACCTGTCCTGTCCTTGGTGCCGTCGTCATTATCAACATACACTTGCCCCTGTCCTGTCCTTAGTGTCATCATCATTATCAACACAACTGCACCTGTCCTGTCCTTGGTGCCGTCATTATTATCAACACTCACCTGCACCTGTCCTGTCCTTGGTGTCATCATCATTATCAACACGCACCTGCACCTGTCCTGTCCTTGGTGTCATCATTATCAACACGTACTTGCACCTGTCCTGTCCTTAGTGTCGTCATCATTATCAACACGCACCTGCACCTGTCCTGTCCTTGGTGCCGTCATCATTATCAACACTCACCTGCACCTGTCCTGTCCTTGGTGCCTTCATCATTATCAACCCTCACCTGCACCTGTCCTGTCCTTGTTGTCATCAACATTATCAACACGCACTTGCACCTGTCCTGTCCTTGGTGCCGTCATCATTATCAACACGCACCTGCACCTGTCCTGTCCTTGGTGCCGTCATCATTATCAACACGCACCTGCACCTGTCCTGTCCTTATTGTCATCATCATTATCAACACGCACCTGCACCTGTCCTGTCCTTGGTGTCATCATCATTATCAACACGCACTTGCATCTGTCCTGTCCTTGGTGTCATCATTATCAACACTCACCTGCACCTGTCCTGTCCTTAGTGTCATCATCATTATCAATACGCACCTGCACCTGTCCTGTCCTTGGTGCCATCATCATTATCAACACGCACTTGCACCTGTCCTGTCCTTGGTGCCATCATCATTATCAACATGCACCTGTCCTGTCCTTGGTGCAAGCAATTCAGCTGAAATCAGACACAATTTAGCACAGCCCGCCAATCCAGCTACACTTCCTATACACACCATCACTAAGCTTAGCCTACATGCCAACATCTCACTGACACCCAGTTACACCAATTAAGTCACGAATGGACATGCAACTGAGATGTATATGACTATGGTGAACAGAGGAGCACTATGGTGACAGAGGAGCACTATGGTGAACAGAGGAGCACTATGGTGAACAGAGGAGCACTATGGTGACAGAGGAGCACTATGGTGAACAGAGGAGCACTATGATGAACAGAGGAGCACTATGGTGACAGAGGAGCACTATGGTGACAGAGGAGCACTATGGTGAACAGAGGAGCACTATGGTGACAGAGGAGCACTATGGTGACAGAGGAGCACTATGGTGACAGAGGAGAACTATGGTGACAGAGGAGCACTATGATGACAGAGAAGCACTATGGTGAACAGAGGAGCACTATGGTGAACAGAGGAGCACTATGGTGACAGAGGAGCACTATGGTGAACAGAGGAGCACTATGGTGACAGAGGAGCACTGTGGTGAATAGAGGAGCACTATGGTGACAGAGGAGCACTATGGTGACAGAGGAGCACTATGGTGACAGAGGAGAACTATGGTGACAGAGGAGCACTATGGTGACAGAGGAGCACTATGGTGAACAGAGGAGCACTATGGTGAACAGAGGAGCACTATGGTGACAGAGGAGCACTATGGTGACAGAGGAGCACTATGGTGAACAGAGGAGCACTATGGTGACAGAGGAGAACTATGGTGAACAGAGGGGCACTATTTTGAACAGAGAAAGACTATGGTGAACAGAGGGGGTGTGGTATAAGAGATAGATAGTAATTAAATAGACAATGTCTAGGTAGACATTTTTTAATCTCGATTTGCATCGCCGAATCTCTGGTGATTTTCTCGTTTTTCATCTCTCAAATTTACTAATAAGTGAGTTTAGGTGAAAGTGAGTTTTCTGATTGATGGTGAAACAGATCAAGATATCTCCCCCGAGCAGCAAGTTTATATGAGATTACTCACCCGAGATTGCAGTGTTTACTCTCTGCAAAACTCTCCCGAGCAAGCAGCCTGCACATATCAGTATATAGTGAGATATATCAGTATATAGTGAGATATATCAGTGAGATATGTGAAGGCAGCTTGTGTGTTGTACCTGTAAAAATGGGTTAAATGTTTTATAAAAAATGACGTAGCGCCACCCCCCCCCCCCCCAAAAGCGTAACCAGCCCGGACTGGTCAGCCAGTCCTGGTACCTAAAAACGAGTAGTGGTTCACCGTAATTTAGGAACCAGCACCAGGGCCAGTCCTGGTTTTAATTATAGGGGGAAAAATTGCGTAGGGGTCCCCCTATATTTCAATCCAGCACCGGACCCAAACCGACCGGGGTGTAATGCCACAGCCAGGAGACCCTATCACTGGGGCTCCATGGCCAAAGCATTAACACCCCAAGCTGGTCAGGCCAAGCCGGGTATCTCAGGGGAGGTGGAGACCCCCATGAAGGGGTCCCCCCTCTCCCAAAACCCCAGGCTAGGTCTGAAGCCCGGGTCTCTTCCCCACACCCATGGGCATTGGCTACGGGGGTAATAAAGTGTTAAATAGTAGTAAACTATTGTATTTTACAGTGGAACTACAGGTGCCAGCATGCCTGCCCTTTGGCACTTGTGGAACTACAAGTGCCAGCGGGTGGCTGGCACCTGTACCTCCACTGTAAAATAAATAGTTAAATAAAGACACAACACACACCATATACAGTAAAATTTTATTACATACCTACCTATCCCATTCACACATACTTACCTGCTGCCATATGTTCATGTCCACTTGTCCCATGTAGAAATCCGAGAGGAATGACCTGCAAAAAAGATCCTATACTCACCTCCATCCTCGCGCTGGTCTCTGTAGCATCCAGGGGGGTCTTTGCAAAAAAACAGACCGGCTCCCGAACCATATACTTACCATTAGCGGGGTATGTGTGTGACCACATACACCGCTAACCGGCTCTCAACTAATCAGTGAGAACTGTCAGGAGCCACCAGCCAATCAGCGGCCACTAACTATAAAGCGGATACTGATTGGTTCCAGCTCCTAACTCACTGACCAGCCCACATGGGAACTGTCAAGAGCCGAAGCCAATCAGCATCCGCTAAACAGTCAGCGGCCACTGATTGGCTGGCGACTCCTGACAGTTTTCACTGATATATAGTCAGAAGGTTCCTCCCAAAGAGGCGGGAGGGAAGAAGAAAGCTTTTTTGGGGCACTCTTTAAAAAAAATAAGTAAATGTGATAAAATATAACTTTTATTAAAATTGCATTAAGAAGAGGTCAGTAGCTCCCTACTAGACCCATGTGTGTCCTTTGGGAAAAAAATATATGAGGCGCAAATACGTATTTAACACTTTTGCTAAATTGCTTGTGTCTTAGATAGACACACCCATATAATATTATGTCATGTAGGAAAGATTCCTCTAAACAGTATCCACAGTCTTTCAGGCAAAGCAATGATAAAGTTTTTCACAATTATAAACCTAAGAAGAAAAATTTGCTATTTCTTGACAACATGGCATGCAAAATTGGTATCATCTAGAAAACATGGTCTGCAGCACTAGAGAACATGGCCTGCAAAATTTGTATCATCCGGAAAACATGGTCTGCAGTACCAATGTATCTGTAAAACCAAGTGCATGTATGATCGTTGTATATCTTATCATGACAAGAGCATCAAATATATATACACATACTTTTGAAATTAACAGTAGTTCCCAGTTTGTGTTACTCTGCTTTACCAGGACAACAATTTCTCTGTATTATGTAGAGATTTTTGCCATGGACACCAGATCCACAGCATAAAATATTTTGAATTATGGACAACAGATTTGCTTCATAAAGAATATTAACACAGGGCACATTTGCTGCAAGAAAAATTGTCATATATTAATATATTTAAGTTGCCCAGGTAAGTGTTTGCTTGGAAACTTCAGACAGAGAGCAATCAATAGGCTGTCTTAATTGTATCTTTTGCTTATATATATGGAGACATCACATCATAAGAAAATACATCATTTTCTCCATATTAGATATGTCAGGCACCACGGTATAAAGATTTTTAAATATAAACAGTAGTCTGAGAGCAGTGATTCTGACACTTCTACTTCCTTTCCGTATGATTCTAAGATCAGTGACCGGAAGGGGAGAGAGTGTCAGACTGCGCAGACTGGAAGAAAGTTTGTGGTGTTTCTGCTGTCCAAGTTGCAGGTGTGAGCCTCTACCTAGACATTGTCTATCTAATTACTGTCTATCTACAGTCCAGAGCCCGAACAGAGGAGCACTATGGTGAATAGAATAGAGGAGCAGTATGGTGAACAGAGGAGCACTATGGTGAATAGATGACCACTATGGTGAATAGAGGAGCACTATGTAGAACAGAGGAGCACTATGGTGAATAGAGGAGCACTATGGTGAACAGAGGAGCACTATCGTGAATAGAGGAGTTATATGGTGAACATAAGAGCACTATGGTGAATAGAGGAGCACTATGGTGAACAAAGGACCACTATGGTGAATAGAGGAGCACTATGGTGAACAGAGGAGCACTATGGTGAATAGAGGAGCACTATGGTGAGTAGAGGAGCACTATGGTGAGTAGAGGAGCACTATGGTGAACAGAGGAGTACTATGGTGAATAGAGGAGCGCTTTGGTGAACAGAAGAGCACTATGGTGAATAGATGAGCTATATGGTGAACAGAAGAGCACTATGACAAACAGGGGCACTATTGTGAGCAGAGAAGCACTATGGTGAACAGAGGAGCACTATGGTGAATAGAGGAGCACTATGGTGAACAGAGGAGCACTATCGTGAATAGAGGAGTTATATGGTGAACATAGGAGCACTATGGTGAATAGAGGAGCACTATGGTGAACAGAGGACCACTATGGTGTACAGAGGAACACTATGGTCAACAGAGGAGCACTATGGTGAATAGAGGAGCGCTTTGGTGAACAGAGGAGCACTGTGGTGAATAGATGAGCTATATGGTGAACAGAAGAGCACTATGACAGACAGAGGGGCACTATTGTGAGCAGAGAAGCACTATGGTGAACAGAGGGACACTATGGTGAATAGAGGCTGGTAGGCGTTGGAGGGATTGGCGCATGCAGAGCTAAGCATGGGCGCACAATACACACGCGCACGGATATATCGATAGACAGATAGGTAGATAGATAGATAGACAGATAGGTAGATAGATATATAGATAGATAGATAGTTAATAGAGATGTTTGCCGACCCACATGTTTTGATTTTGTTTTTTCATCGGGTTTTGGTTTTGCCAAAACCGCCTTTATGTGTTTTGATTTTGGTTTTGGATCTGTATTGTTTTCAAATATTTATAAAAACAGCTAAGATCACATAATTTGGGTCCGTGTTTGTTCCTACAGTATTATTAACCTCAATAACATTAATTTCCAGTAATTTCCAGTCAGTTATGACCACTTCACAGCTAACAATATTGTTGTTATCCAGTTTCAGACAAAGGTTGCAGAGCTAGCTGACCGACTAAAGTCGCATACACACTAGACAACTTTTATGAACCACATGGACGATAACGATATAGTTCAACGATATATCATTCAGTGTGTATGCAGTGAATGACCAACGATGCTCCCTCCCGCGGATCGTTAATTATATCCGTTGCCGTCCGTACATGAAGGCCAATCTGACAATAAGGTCAAGAATTGCCTGTTCAGAGATATGGCAGGATGACTTCACTGATATCTTTAAAGATATGTATCAGCGTGTACACCCAATATCGTTTGTCCTGCACTACAGAAAGCTCTAGGGAATCTTTCACCAATATCGTTCATACAGCCCAGCGTCTAGTGTGTATGAGCCTTTAGTTAAGGGACAGCAATGGGCGGCACAAACATGTGGCAGTTCAACTTCCAACATGGCATATTTAGGAAACAGAGTGTCCCTGCAGTGGCAGATAGGATGCCAGTTTAATAAACTACATGACCACTTTTACGTCCTCCATTTTCTCCTCTCTAATACGGATGTGCAATCGGTTAATTATATGTTTAGGAAATTTATTTGGAATGGTAAACGCCCGCGTATTGGTTTAAATAAACTACAACAATTTCGATCTTGTGGAGGAATCAATTTTCTTTGCGTTCAACTGTATTTCTACTCTGCACATCTAAGATATCTTAAGGATTGGCTGTCCGACCAAGATTTATATACGTAACAATTTCCTTGAAACTCACAATCAAAACGTACCTCAGACTCTAAGGGGTAAATTTACCAAGAATCGTGTTGGTCCGATTTAGCATTCATGGGAGTATTTTGTCATTTTTACAAACACGGGAATTTACTATAGCAAAATCAGGAGTATTTTCAAAGGTGAACACAGGAGTTTTGGTACTTAATATGCGGCCGCAAATACTATTACAACTGAATACACCATCGTCTGAACACAGCAACACTTTCAATAGACAGGAATATAACACAGGAATTTACCAAGAACCGTGATTATAATCACGGGTGTATTCTAAGCAAACATGGTTTAAAAATCGAAGTGTCAAATAAACCCCGTCATCAGCAGCGTATTTGGCGGAAACATATACAGGGTGTAATGCCACAGCCAGGGGACCCTTTTACCTTATCACCCTGGACAAAGCATTAACACACCAAGCTAGTCAGCCTAGGCCATTGATCTCAGGGGTGGTGGGGAGTACCCGTACCCCCACTGTAAAAAAAAATCACAGCACTCACACACCATTGAAAGTACAGTTTTATTACATACAAAACACACTCACACCTCCGCTGAGATCACCGGCCTGGGCTGACTAGCTTGAGGATCTTAATGCTTTGGTCAGGGTGACCCAGTAAATGGGTCCTCTGACTGTGACATTACACCCCGGCTTGGTTGTCCGGTGCTGGCTTTAAAAATAGAGGGAACCCCACTTAATTTTTTTCCCCTATTTGTAAAACCAGGACTGTCTCTAAGAGCTCAGTGCTGGTTCCTAAAATACGGGGTAACCCTACACGATTTTTTCCCCCATATTGTTAGAACCAGGACTGGCTCAGAAGCCCGGGGCTGGTTATGCTTTTTTTTGGGGGGGGGGGGGGGGCGGAAACCTTTTTTAAAAAACTGTAAGTCTATAATAACTTTCAAAGACGCAAGCAGCCTGCACGTATCTCACTGATATGTTCAGGCTGCTTGTTTTGCTTGCGAAACATGGGCAGGAAACACGGGGATTAAACACAGGTAGGAGCGATCATATACACCATCGAAAAACACAATCCTGACAAACACGGAGGCTTGGTAAATTAAAATTTTTTTATTTTTTTTTAAACTCCCGATTGTAATCATTCCTACTCATATTTAACAACCAACAGACAATTGGAACGCAATATTTTCAGATTGACCTTGCAGCATAGGCGACTGGACCGCAATAGTGAATACACACTAGCCGATATGCACAACTTGTCCTGATGATACGCCAAATTGTGCAGATATCCAGGGCCGTATCTAGGGTAGTGCGGCCGGTGCCAACGCACAGGGCACCACAGGTCAGGGGGCGCTGTTTGGGCCTGTCAAATTTCTGTTTATTATGATTCTTGCTTGTAGCTTCCTCTTCTTTTATCCCCAGCATCTCCTGGCCTCCCCTAACTCTTCCCTGACCCTTCTCCATGAGGCCATGGCCCTCTCTCAGGTGCACTATATTATGTCCCTATTTATCCCCAGCATCTCCTGGCCTCCCCTATCTCTTCCCTGGCCCTTCCCCATGAGGCCATGGCCCTCTCTCAGGTGCGCTATATTATGTCCCTATTTATCCCCAGCATCTCCTGGCCTCCCCTATCTCTTCCCTGGCCCTTCCCCATGAGGCCATGGCCCTCTCTCAGGTGCGCTATATTATGTCCCTATTTATCCCCAGCATCTCCTGGCCTCCCCTATCTCTTCCCTGGCCCTTCCCCATGAGGCCATGGCCCTCTCTCAGGTGCACTATATTATGTCCCTATTTATCCCCAGCATCTCCTGGCCTCCCCTATCTCTTCCCTGGCCCTTCCCCATGAGGCCATGGCCCTCTCTCAGGTGCACTATATTATGTCCCTATTTATCCCCAGCATCTCCTGGCCTCTCCTATCTCTTCCCTAGCCCTTCCCCATGAGACCATGGCCCTCTCTCAGGTGCACTATATTATGTCCCTATTTATCCCCAGCATCTCCTGGCCTCCCCTATCTCTTCCCTGGCCCTTCCCCGTGAGGCCATGGCCCTCTCTCAGGTGCACTCTATTATGTCCCTATTTATCCCCAGCATCTCCTGTCCTCCCCTATCTCTTCCCTGGCCTTTCCCCAGGCCATGGCCCTCTCTCAGGTGCACTATATTATGTCCCTATTTATCCCCAGCATCTCCTGGCCTCTCCTATCTCTTCCCTGGCCATTCCCCGTGAGGCCATGGCCCTCTCTCAGGTGCACTATATTATGTCCCTATTTATCCCCAGCATCTCCTGTCCTCCCCTATCTCTTCCCTGGCCTTTCCCCGTGAGGCCATGGCCCTCTCTCAGGTGCACTATATTATGTCCCTATTTATCCACAGCATCTCCTGGCCTCCCCTATCTCTTCCCTGGCCCTTCCCTTGAGGCCATGGCCCTCTCTCAGGTGCACTATATTATGTCCCTATTTATCCCCAGCATCTCCTGGCCTCCCCTATCTCTTCCCTGGCCCTTCCCCATGAGGCCATGGCCCTCTCTCAGGTGCACTATATTATGTCCCTATTTATCCCCAGCATCTCCTGTCCTCCCCTATCTCTTCCCTGGCCCTTCCCCATGAAGCCATGGCCCTCTCTCAGGTGCACTATATTATGTCCCTATTTATCCCCAGCATCTCCTGGCCTCCCCTATCTCTTTCCTTGCCGTTCCCCATGAGGCCATGGCCCCCTCTCAGGTGCACTATATTATGTCCCTATTTATCCACAGCATCTCCTGGCCTCCCCTATCTCTTCCCTGGCCTTTCCCCAGGCCATGGCCCTCTCTCAGATGCACTATATTATGTCCCTATTTATCCCCAGCATCTCCTGGCCTCTCCTATCTCTTCCCTGGTCCTTCCCCGTGAGGCCATGGCCCTCTCTCAGGTGCACTATATTATGTCCCTATTTATCCCCAGCATCTCCTGTCCTCCCCTATCTCTTCCCTGGCCTTTCCCCAGGCCATGGCCCTCTCTCAGGTGCACTATATTATGTCCCTATTTATCCACAGCATCTCCAGGCCTCCCCTGTCTTTTCCCCGACCCTTCCCCATGAGGCCATGGCCCTCTCTCAGGTGCACTGTATTGTGTCCCTATTTATCCCCAGCATCTCCTGGCCTCCCTTATCTCTTCCCTGGCCCTTCCCCATGAGGCCATGGCCCTCTCTCAGGTGCACTATATTATGTCCCTATTTATCCCCAGCATCTCCTGGCCTCCCCTATCTCTTCCCTGGCCCTTCCCCATGAGGCCATGGCCCTCTCTCAGGTGTACTATATTATGTCCCTATTTATCCCAAGCATCTCCTGTCCTCCCCTATCTCTTCCCTGGCCCTTCCCCATGAAGCCATGACCCTCTCTCAGGTGCACTATATTATGTCCCTATTTATCCCCAGCATCTCCTGGCCTCCCCTATCTCTTCCCTAGCCGTTCCCCATGAGGCCATGGCCCCCTCTCAGGTGCACTATATTATGTCCCTATTTATCCCCAGCATCTCCTGGCCTCCCCTATCTCTTCCCTGGCCCTTCCCCATGAGGCCATGGCCCTCTCTCAGGTGTACTATATTATGTCCCTATTTATCCCCAGCATCTCCTGTCCTCCCCTATCTCTTCCCTGGCCCTTCCCCATGAAGCCATGGCCCTCTCTCAGGTGCACTATATTATGTCCCTATTTATCCCCAGCATCTCCTGGCCTCCCCTATCTCTTCCCTAGCCGTTTCCCATGAGGCCATGGCCCCCTCTCAGGTGCACTATATTATGTCCCTATTTATCCACAGCATCTCCATGGCCTCCCCTATCTCTTCCCTGGCCTTTCCCCAGGCCATGGCCCTCTCTCAGGTGCACTATATTATGTCCCTATTTATCCACAGAATCTCCTGGCCTCCCCTGTCTCTTCCCCATGAGGCCATGGCCCTCTCTCAGGTGCACTATATTATGTCCCTATTTATCACCAGCATCTCCTGGCCTCTCCTATCTCTTCCCTGGCCCTTCCCCGTGAGGCCATAGCCCTCTCTCAGGTGCACTATATTATGTCCCTATTTATCCCCAGCATCTCCTGTCCTCCCCTATCTCTTCCCTGGCCTTTCCCCAGGCCATGGCCCTCTCTCAGGTGCACTATATTATGTCCCTTTTTATCCCCAGCATCTCCTGGCCTCTCCTATCTCTTCCCTGGCCCTTCCCCGTGAGGCCATGGCCCTCTCTCAGGTGCACTATATTATGTCCCTATTTATCCCCAGCATCTCTTGGCCTCCCCTATCTCTTCCCTGGCCCTTCCCCATGAGGCCATGGCCCTCTCTCAGGTGCACTATATTATGTCCCTATTTATCCCCAGCATCTCCTGGCCTCCCCTATCTCTTCCCTGGCCCTTCCCCATGAGGCCATGGCCCTCTCTCAGGTGCACTATATTATGTCCCTATTTATCCCCAGCATCTCCTGTCCTCCCCTATCTCTTCCCTGGCCCTTCCCCATGAAGCCATGGCCCTCTCTCAGGTGCACTATATTATGTCCCTATTTATCCCCAGCATCTCCTGGCCTCCCCTATCTCTTCCCTAGCCGTTCCCCATGAGGCCATGGCCCCCTCTCAGGTGCACTATATTATGTCCCTATTTATCCACAGCATCTCCATGGCCTCCCCTATCTCTTCCCTGGCCTTTCCCCAGGCCATGGCCCTCTCTCAGGTGCACTATATTATGTCCCTATTTATCCACAGAATCTCCTGGCCTCTCCTGTCTCTTCCACATGAGGCCATGGCCCTCTCTCAGGTGCACTATATTATGTCCCTATTTATCCCCAGCATCTCCTGGCCTCTCCTATCTCTTCCCTGGCCCTTCCCCGTGAGGCCATAGCCCTCTCTCAGGTGCACTATATTATGTCCCTATTTATCCCCAGCATCTCCTGTCCTCCCCTATCTCTTCCCTAGCCTTTCCCCAGGCCATGGCCCTCTCTCAGGTGCACTATATTATGTCCCTATTTATCCACAGCATCTCCTGGCCTCCCCTATCTCTTCCCTGGCCCTTCCCCATGAGGCTATGGCCCTCTCTCAGGTGCACTATATTATGTCCCTATGTATCCCCAGCATCTCCTGGCCTCCCATATCTATTCCCTGGCCCTTCCCCATGAGGCCATGGCCCTCTCTCAGGTGCACTATATTATGTCCCTATTTATCCCCAGCATCTCCAGGCCTCCCCTGTCTCTTCCCCGACCCTTCCCCATGAGGCCATGGCCCTCTCTCAGGTGCACTATATTATGTCCCTATTTATCCCCAGCATCTCCTGACCTCCCCTATCTCTTCCCTTGACCTTTCCCATGAGGCCATGGTCCTCTCTCAGGTGCACTATATTATGTCCCTATTTTCCCCAGCATCTCCTGGCCTCCCTTATCTCTTCCCTGGCCCTTCCCCATGAGGCCATGGCCCTCTCTCAGGTGCACTATATTATGTCCCTATTTATCCACAGCATCTCCTGGCCTCTCCTATCTCTTCCCTGACCCTTCCCCATGAGGCCATGGCCCTCTCTCAGGTGCACTATATTATGTCCCTATTCATCCCCAGCATCTCCTGGCCTCCCCTATCTCTTCCCTGGCCCTTCCCCATGAAGCTATGGCCCTCTCTCAGGTGCACTATATTATGTCCCTATTTATCCCCAGCATCTCCTGGCCTCCCTTATCTCTTCCCTAGCCGTTCCCCATGAGGCCATGGCCCCCTCTCAGGTGCTCTATATTATGTCCCTATTTATCCACAGCATCTCCTGGCCTCCCCTATCTCTTCCCTGGCCTTTCCCCAGGCCATGGCCCTCTCTCAGGTGCACTATATTATGTCCCTATTTATCCACAGCATCTCCTGGCCTCCCCTATCTCTTCCCTGTCTCTTCCCCATGAGGCCATAGCCCTCTCTCAGGTGCACTATATTATGTCCCTATTTATCCCCAGCATCTCCTGGCCTCCCCTATCTCTTCCCTGGCCATTCCCCATGAGTCCATGGCCCCCTCTCAGGTGCACTATATTATGTCCCTATTTATCCACAGCATCTCCTGGCGTCTCCTATCTCTTCCCTGGCCCTTCACCATAAAGCCATGGCCCTTTTTTGGGTGCATTATGTCCCTTTGAAAAATGAGGGGTCGCCAATGCTCTTTCTGGCACAGGGCACCAAAATGTCTAGTTACAGCTCTGCTGATATCGTCCAGGTATGTACCCACCCTCATAGTCAAATCATGTCTTTATAGGGCAATGTTCCCAGCAAACTATTCTAGGGCAGAATTTCTGTATACTATTATATTAGTATGACTATTACATAAGGCACACAGTAAAAGTGTGACAGAAAATAGATAAAGATAGATAAATAGAGCTTATTTTATCATTAGAGCAGTGTTTCCAAAACTGTATGCTGTGGCACCCTGGGGTGCCTTAGGACACTTGCAGGGGTGCCTCAGGTTGGTGGTCTGGCACCAAGTCAAATTATTTATAGTCAAATATGTGGACAAACATAAGTGCAAACCTATCCATCACCACATAACTGAATTTAAGGATGACAGGTAAACACCAATTTACTTAATAATCTTTTTCCCTGAATTTCTCAATACCAAACTTTTGGCTTAGGGGTGCCATGAAAACAATGTTGATACTCTAAGGCACCGTGATTCAAAAAAGTTTGTGAACCTCTGCATTAGAGTCTACTGATGTCCAGTATAAGCGACACAGTAACTGGATGTAGTATGATGTCAGTACATCTGCTCACTCTGTAGATTTCTGCACTTTGCTGCAAAGTTATTGGTGCTTTAAGGAACATATAACAGAGGAGAAGGCAAAGTGACACATACCAGGAGTCAGACGACCAGGGCAGTGTAAGAACATGAGGTATAGTGACACATACCAGGAGCCAGACGACCAGGACAGTGTAAGAACATGAGGTATAGTGACACATACCAGGAGCCAGACGACCAGGGCAGTGTAAGAACATGAGGCATAGTGACACATACCAGGAGTCAGACGACCAGGGCAGTGTAAGAACATGAGGTATAGTGACACATACCAGGAGCCAGACGACCAGGGCAGTGTAAGAACATGAGGTATAGTGACACATACCAGGAGCCAGACGACCAGGACAGTGTAAGAACATGAGGTATAGTGACACATACCAGGAGCCAGACGACCAGGACAGTGTAAGAACATGAGGTATAGTGACACATACCAGGAGCCAGACGACCAGGACAGTGTAAGAACATGAGGTATAGTGACACATACCAGGAGCCAGACGACCAGGACAGTGTAAGAACATGAGGCATAGTGACACATACCAGGAGCCAGACGACCAGGGCAGTGTAAGAACATGAGGTATAGTGACACATACCAGGAGCCAGACGACCAGGACAGTGTAAGAACATGAGGTATAGTGACACATACCAGGAGCCAGACGACCAGGACAGTGTAAGAACATGAGGTATAGTGACACATATCAGGAGCCAGACGACCAGGGCAGTGTAAGAACATGAGGTATAGTGACACATACCAGGAGCCAGACGACCAGGACAGTGTAAGAACATGAGGTATAGTGACACATATCAGGAGCCAGACGACCAGGGCAGTGTAAGAACATGAGGTATAGTGACACATATCAGGAGCCAGACGACCAGGGCAGTGTAAGAACATGAGGTATAGTGACACATACCAGGAGCCAGACGACCAGGACAGTGTAAGAACATGAGGTATAGTGACACATACCAGGAGCCAGACGACCAGGACAGTGTAAGAACATGAGGTATAGTGACACATACCAGGAGCCAGACGACCAGGGCAGTGTAAGAACATGAGGTATAGTGACACATACCAGGAGCCAGACGACCAGGACAGTGTAAGAACATGAGGCATAGTGACACATACCAGGAGCCAGACGACCAGGACAGTGTAAGAACATGAGGCATAGTGACACATATCAGGAGCCAGACGACCAGGACAGTGTAAGAACATGAGGCATAGTGACACATACCAGGAGCCAGACGACCAGGGCAGTGTAAGAACATGAGGTATAGTGACACATACCAGGAGTCAGACGACCAGGACAGTGTAAGAACATGAGGTATAGTGACACATACCAGGAGCCAGATGACCAGGGCAGTGTAAGAACATGAGGCATAGTGACACATACCAGGAGCCAGATGACCAGGACAGTGTAAGAACATGAGGTATAGTGACACATACCAGGAGTCAGACGACCAGGGCAGTGTAAGAACATGAGGCATAGTGACACATACCAGGAGTCAGACGACCAGGACAGTGTAAGAACATGAGGTATAGTGACACATATCAGGAGCCAGACGACCAGGGCAGTGTAAGAACATGAGGTATAGTGACACATACCAGGAGCCAGACGACCAGGACAGTGTAAGAACATGAGGTATAGTGACACATACCAGGAGCCAGACGACCAGGACAGTGTAAGAACATGAGGCATAGTGACACATATCAGGAGCCAGATGACCAGGGCAGTGTAAGAACATGAGGCATAGTGACACATACCAGGAGCCAGACGACCAGGGCAGTGTAAGAACATGAGGTATAGTGACACATACCAGGAGCCAGACGACCAGGGCAGTGTAAGAACATGAGGTATAGTGACACATACCAGGAGCCAGACGACCAGGGCAGTGTAAGAACATGAGGTATAGTGACACATACCAGGAGCCAGACGACCAGGGCAGTGTAAGAACATGAGGCATAGTGACACATACCAGGAGCCAGACGACCAGGACAGTGTAAGAACATGAGGTATAGTGACACATACCAGGAGCCAGATGACCAGGGCAGTGTGAGAACATGAGGTATAGTGACACATACCAGGAGCCAGATGACCAGGGCAGTGTAAGAACATGAGGTATAGTGACACATACCAGGAGCCAGATGACCAGGGCAGTGTAAGAACATGAGGCATAGTGACACATACCAGGAGCCAGACGACCAGGGCAGTGTAAGAACATGAGGCATAGTGACACATACCAGGAGCCAGACGACCAGGGCAGTGTAAGAACATGAGGCAAAGTGACACATACCAGGAGCCAGACGACCAGGGCAGTGTAAGAGCATGAGGCAAAGTGACACATACCAGGAGCCAGACGACCAGGGCAGTGTAAGAGCATGAGGCAAAGTGACACATACCAGGAGCCAGACGACCAGGGCAGTGTAAGAGCATGAGGCATAGTGACACATACCAGGAGCCAGACGACCAGGGCAGTGTAAGAACATGAGGCATAGTGACACATACCAGGAGCCAGACGACCAGGGCAGTGTAAGAACATGAGGCATAGTGACACATACCAGGAGCCAGACGACCAGGGCAGTGTAAGAACATGAGGCATAGTGACACATACCAGGAGCCAGACGACCAGGGCAGTGTAAGAACATGAGGCATAGTGACACATACCAGGAGCCAGACGACCAGGGCAGTGTAAGAACATGAGGCAAAGTGACACATACCAGGAGCCAGACGACCAGGGCAGTGTAAGAGCATGAGGCATAGTGACACATACCAGGAGCCAGACGACCAGGGCAGTGTAAGAGCATGAGGCATAGTGACACCTACCAGGAGCCAGACGACCAGGGCAGTGTAAGAACATGAGGCATAGTGACACATACCAGGAGCCAGACGACCAGGGCAGTGTAAGAACATGAGGCATAGTGACACATACCAGGAGCCAGACGACCAGGGCAGTGTAAGAACATGAGGCATAGTGACACATACTTGGCGCCAGATGACCAGGGCAGTGTAAGAACATGAGGCATAGTGACACATACCAGGAGCCAGATGACCAGGGAAGTGTAAGAACATGAGGCATAGTGACACATACCAGGAGCCAGATGACCAGGGCAGTGTAAGAACATGAGGCATAGTGACACATACCAGGAGCCAGATGACCAGGGCAGTGTAAGAACATGAGGTATAGTGACACATACCAGGAGCCAGATGACCAGGGCAGTGTAAGAACATGAGGTATAGTGACACATACCAGGAGCCAGATGACCAGGGCAGTGTAAGAACATGAGGCATAGTGACACATACCAGGAGCCAGATGACCAGGGCAGTGTAAGAACATGAGGCATAGTGACACATACCAGGAGCCAGACGACCAGGGCAGTGTAAGAACATGAGGCATAGTGACACATACCAGGAGCCAGATGACCAGGGCAGTGTAAGAACATGAGGCAAAGTGACACATACCAGGAGCCAGACGACCAGGGCAGTGTAAGAACATGAGGCATAGTGACACATACCAGGAGCCAGACGACCAGGGCAGTGTAAGAACATGAGGCATAGTGACACATACCAGGAGCCAGACGACCAGGGCAGTGTAAGAACATGAGGCATAGTGAGGTCATTGCTGGAGGAGTTGGCCAGTCACCGGTTCTGCCATTCAGTCCTCAGACTATCTGTAGGATAACAAGCAGCCTATGACCTATAATGTACAATAGATACAATTCTATGTACGATAGCAAGCATATCAGGATGCCCCTTACCATCGTGTTGGCATACATCAAGATGGTTGTATGGTGTATACCTCACTGGACAAGAGCATAACAAACAATAACTGTGCCCCATAGAAACATTTCAAAGGTAGGGGTCTGTCAATATATGTCCCTACTTTATTTTCCAATTCTGGAATTGAAATCAGAAACAGGACTCCGCAGGCCCCTGCCAATATCCACCAGCAGAATGGGGACGTCACCCTCATGGCCACACACCCTGCACCCACTAAAGTACCCCTACCCCTTGTGCAAGAAGGGGCATCTAAGAAGCGATGAAATATGTCATTAGGGTGCGGTGTGCGGCCTGTTTTGCTCTTCCAATGTTGTCTAGTTAGTAAAAAATAAAATTTACAGAAATAATGAAAGAATAATAAAACAAAAAATAAAGAAATAAAATAAAATGACTCCACAATCATTTATTTCTACACCTTAAACTGAAATGATTGATTTATCTCCCCAGTGTCACAACGACGCAATAGTTACCTTAGATTGAGATGGCAGATAGACAGCGCCACAGATACTTAGGGGTCTATTTACTAAGCAGTGTTAGAAGACAGAGTGAAAAGTGATAAGGTGCCAGCCAATCAGCTCCCAACTGTCATCTCACAGGCTGTGTTTGAAAAATGACAGTTGGGAGCTGATTGGCTGGTACCTTATCACTTTTCACTCTGTCTCCTAACACTGCTTAGTAAATAGACCCCTTAGCTTTGATGTGTGACTGCTATTTCTGATTATTATAAGTAAACAGGATGTGAGAGATGATGATTATACATTTCCTGAGGGGGGTGCTGATTGATTTTAGTTGAGAGGGGGGTTTCCAATCAACTTGGCCAGGAACAACTGTCCTTTACTTTGAAAAGAAAAGCCACTGCTTTGTTCTAAATTCCTGTTATCAGGGGAGGCCAGGAGGCAAATTCCACCCCATCCCCTGCTGTGTACATGAGACACTTTAAAACCTGCCAAAGAAGGCAGAAGTTGATAAAAATAAAAGGCACTGCGCACCTAAAAGTGTCTCACCACAGTAGTATTTTATGTACAGTATTATTATCCTTCAAATGGCGCCAAAATGGTTCCTCAGCGCCTTACAGAGTAAATAAACAGAAACAGTATAAATAAAACAAGACAAAAGTGAGGGGCATATTAAGAGAGGAGGGGGCCCGTGTTCATTCCCCTTCCGGGGCTCCCTCCTCTCTCCTCGGTGGCTGGCAGCAGACTGACACTAGAGTGTGCCCAGAGTCTACTGTGCATGTACAGGTTCTCGCGGAAATGGTGGGGCCAAGGCCACTTTCCGACATTTTGTGCAGGGCTGAGACACCTGACGCAGGACCTAGGAGAGGTAAGTATTACATAATCAACATGTAAAAAATTTTAGGGCTGGGATCGGGAAATTGAGATTTTTTAACAAATTCAATAACCCTGATTCCCCAACCCCAATATTAGCAGAACGCGGAATTGCTGTGATAACAGCTAGATGTATGGCCATTTACAGTACAGAACACTGCAGGACACGGACATAAACATTACTACATACCTACTGCATACACTACATACACACTACATATCAGCAGTTATAATGCCCAGATAAGCTGCGGGTGGTAGAACCCAAGGGTTTGGTGCCATTGTAGGCAGTGGGGAGGAAATGACGATATAAGTGAGGGAAGAGGGCCCTGCTCGTCAGAGCTTATAGAGTAAAGGCTGTCATTCCACTGTGCCACACATGGCAAAAACTGTTGCCAAATTACCAAATAATGATAGCCACAATTTCTATGTCTGATGAATGATGGGATCTGTTCAGGCTGTTGCTGGTGACAACACATAACATCATATTAGCTCTACTTGCCTGGGAATGGCCACACTGGCTGAATGTTTTACACTCAGAGACTATTTTATGTCCTGTTATCTGTGATCCATGTTGGAACTGTAGTCTGGGACTGACTCAGAGAAGTACGCTTTTCCGATATTTACGCAGGTACTTGCGCCATATTTGCACAAAGGTACCTTTCTGTAGACGCTCACAGTGAGGTCGCCTTCACAAAGTGATTGATAGTCAGGGACTGTTTGGGGGAGGTAATGGGGAGTGGCGAAAAAAACACAGTTACAGTGGTTCCGATGGCTCATTTCAGGCGGCCAGTCAGCATGACCATAGAGCTACTCATATAGCTGAACCAGGCGGCCAGTCAGCATGACCATAGAGCTACTCATATAGCTGAACCAGGCGGCCAGTCAGCATGACCATGGAGCTACTCAGATAGCTTAACCAGGCGGCCAGTCAGCATGACCATAGAGCTACTCAGATAGCTGAGCCAGGCGGCCAGTCAGCATGACCATAGAGCTATTCAGATAGCTGAACCAGGCGGCCGGTCAGCATGACCATAGAGTTACTCACATAGCTGAACCAGGCGGCCAGTCAGCATGACTATAGAGCTACTCACATATCTGAACCATGCGGCCAGTCAGCATGACCAGAGCTACTCAGATAGCTGAACCAGGTGGCCAGTCAGCATGACCATATAGCTACTCAGATAGCTGAACCAGGTGGCCAGTCAGCATGACCATATAGCTACTCAGATAGCTGAACCAGGCGGCCAGTCGGCATGACCATAGAGCTGCTAAGATAGCTGAACCAGGCGGCTAGTCAGCATGGCCATAGAGCTACTCAGATAGCTGAACCAGGCGGCCATTCAGCATGACCATAGAGCTGCTCAGATAGCTGAACCAGGCGGCCAGTCAGCATGACTATAGAGCTACTCACATAGCTGAACCAGGTTGGCCAGTCAGCATGACCAGAGCTACTCAGATAGCTGAACCAGGTGGCCAGTCAGCATGACCATAGAGCTACTCACATAGCTGAACCAGGCGGCCAGTCAGCATGACCATATAGCTACTCACATAGCTGAACCAGGCGGCCAGTCAGCATGACCATAGAGGTACTCAGATAGTTGAACCAGGTGGCCACTCAGCATGACCATAGAGCTACTAAGATAGCTGAACCAGGCGGTCAGTCAGCATGACCATAGAGCTACTAAGATAGCTGAACCAGGCGGTCAGTCAGCATGACCATAGAGCTACTCAGAAAGCTGAACCAGGCGGCCAGTCGGCATGACCATAGAGCTACTCAGATAGCTGAACCAGGCGACTAGTCAGCATGGCCATAGAGCTACTCATATAGCTGAACCAGGCGACTAGTCAGCATGGCCATAGAGCTACTCATATAGCTGAACCAGGTGGCCATTCGGCATGACAATAGAGCTACTCACATAGCTAAACCAGGCGGCCAGTCAGCATGACCATAGAGCTACTCAGATAGCTGAACCTGGCGGCCAGTCAGTATGACCATAGAGCTACTCAGATAGCTGAACCAGGCGGCCAGTCAGTATGACCATAGAGCTACTCAGATAGCTGAACCAGATGGCCAGTCAGCATGACCATAGAGCTACTCAGATAGCTGAACCAGGCGGCCAGTCAGCATGACCATAGAGGTACTCAGATAGTTGAACCAGATGGCCAGTCAGCATGACCATAGAGCTACTCAGATAGCTGAATCAGGCGGCCAGTCAGTATGACCATAGAGCTACTCAGATAGCTGAACCAGGCGGCCAGTCAGCATGACCATAGAGCTACTCAGATAGCTGAACCAGGTGGCCAGTCAGCATGACCATAGAGCTACTCAGATAGCTGATTGGCGTAACTCTCTGAAATGAGCGACTGGATGACATTATTACAGCCTGTTTTTTATTTCTTACACGAATAGAGGCCGGAAGGGTGAAGAAACCAGTTCTCACGGGCTTGTAATCCTGCTGTGGTCAGTCCTGTATGCATTCACAACATCAATGGACATTTCCAAAACTATTATTTGTATTAATATTTATACAACACCAGCATAATCCTCAGAGATTTACAATTGGAAACAAAGTTAGTAATGGAACAAGTTTATAATGAATATATTTGCAATAATCACGCATCATAATTTAATATTTACACATGTAGAGTATGCCTGAACTCTCACTTATTACATAATTTATGCTACAGTGTCGCAATATGCTATTTATTTAAGTGAGAAACACATATGAATAATAGATCACTGTATTTATTAATTTATCCTATAGCAGAATAATCTGACACAGAATAGTGCACAAGGCATTGAGTAACTCTGCTAGCTGGCTGCCACATTCTGCTGCTCTTGGTCCACATCTAAAGAAGTTTTTAGTTTGTCTGGCCCAAGTGTGAAACACCACATCTGAGACCCCTATGTATGAAGGTTTCGCCCATATCATTACACATGTGGCTTCCCCGAGATATTGTGGGATTCAACGTGCTCACAGCCGATTCTGGTTGCCTACACCATCTCTAAGTATTGCTACCATTTTTTCCTGGATTTGTACCCCTGATGAAGTCCATGAGAAGGACGAAACACGTAGGGTCGGGGTGCCGCTTATAACGTCCATGTTTATGCTCAACCTTGGATTCCAAAAATCAAAGGGATAATCACCAGGCTATCTCTATACCTTCATCCTGGCGTTATCAATTACGCCTCTTTTTATATATTTCATGTAAGCAATTGCTTTTTATGCTAATTTTTAACATTTAATCAAGAATAACATTATTCGGATGTACTAATATTTGGCCATTGGCTGCATTGTTGGGTGATTTCTTTGGTGAGAGGGTATGTTCACAGAACCAAATGGACATCTCACACATTGAATATGAACCTTGGCGGCCAAATCAGAAGAATTCTTCAATGCTAGAAATTCTTCTGTCAGCTGAAAGATTTCAGTGGTATCTCCATTGTGGATTTTTTTTGTGTGCCTCACGTGCTCACAGGTAATGGACGCACGATGCATCGCATGCACAATATAAATGGTACAATCTGCACACGATACGATGGAAAATATGGGCTGCACATCTGATCATAGGAGCTGCAGGATCGCGCATCGGATCATTTCCTACTCCAAAAATACACGATTTCTACACGATTCATCATAAGACTTGTCGAAAATCGGGCAATCGACCCGAAATCGTGCAGGTGTATGGCCAGCATTAGGAAGCTACCACTTCGAGTTTCATGTTAAAGTTACTCTTTATTACAGAAGAGTAATACAGATTTGACAACATACAACAATGTGTAATACTACCAATTTTACGTTAACAAGTGAATTACACATCCAACAAAATGTATATCTTATTGCACTAAAACACTGGATTACTGCATCACTTGCATCTAAGCACAAGGCAAACTAGGAATCCTATGGAAATTAATGGTTATTTCAATAAACATACCTATTTATCAGGATGATAAACAACGGTTCACATTAAGAATAATTTTACTCGTCAAATTGTTAATATACTGTAAACAGGAATAAAGCAACAATATAACAGAAATCCACAGTACAATTTACACTTTAAGTAAATCCTTTGCTCAGTTTTCTATTTATATATAATTACTTTATACATGTGAATTATGGGCCTGATTCAGAGCCGGACGCTCTGACAAGAGCGCTCGCTCTGAATCAGGGCCGTCCTACCTATTATTGGAGTGGCCACTCGCATAGCTGTGGGTGACTACTCACAGCTTATGCGAGCGGCCAAAAAAATGGTCGCGATGGTCAAGACCATCGGGCTTGCGACGAGACCCTGTGGTAGGGTCTCGCTGCCGCAAGCCCTGGAGTGCTTTTGGCTCTATCAGAGCCAAAAGCACTCCCACTGACATCACTAGTGATGTCAGTGGGGCCGGCCCCAGACAGTAGGCGTTCCCATGGGAACGCCTCCGTCTGGGCAGCAACGCCCCCGGCACGCCCACCAAAGGGGGCGTGCTGTCATTCAACATCGACAGCACGCCCCCTTTGGTGCGAGACCCATGCGCACTAGGGCAACATCGAACCGCTTGCAAGCGCTCAGTGCTCGCGAGCGGGTCTGAATCAGGCCTTATGTCCTCAATAAAGTTCAGCGCTTATTTTTTCGGTGGTGCATTTTTTTGTTGCCCGGGTTGTTTTAAATTGAGAAAATTGTTCCCCAAAGTTAGTTACTAAGAGGTATATGTATCAAAGAATAAAATCGAATGTGGAAATCCCTGTCAAAATCCCACATTTACTAAAATTCGATTTGGTTCGATTTTGAATAGTGATTTCTTGTTCGATTTTGCATGCCCATGTCCAAATCGAACACCAAATTGAACTTCAAATCTCCAAAATAATAGACCTGCTTCATGCTGGATTTTTTAGCGTGAGCAGATGTGAATTACACAGATCAGTGAGATCCGTGCATGCTTCTGTGTATAAAAAGGTTGTAAAGTGTTTAAATAAAAAAAATAATGATGTGGAGCCCCCCCTGAAAGCACAACCAGCACCAGGCTTTTCTGAGTCGGTTCTGGTTTTGGAAATATGGGGAACAAAAGATATAGGGGTCACCCGTATTTTCCAAAACCAGCACCAGATTCTCTTTCTAGATGGGGTGTAATACCACAGCCAGGGTACTCTTTCATCGGGTCCCCCGGCCAAAACATTATACCTGACGGCTAGGATCCCTGGGTAGATGGGGACCCTCCCAATAAAGAGGTTCTCTCTCTCCAGGGCACCCCAGGCCTGGGCTGATAGCCCTGGGCTATCCCCGGTACCCCTGGCCGGTGGGTGCAGGGTTTATTGTGTATAAAAATAGATTAAATAGCATTGTCTTTTACAGGAGAACTAGAGGTCCCAGCAAGTCTCCCCCCATTTTGGTACTTGGAGAACCACAAGTACCAGCATTCGGGGCATTAAGGGACCGCTGGTACCACTAGGTTACTAAAGGTTACCTTGCATTTCTCATCATTAAAATCAATGGTGGGAACCATTCATTGGCTGAGAGAGGCAGAGACTTGCCTTCTAAATACATGCCACGGCTTAGCTGACATTCAGGAAGTACCCTCCTTAGGGAATGGTACTTATGTCCGGGGGTCGGGACTTTGAATTTTTTATTTTAGGAAGACGTGGATGCCTATATGGAGAAGAGGATGTGCACAGGGATTGTAGGTGAGTATGTGTGAGTGTAATAAAGTTCTATTTTCATGGTGTGTGTATCTTGTGTTAATTTAAAAAGTACCTGCATGCTGGTACTTGTGGTTCTCCAATTACCTGCATGCGGGGAAGGCTTGCTGGGACCTCTAATTCCCCTGTAAAAGACAAAGGGCCTGATTCACTATGGATCACTATATTGCTAATGCGCAAGCCACACCAATATCAGCGGTGATATGCAAATGCATATGCATGTGTGTATATATATATATATATATATATATATAGTGTGTACATATATGTATATATACAGTATTGGAGAAACTGCGTCACTTATGGGTACTTAAATGCAAGAATTCAAACGACAAACAGTGTCATTGTCCAAAGTTTAAGTCCATCTGGACTTTTAGCAATGTTAATGTTCTTAATAAAAGTCCGGATGGACTGAAACGGTGAACACTGTTTGTCATTTGAAGTCTTACATGATAGTACTGTACCTGTGAGTGTCGCCATCTCGCCAATACTGTACTGATATTTGTATATTGAGGAAGGCACCAGAGCAGGATTTTGTAATTTTTGGTGGTGAGATGGTATTACTAGCAGATATATATAATATATATTGCAAAACCTGCATTTGCCCCTGCAATCCCACTGCCCGCCCGCCAAGATCCCCGTCCGTCACTGCTCCCCTGAAAGAGAAAAACCGCGTCGCATGGGGAGTAGGTCTCAGAACAACAATAACCAGGTAAGTGTGGGGACTGCCGGGGCTGGAGAGAAAGAAACACAGGGGGGCCCTGTCTATTTTGTCAGTCCCGGGCCCCACAATTTCTGATGGCAGCCCTGCCTGTGGCTCTCACCAATCCTATACACTCTGGGTACCCCCGTTTAGCCCTGCAGAATATGTTCTGCATTTTTAACTAGCCGTGGCAGGTGTTTTTTCCCGACATTAGAACAAGTGATGCAGAAGAGCACTTAGGTTATTTTTTTTTTCGTTTTTTTAAGTGGTCCCATCAAATTTGGGGTACATGAAAATGGGTACTAGCATAATTTTAAGTAAAAAATGCACCTGCCACTAATATCCTATTCTAGAAAACACCTACCGCATACTTACAGAATACCCCTGAACCTATTGGGCTATTTTTAAACACTGTTCCCCCAATTTTTTTTTTTAACCCAAAATGTAAATTTTTTGGGGGTGTCCCTATTTTTTTTTCACTTTTTTTTTACACAGTCAGTTTTTATTGGCTATTCCCAGGGGTGCAGGCTGTTTTTTTTAAGCCTGCACCCCTAAACCCCAAACTCATGTTTTTTCAAAGATTTTTCGAACCTGCGAAATTGAATATGGGGATAGTTGAAATAGGCGAAAATGACATCATCTGACTTTTTGCAGCTTAATTGAATACCCCCCTTAGTGGATACAGGGACATTAAGCCTCTGATGAAGCTGTAGCGCACAGAGAAATGTGTCAGAGGAACCCTGATACAGATCCTGGAGCAATCCTATACAAGAATACACTGGTTCATTTTACCAAGTGACTCTTTGCTAAGAGTCCTAATCGTACCTCACCTTCTAAAGACATAGGAATACAGGAACTTCCATAGCGAGACTGCACGGAGCTGCAGGCACCCCGGAAATTCACCTCTGGAAGAGTAAGAACGGTTGTTTTTTACCCTCTCTTTTTGAACCTAATTAACACTGAAGCTGCACACACACACACACACACACACACACACACACACACACACACACACAACGATTTAGTAAATGAACGATTTTAGTAAACGACATTCGTTCATTTTTTCAAGGGAAAAATGAACGAAAATTGTTTACTAAAATCGTTAATTTACTAAATGTAATGAACAATTTTTTTGAACTGCAAACGACTTTTGCACATTCCCGTACTGAGAATCGTTGAGTTGACCAGTCTGACTGAACTACAAACTACAAACGTGAACGCGCATGAATGATAATCGTTCATCGTTTTAACTCAGAAAGTGAACGATTTTTTCAATGATAGAACTATAAACGATATTGTTATCGATAATCGTTCAAAAAATCGTTGTGTGTATGCATCTTATGGAGCATACACACGGTCAGATGTGTCAGATGAACGATTGAATGATTTGAACTATGAACGATTTTTGACTGCATTAAAATGAATGGAATCGTCCAAATCTGACTGCAAACACACCAGATGTCAGATATCGTTATCTGACCATCGGGAACGCGCATTGTTCATCGTTCATCGTTCAGATATGTCGGATATGTCAGATTTTCCTTCAGATATGAACTATTCAACGATTTTTTAAATCGTTATCGTTCAGAACTGAAGAAAAATCTGACCGTGTGTATGCACCATTATCTGACCGTGTGTATGCACCATTATCTGACCGTGTGTATGCACCATTATCTGACCATGGGCCTGATTCAGACCCACTCGCGAGCGGCTGTCCGCTCGCAAGTGGGTCGATGTTATGGACTGAGCATGCGCACGACGGAGGGAGTTCCGTCGTGCGCATGCGCCAGACGCGACGAGTGAAGGAAAGTCCTTCGCTCGTTGTGTCCGATCAAAGGGGACGTGTTGTCAATGTTGATTGACAGCACGCCCCCTTTGGTGGGCATGCCGGGGGCGTGCCTCCCTGACGGGGGCGTTCCCACGGGAACGCCTCCCGTCAAAAGCCGGCCCACTGACATCACTAGTGATGTCAGTGGGAGTGATTTTGGCTCTGATAGAGCCAAAATCACTCCGGAGCTTGCGGTTGAAAACCTCAACCGCAGGCTCCGGCTCGCAATTTCGATGGTCGCGATGGTCACGACCATCGCGGCCATCACAATGCACGCTCGTATAGCCTGTGGGTGGTGACCCACAGCTATACGAGCGTCCAGGAGGACGCTCCATTTTCATGGAGCCCGGCCCTCATTCAGAGCGTGCGCTTTGCTCAGAGCGTACGGCTCTTAATGAGGGCCCTTGTGTGCACCATTATCTGACCGTGTGTGTGCACAATTATATGACCATGTGTGTGCTCCATTATCTGACCGTGTGTGTGCACCATTATCTGACCGTGTGTGTGCACCATTATCTGACCGTGTGTGTGCACCATTATCTGACCGTGTGTTTGTACCATTATCTGACCGTGTGTATGCACCATTATCTGACCGTGTGTGTATGCACCATTATCTGACTGTGTGTGTATGCACCATTATCTGACCGTGTGTGTGCACCATTATCTGACTGTGTGTGTGTGCACCATTATCTGACCGTGTGTGTGCACCATTATCTGACCGTGTGTGTGCACCATTATCTGACCGTGTGTGCACCATTATCTGACCGTGTGTGTGCACCATTATCTGACCGTGTGTGTGCACCATTATCTGACCGTGTGTGTGCTCCATTATCTGACCGTGTGTATGCACCATTATCTGACCGTGTGTATGCACTATTATCTGACCGTGTGTGTGTGCACCATTATCTGACCGTGTGTATGCACCATTATCTGACCGTGTGTATGCACCATTATCTGACCGTGTGTGTGCACCATTATCTGACTGTGTGTATGCTCCATTAAATAATAATATCCACCTACAGGTCAGGTCTAAAAGACAATTAACCAGTTTAGATTTGTGTATGATACACTATTGAATGAGACTAAGGACCTCATTCAAACCCGCTCGCAAGCGCTATGCGCTCGCAAGCGGGTCAATGGTGAGGGCCTGCGCACGCGCAGCGCTCACACTGCGCATTCGCAAACCCTGGAGCGAGTGACAAATGCACCCGCTCCGGGGCTCACTACAAAAGGGGCGGCTGTCAATGTTGATCGACAGCTCGCCACGTTTTGTAGGCAGGGTGTACAAACGGAGGCGTTCCTGAAGGAACGCCTGCCATTTGTAGGCGGCCCTACTGACATCACCAGTGATGTTAGTGGGGTGCTTCATGTTCTGTTAGAGCAGGAAGCAACCTGGGGCTTGCGGTAGACGAGACCCTACCGCAAGGGTGGTAACCCACAGCTTAGCGAGCGGCCAGGAGACCGCCTTTCAAATCAAAAGCGGCCGCCCTCATTCAGACGCATTTTGGGAGTGGCTCTGAATGAGGTCCTAAGTCCTCACCGTATTATATCACACTGAAGTTGAGAAGAAGGCGCAGTCCCTTGTTGTTTACTGTGTGCTTATTGTGTATAATGGGTTCTGTTAGTGCTGACAACTGTCCTATAGGGGAAAAGGCAGAATCTGTTTATTACATGTACAACTTGTGAGAATTCACAGCTCTTGCACACATGTAAAGATAAGTGTAGAAATGGAAATGATAAGAGAAGATACACCTTAGTTTTTATGGATGAACATTCCCGCATTATGGTAAGTGCACATCTGACTATGCTCAGTACGGGAACAGGGACTTGTGGCACCAAGGTAGGATTTCAGCATAATGAGCCCATGGTTAGATGTGCATTAAGCCATAGATACACATACACATAGATCACGCGTGTAAAGCAAGGCTGCGCATGCAAAGGTATATTTATAAGTACACTCACAGTCCAATCTCTGTGTCAGCTCTGCTATCACACATATATTAAACCTGGACACAAAGTCACTCAGCTGATTAAGAGACCAGGGAGAATTTCAGTGTAAAAAAATCTAATCAATAAGTGGATTTATAACTAGATCTGATTGATGTACGGATTATTATTGTGACTCTATAACCAGATATTTCAGTGCCTTGCTTTGGTGACTTTTTGGGATAGACACTTTTAGGCACAATATTTATTATTAACATTAGTTAATAATAAATGCAGTTATTAAAGGGTTTTCTCACTTGACATCTAATTAGCAATTTGCTGTTTGCAGATCAAAAGCTACAGAGCACCAGCGGTTTTATTCTCCGCATTAGTCTGGGGGATGACGCAATCAGATGAAGTCAGTGCTACGACACCATCTGGAAATAGTCATATTGAAGAAGCTCTGAGTCCCTTATTCTGTCAGCAATTCCCACTACAACCTGCAATTACAGTGTATATTAGATAAATTCATCTAGCAGCCAGGGGCTGGCTGGCAACTTTTAGCCTGGGGGGCAAATGCATGCAGGCGGCCCGGGCAGAGGAGTAGCGTGTGTCCCCGAAGAATATGCGTGCTACGGCGCCCCCCCTCCAGTGTTCCAGGGAGGAGGCGGGTCCATATGGGATTAATGTAAGGTAAAAATAAAGATTAGGGCAGCCCCCTGTCGTAGTGCCCATATGCAGTTCCCCCGTGTGCCGCAGGAGAGAACACCCTTATGCAGGCCTCCAGTAGTGCCCCCAGTAGTAGTCCCCCCTTGTAGTGCCCCCAGTAGTAGTAGTCCCCCCCTTTGTAGTGCCCCCAGTAGTAGTAGTCCCCCCATTTGCAGTGCCCCCAGTAGTAGTAGTCCCCCCCTTTGTAGTGCCCCCATTAGTAGTAGTCCCCCCTTGTAGTGCCCCCAGTAGTAGTAGTCCCCCCCTTGTAGTGTCCCCAGTAGTAGTAGTCCCCCCCCTTGTAGTGTCCCCAGTAGTAGTAGTCCCCAGTAGTAGTAGTCCCCCACCCCCCTTGTAGTGCCCCCAGTAGTAGTAGTCCCCAGTAGTAGTAGTCCCCTCCCCCTTGTAGTGCCCCCAGTAGTAGTAGTCCCCCCCTTGTAGTGCCCCCAGTAGTAGTAGTCCCCTTATAGTGCCCCCAGTAGTAGTAGTCCCCAGTAGTAGTAGTCCCCTCCCCCTTGTAGTGCCCCCAGTAGTAGTAGTCCCCCCCTTGTAGTGCCCCCAGTAGTAGTAGCCCCCTTATAGTGCCCCCAGTAGTAGCAGTCCCCAGTAGTAGTTGTCCCCTCCCCCTTGTAGTGCCCCCAGTAGTAGTAGTCCCCCCCTTGTAGTGCCCCCAGTAGTTGTAATCCCCCACCCCCCTTGTAATGCCCCCAGTAGTAGTAGTCCCCCCCTTTGTAGTGCCCCCAGTAGTAGTAGTCCCCCCATTTGCAGTGCCCCCAGTAGTAGTAGTCCCCCCCTTTGTAGTGCCCCCATTAGTAGTAGTCCCCCCCTTGTAGTGCCCCCAGTAGTAGTAGTCCCCCCCTTGTAGTGTCCCCAGTAGTAGTAGTCCCCCCCTTGTAGTGTCCCCAGTAGTAGGTGTCCCCAGTAGTAGTAGTCCCCCACCCCCCTTGTAGTGCTCCCAGTAGTAGTAGTCCCCAGTAGTAGTAGTCCCCTTATAGTGCCCCCAGTAGTAGTAGTCCCCAGTAGTAGTAGTCCCCTCCCCCTTGTAGTGCCCCCAGTAGTAGTAGTCCCCCCCTTGTAGTGCCCCCAGTAGTAGTAGTCCCCTTATAGTGCCCCCAGTAGTAGCAGTCCCCAGTAGTAGTAGTCCCCTCCCCCTTGTAGTGCCCCCAGTAGTAGTAGTCCCCCCCCTTGTAGTGCCCCCAGTAGTTGTAGTCCCCCACCCCCCTTGTAATGCCCCCAGTAGTAGTAGTCCCCCCTTTGTAGTGCCCCCAGTAGTGCTAGACCACCCCCCAGTAGACACACGTAATATAAAAAACAAAATAAAAAAACCCACTTACCTGAATCCCCACTCCCGCCGCCACCATCTGCTCCTCCGTCTGTCCTCCCGGCCGGGCCGCACTGCATTATGGGAGAGACATCATATGATGTCATGACGTCTCTCCCATTGCCCACTGCGGGAGCCGGAAGATGGAGCGGCTCCCGCAGTGGGCGCAGCAGCAGCAGCTAATGAGAGTCTGACAGACTCTCATTGGCTGCTGCTTACAACAAACACACAGCTGCCGGAGCCGGCGGCTGTGTGTTTGTCACTTGTGTAGCGCTGACCGAACTCTGTCCGGTCAGCGCTACACTTGCGGTGCAGACTGCACCGGCCCACGGCCCGCATGACGCTGCAGCCCGGGGGGCACATGGCACCCTGCCCCCCGGCCCAGCCCGCCACTGCTAGCAGCCATGCGTAACCCTGGGGTAAGGGTTAAAGTGAGGTATAAAGGACAAATTATAACTCTGAGAATGGGTTACTAAAAACTGATTCAGCAGCGGATGCAATTCTGCAATTTATGAAGATCGGGCGATTATTTGCCATTGCGCATGCATATAAGTCGTACTGTGCACGCATCACGATCGCTTTGCGATTACATACACACATAACAATCATTTGCAAAGTGAATGTCATGTGGTCAGCAATTGGGGGAGCTAACGGGTGTGTGGTTAGGTGAACGCAGGCGCGTCTGACCATTTAAACGGCTATCCATGGGCGTGTATAAATCTGCCATTGCGATTGCTTTTGCAGCATAATATCTCTCTGCGTGCAAGGAGAGCTGCATGGCCGCCCGATCTACATCAATGTTACCGATGTTTATACAGGAATGTGAGGTCGGACGCAGATGAGAAGGCAGCTGTGGGCGTCCCTATGCCCAGGTAAGCTTATCAACTATTCGCATTTTTACGCAGCTGCGTTCTGTACAATATCACAGCTGTGATCGCATTAGCGTCCTCTGCTCAATCAGGCCCTATACGCATATATAGTACTGTATGCGGAAACGAGAGTTATAACCTACATTAATCGTTATAACAGAAAAATGTATATCAAGTTCATGTATCATATGTGTTGACTGAATATAAAAACGACAGCTTTATAATTCATAATTGTACACTCTCCTGAGGTAAGATACAGTGACGTATCTATAATGGGCGCAGTGTGTGTGGGGCACATGGGCCCCCGTGTCCAGGGGGGCCCCGCACCGCACACACTGCACCCATATTATTTTAGACTTACCTGTCCGTGGTCCCACGTCGGGTGTCTGCGCTGCTCAGAACACCGGAAAATGGCCACTGCGGCCATATTTCCGGTGTTCTGCGCATGCACAGTAGACTCCGGGCACATTCTAGTGCCCGGAGTCTACTAAGGCTCCGGTGGCTGGCTAACCGCGTCAGTCGGCTGCCAGCCACCGGGAAGAGAGGAGAGGGCCCCGCACTGGGAGTGCACACGGGCCCCCTCCTCTCTTAAGACCCCCCTGGTAAGATATATTTGGTCATTTATTTATCCAAATATAATATAATTCAGGTATTTACACCAAAATGCCATTTATGAGGTAAACGTTAAATATACTGTAGGGATAAATGTGATGTAAATGTAAGTCAATGTATTGTTGATAAATGGAAACATATGTACCTTGTGCTTGACAGCAGGGCCGGCAACAGAAATCTTGGGGCCCGGTACACTGATATCTCTGGGGCCCCCCTCAACCCCACTCCAGAGGGTGGAAAAAAAATACACACACACATATACAGTACGTACCTCTTAACTGTCCGAATTTCAGCAGGACAGTCCCATTTTAGAGGCACTGTCCTTCTGTCCCACCCACAGGCCGCAATGTCACGCAGGCAGGGGGAAGTTGGGGAGCACACGCTAACACCGCTGCTCTGCATAGCTGAGCAGCGGTGAACGGATGACACGCAGATGCGCACATCATCCATACATACAGGGCTGGCTCTTGAAGAGGCTGGGGAGCTGTACAGTAGCTCCAGGGTTGCTGGGCAAGCCCCCAGCATGGCGAAAACAGGGCATGGCTCACATTTCCAGCGAGGTCACGCACTTTGCCGGTAGGCCACACCCCCTAATTTTGAACGCGCACTTGTGGCGCCAGATGTCACTCTACCTGATTTTTAGAAGTTGGGAGGATATATATATATGTAAATATATACGAGTTATGTCTATAAGATAATGAGACTGTGATTCCAGCTAGTAAACAAAACAGTCAGAACCGGTTCAACCTGCGTACGTAGTAACCTTGGACTTGTCTGAACCTGCAGGACAAGAAGCAACTCTATGACGTTCAGCTGATTGTAAGTCGCCATTTCATTTGGTTGTTTTCTGTAGAGTCCTGAACAAATGCTAAGTTTAAAAGTTGAACAACGCGTCAATTTGACATTTTTTGTAAAATTGCACAAAACACCAACAGAATGTTTTCAAATGCTTATTACGGCCTATGGGAATGAGTTTGAGTGGCTCAAAAGATTCAGCGAGCGACGTGAGAATGTCGAAGATGATGAACGCCCTGGACGACCTTGCACTTTAAGTACCGAAGAAAATGTGGAAAAAATCGGTCAGATTGTTGGAAAAGACCGCCGACTCAGTGCTGAATCTGTGAACATTGACAAAGACACCGCATGGAAAATTTTGCGTGAGGATCTTAACATGACGAAAGTTTGTGCAAAGATGGTCCCAAGGGTTCTCATACCAGAGCAAAAGGAACGTCACAAGGAATGTTGTGTTGACATTCTGCAGCAACTTGACGCAGATCCAAACCTGTTTCATAAAGTAATCACTTGTGATGAGACCTGGATCTTCCAGTATGATCCTGAAACCAAAAGACAGACAATGCACTGGAAAGCACCGTCATCACCAAGAATGAAAGAAGCTCGTCACAGCAAGTCAAAATTCAAAGCAAGGCTCATTGTTTTTTTCTATATCAAGGGTGTAAATTTGCAAGAATGGGTTCCAGAAGGCACAACAGTAACCAGCATTATTATAAGGAAGTTGTGAAAAAGCTGAGAGAGAGTCAGAAAGAAACGGCCGCAACTGTGGAAAAATGATTTCATTCTTCACCAGGACAATGCGCCCGCTCACACAGCACCTTCTGTGACCGACAATCACATTACTACACTTCAACATCCTCCATATTCGCCCGATTTAGCACCTTGCGACTTTTATCTTTTCCCAAAAGTTAAATCAGTGCTTAAAGGGGCACATTCTGAATCAGTTGATGATGTAAAGAAGAAAACGGCAGATATGTTGAAACAAGTAACAGAAATTGATTTGCTCCATCCATGGCGTCCACCAGTGCAAAACAGCGACTACAGCGATGTATTAGTGCAAATGGGGAGTATATTGAAGGGGACAAACATTAAATTTGTAATACCAATAAATAAAGATGAGTTATTTAATCAGTCTCGTTATTTAATAGACATACCTCGTATATATAATATATATATATATATATATATATATGATAAATAATCCCAAATAAATATGCTGTGTTGTTGCTGCTGCTACTTCCAAGTATAAACTATATAGACTAGAGATGCATATAAGCAGAGTGGTTGTTAATCTGTATAAGCAGGTGTGTGTGTGTGTGTGTGTGTGTGTGTGTGTGTATTGTGATGTTGTGGGGTAATTAGCTCGGTAGATTAGGGTCAGTGGTGCAGTGATTAGGTGCAGAATTAGAGGCCACACATTGCGTTCTAGTAAAAATAAATAAACCAGTAAACAGAAATAAAATAATAAACGACCTAGCCCTTTCTTAGGACACTAGCTCACTTCTTGAACCCTCTCTACAGAAGCAGCTAATCTGCATGAAAGTCTCTCACAGTCTCTGAGATTTGTGGTCCTTCCTGCCACATGCAGGACTGGACACTGGCCTCCTGGCTTGGTATAGCTTCCTTAGCTTGTTGGCTGCCGCCTCTCTCACAAGGACAGTGTCAGAGGTATAGGGATCTCCCTGCCTCCTTGCAGGTATGATCCTGACCACCTGGTCTGCTTTACTCACACTGCAGCCCCACCTGGACTGTCTGACTGTGTCCACCAGCAGCCTCACCTGGGCTCTGGTCCTATGGCAGCCATTAAACATCTTCCCACAATGCTTTTGTACTCTGTGTGGGCGGATCTCTCCTGCCACACACAGAATCTTCTGCTCACCAGCACCATCTCTGGTGATACTGCCACAGTATATATATACATCATACATACATATACACATACTTCCAATGCAATATTAAAGTAAAAATAAACTTACTTGCAACAGCACAGTCTGTTCAGTCACTCTGACTCCTGGGTGGGACTGCCATCCAAGTAGGGTGTCTGTAGAAGGAGAGGTGGTGCCTTTGGTATCTGTGCTATAATTGTTTGCACCCGGGGGGCGGCGGTTACTTCCTGCTCCCTGGCTGCAGTGCTCATCTTAGCTCAGCCGTCCTCCTGAGCCGCGGTGGCAGGGAAGAGCCGATGTAGAGATCAGATGACGTGAACCAATTAATGACATCATTATTTTAAGCGGTGAGTCTCATAGAAGCAGAGGAGCCCCACCAAATTGAGCGTTAAGTGCATGTCTGAGTTTAAGGAATCTATAGAAGTATTCCCCAGGGACTAGTTTAAACTCATCTTGAAGTTTTTGAAATGATTTCAGATACCCTTCTCGGTATAATTGCCCAATATATGTCACACCCTACTTTCCCCACACCTCCCCAACTTATAACTCAGAGATCTCAGTAAGCGCCTTTGCAAAAACTAACAGAGTATCTGGGTCTAATCCCCCCCCCCTAGAACCTGTGATGCCAATCTCCAAATCATTACAGCTTGTTTAAACAGGGGGATTCTGACCATGACCAAACTATCACTAAGAAGTAGTTGAACTGGAGACAAACCCATGCCACTCCCAGCCATAATAGAATTAGGCATTAAATCTGCCTGTAATTCTTGGAACCATTCCCACAATTGTGCCAGTAGCGTGACATAATAATATGATTTAAATGAGGGCAGTGCCAGACCACCTGAATCTCTATGTCTAGTCAGTGTATCAGTTTTGATTCGAACTCCTCCGCTAGACCAAATAAAGGAGGAAAGCAGGCCATCAATCTGCTTAAATATTCGCTTCGGGATATATATTGGGGAATGGTGTAGAACATACAATAGTTTCAGTTACAGAACCATTTTAACTGTGTTAACCCGGCCTGTTATAGTGAGTGGTAATTTGCTCCAAACAGAGATTTGAGGTTTAATAAACTCCAGCTGGGGGATGATATTAAGGGGTAAATATTGCAAGGGATCTTTGGAAATCCAAATCCCAAGGTATATGAAAGAGTTTACCCATCGCAATGAGAATTGTAAAAGTGGATCAGTGGGGCCAGGATCTACCAATGGAAGTACGTAGGATTTATCCCAATTTATTTGTAAACCGGAGTATCTATCGAATGTGTCTTTAATCCTTAAAACATGCGGCATGGAAACTGTATATTTTGAGGTAAACAATAAAATGTCATCTGCGTATAACGCAATCTTGTCCACCTCATTTCCCATGGTAAGTCCTAGTATATTTGAGCATGCTCTGATTTTACACGCCAGTGGTTCAATGGCAAGGGCGAATAAGATAGGTGAGAGGGGACAGCCTTGCCTGGTACCCCGGAACAGTGGAAACTGGGAGGAGACAAATCCATTTACCGCAACTCTTGCCACTGGAGCTGAGTACAATAATTTACCCATTTCATATATCTCAGACCAATCCCAAATCTATCCAATGTTTGCTACAAATATTCCCACTCCACTGAATCAAATGCCTTAGCGGCGTCAAGAGACACAATGACAGATGTTAAGTCATCATCACGGGGCATTTGTAAGTGGGTAAACAGGTGTCTGAGACTAATGGCAGTTGACTTGCCTGGCATAATGCCCGTTTGATCTGGGTGAACCAGTTGTATTGTAACTTGGTTAATTCTGGTAGTTAGAATTTTTGCAATTATCTTTACATCAGTGGGTAATAGCGATATGGGCCTGTACGAGTCGGTTCTTGAGGCATCTTTACCAGGCTTGGGTAGAACAATTATTAAAGCCTCTGACATAGAACCCGGAAGCTTGTTATATTCCTATATATTTGATTGAAAAGATTAAGCAGGCAAAGCAAATAAAAGGTTTTATGTTTCTTATACAGCTTGAGGGGGATCTCTCCACCCCTGGGGCCTTTCTGTTGGGAAACTCAATCTCCTCTATGGTTATGGGGGAGTCTAAGAAGTCACGGTCTTCTTGATAAATCGTGGGAGAGATATATCAGCCAAATAGTTTAGAATATCCTGTTCCCCTTCATCTAAATGAGAACTGTACAACTGACGGTAGTATTTAGCGAATTCTTCTGCAATATCTGGTACTTTATTATATACCACTCCATCGGAGTCAATAATTTGGGCTACATTTATGGATGGTCTCACGCCTCTAGCTAGATTGGCCAAATATGATCCAGGTCTATCCCCTGAGGCATGTTGGAGGTGGGAAGAAAATAGCAGTTTAAAGTTTGCTTTATCCTCCAAGCAGTTTTTCCATGCCTTTTGCGCATCTACCCAAACCTGTTTGTTAGATTCGGAGTTATCAGAAAGGTAGGCCAGCTCCAGCGTTCTGCACATTGTCTAAAATTCAAGCTCCTGTTTTTTATAGAATGATTTAAGGCTGGCTACTCTCTGTATCAGTGTACCTCTAAGGAAAGCCTTAAAAGTATCCCACAAGTTGGGTTGAAAAGTGGTTCACTATTTAAATAAAAAAACTCAGACCATGCAGCTTCCAATTCAAGACCAGCACCCATTCGTGTTAGCCAAAATGGATTGAGTTTCCAGAAAGATTGTCCTCTATGGCCTTCTAAATCAATGGTCAGTGAGATAGGGGAGTGGTCAGAAATACAAATAGATAGAGATACAGCGCTAATTGTAGTGGGTCTGTTGATAAGTATAATTAACCAGATGAAGTGTAATTAATATGAAAAAATCACTTAATAATTTTAAATGAATTATAATAATAAAAATTAAATGAATATAAATATAAAACTGCGTACATATAAAAACATGCAGGCCAATCTGTGGTACAACTACCCCTGTATATATGAGATACTGTTATTGGATATAATGTCAGTAACTTGGAGCTCTGAGACTCCTTTCAGGAACAAATGTGGCAAAGTACTTTAACTTCCCAATATGGATTAGTCTCCACCAACTCACGATAAATAGGGATCCAGATATTTCCAAGACATCATTGTGTCAATATAATGTCCCTTGGAGTGGTGAAACAGAAGAATATCCAGAAAGGTTTCTTTGGGAACAGCTGTAAGGTCCGTCCGACGCTTGATAATTACCCAAACAAGAGACTTTTATGGTCCACAAAGTATATTCCAAAGTGATGACTGACAGCAATAAATGGAATCCAAAATGTATCTTCTTAAAGGATGGGGTGTTGAGTCTACTGACGCGTTTCGCTGGGTAACCCCCAGCTTTATCAAAGGTGCTTCTATGTCTGAGTTAAAATGACCGAAGGATTGTGCCTGACACCCTGCTGCTCCCTCCTGCAGTGGGGAGTGACTGACTGGACACGTGTCTCACCACAAAGGGCTTGTTCACCATACAGGTCAGAAATGCCCATAGTTTGGTAGTGGATCCTCTGTATACAGGACATAATGTTTGGTGTTACCAAGGCCAGGCCAACTCTAGAAAATGATCTGTGAGTAGAGGAGAAGTATGAGTATTGAATTTCATGTGGGTGTCTAAGTCTCCATGCATCTAATAAGCCCATCTCACTCACCATGCTTGCAAACCCAGTCCCCCGGTCTCTACCAGCCTGACCCGTGCCAACATGTCTGCCTAATGACAAATTCAATACGCTATTGAAATCACCGGCACATATTATTGGTAATCCTGGGAACATAAGCATAAACTCAGTCGCCTTTTTAAGAACTTCATGCAAATACTGGGGAGGGACATACACCGCCAGGAGCAATAATGATTGAGAATGTATTCTGCATTTTAGAAAAACATATCTGCCCCCTGAATCAGTTTGTAGCTGGTCTAACACAAAGGGAACTGACTTACGAACTAATATCGAAACCCCCCAAGACATTGATGTGTGCGTTGTGTGATACGCCCAGCCCACCCAAGGTTTTTTTTAATGACATCAATCGTCCACCAACTAAATGCGTCTCTAGTAGGCAAATAATATATGATGCGTATTGTTTAATCTGTCTAATGACCAGTGATCGCTTGATTTTGTCATTTAACCCTCTAACATTCCAAACTAAAAAATTAACATTTAGTGATGCCATTTTAAAGTATTATAGTATTTTTGTATTGAAGAGACCTCGCGTCCAGCCCTCAAGTGATACAAACTTTGCCATTTCTGAAGGATACAAAACCAAAACAGCACAAAAACCTCCCAACAATATGCAATCTTCATCCACCCCCCACCCTGAATACCAACCCGAACTGTGACATCCCTCATCCCAAAGCAAGAAACCCTCCCCTCACTCCCTACGCCTTATATTAATTAACTAAGGTAACTTATACCTCTACCTCACTAACTATACAATGTAATAAAGGCGAAATATGTAATGGCTCTAAGGCATAACACAAGTGAGGTCCCCAGGTCTATAGGTGTGTAACCCGGGACTGCAGGAAAATGAACTCTGCACTAGAAATTATTCTCTGTAGCATTGGTTTATATGCACACATCTTAATCCACATTATATAATAACATACAAAAAACTGGAATTAGCATGTTATGTGTTTTGGCAATACATACAACATTACACTCATTTAGATTCATATAACATTAGAGTCATTAGACTCAGCCCGCACCATCTGTATGGGCAGCACAGACGGTGTAGTGGTTAGCGTTACTGCCTCACAGCACTGAGGTCATGGGTTCAATTCCCACCATGGCCCTAACTGTGTGGAGTTTGTATATTCTCCCTGTGCTTGTGTGGGTTTCCTCCGGGTGCTCCACTGGTGCAGGGACTGATGTGACCCGTAGTGTGTATGTGTGTGTACGTGATGGGGAATATAGATTGTAAGCTCCACTGGTGCAGAGACTGATGTGAATGGCCAACTATTCTCTGTAAAGCGCTGCGGAATATGTGTGCGCTATATAAATAACTGGTAATAAATAAATAATAAATACTTGTCAAATCTCAGTATACGTACGAGCTTTTGATAATTGTGTAGACTCATAAGATCTTGCAAACATAAAGGAGATATGTAAGGCTCAGTCTTGAGCTAACGGGAGTCTCGCCGGCCTACGCCGGTCTAGCCATAGCGCCGCGTCTCGTGGGCATGCAAAGAATTTTGTTTCTCCATCAGCAACCACCCTCAATCATGGCATACGATATGTTGAGATCCCTCAGACACCTTTTAATAGTTGAGAACTGAGCTCTCTCTTTCTGAATCTCTATGGCAAAGTCTGGAAACACGGAAATCCGGTATCCATTCCACTGCAGGGGGCCATTGTATGGGCCAAATGGAGGATAACATCCCGATCTCTGTAGTGAAGGAGCTTTGCATGGAGGGTGCGAAGTGGGGCCCCAGGAGGCAAAGGCCTAAAAGGAATACGGTGGGTGGTTTCCACTGTAAAGTATGGTGAAAAGGAATCTTTACCATAAGCATCGATCAGCCATTTTTCAATAAATTGTTCTGGACTATTGCCCTCTTCCTTCTCCGGCAGTCCCACGAACCTCACATTGTTTCTTCTCAACCGACCCTCCATGTCTGATAGCTTTTTCTGGACCGCTGACATCTGTGCATCTAGGGATCCGACTCTGACACCTAGGGGTGTTATTTCATCTTCTAAGGTAGACGTGCAGGTTTCAAGCTCACCCACTCGTTCTCTGACACACTGCAAATCGTGATGTATCAATGATAGGTCCGATTGGACTGTGCCAATTTTATCAGAGAGTCTGGTTTCACCTGCCGTAACTGCATCAATAACCGGTTGCATCGCAATATCTGTAGTTGAGTCTGCAGACTCAGCGGGCGAAACAGGAGGAGATTAACTGCCATCAGCAGCAGTTTTAGATTGAGCACCAGCCTCTGGCGCATTGTACTAATTCTGCAGCCACAGCTGGATGATACTGATGCTTCACCATATTTATATGCAGATAGTACAGTACGCACAGGTATGCACTTATGCACAGACAGGGCACAGGTATGCACTTATGCACAGACAGGGCACAGGTATGCACTTATGCACAGACAGGGCACAGGTATGCACTTATGCACAGACAGGGCACAGGTATGCACATATGCACAGACAGGGCACAGGTATGCACTTATGCACAGACAGGGCACAGGTATGCACTTATGCACAGACAGGGCACAGGTATACACAGAGGGCACAGGTATGCACATATGCACAGACAGGGCACAGGTATGCACGTATGCACAGACAGGGCACAGGTATGCACTTATGCACAGACAGGGCACAGGTATGCACTTATGCACAGACAGGGTACAGGTATGCACGTATGCACAGACAGGGCACAGGTATGCACAGAGGACACATTTAAGCACTTATGCACAGAGGGCACAGGTATGCACTTGGGCACAGAGGGCACAGGTATGCACATATGCACAGACAGGGCACAGGTATGCACAGAGGACACTTAAGCACTTATGCACAGAGGGCACAGGTATGCACTTATGCACAGAGGGCACAGGTATGCACATATGCACAGACAGGGCACAGGAATGCACTTATGCACAGACAGGGCACAGGTATGCACTTATGCACAGACAGGGTAAAGGTATGCACGTATGCACAGACAGGGCACAGGTATGCACAGAGGACACATTTAAGCACTTATGCACAGAGGGCACAGGTATGCACTTGTGCACAGGGGGCACAGATATGCACATATGCACAGACAGGGCACAGGTATGCACTTATGCACAGAAAGGGCACAGGTATGCACTTATGCACAGACAGGTCACAGGTATGCACTTATGCACAGACAGGGCACAGGTATGCACAGAGGGCACAGGTATGCACTTATGCACAGACAGGGTACAGGTATGCACTTATGCACAGACAGGGCACAGGTATGCTCGTATGCACAGACAGGGCACAGGTATGCACTTATGCACAGACAGGGCACAGGTGTGCACATATTCACAGACAGGGCACAGGTATGCACTTATGCACAGACAGGGCACAGGTATGCACTTATGCATAGAGGGTACAGGTATACACTTATGCACAGACAGGGCACAGGTATGCACATAAGCACAGACAGGGCACAGGTATGCACATATGCACAGACAGGGCACAGGTATGCACTTATGCACAGACAGGGCACAGGTATGCACATATGCACAGACAGGGGACAGGTATGCACATATGCACAGACAGGGCACAGGTATGCACTTATGCACAGACAGGGCACAGGTATGCACTTATGCACAGACAGGGTACAGGTATGCACATAAGCACAGACAGGGCACAGGCATGCACTTATGCACAGACAGGGCACAGGTATGCACTTATGCACAGACAGGGTAAAGGTATGCACGTATGCACAGACAGGGCACAGGTATGCACAGAGGACACATTTAAGCACTTATGCACAGAGGGCACAGGTATGCACTTGTGCACAGAGGGCACAGATATGCACATATGCACAGACAGGGCACAGGTATGCACTTATGCACAGAAAGGGCACAGGTATTCACCTACGCACAGACAGGTCACAGGTATGCACTTATGCACAGACAGGGCACAGGTATGCACAGAGGGCACAGGTATGCACTTATGCACAGACAGGGCACAGGTATGCACTTATGCACAGACAGGGCACAGGTATGCACTTATGCACAGACAGGGCACAGGTATGCACATACGCACAGACAGGGCACAGGTATGCACGTATGCACAGACAGGGCACAGGTATGCACGTATGCACAGAGGGCACAGGTATGCACTTATGCACAGACAGGGCACAGGTATGCCCTTATGCACAGACAGGGCACAGGTATGCCCTTATGCACAGACAGGGCACAGGTATGCCCGTATGCACAGACAGGGCACAGGTATGCCCTTATGCACAGACAGGGCACAGGTATGTACGTATGCACAGACAGGGCACAGGTATGCACTTATGCACAGACAGGGCAAAGGTATGCACTTATGCACAGACAGGGCACTGGTATGCACTTATGCACAGACAGGGCACAGGTATGCTCTTATGCACAGACAGGGCACAGGTATGCACTTATGCACAGACAGGGCACAGGTATGCACTTATTCACAGACAGGGCACAGGTATGCACTTATGCACAGACAGGGCACAGGTATGCACTTATGCACAGACAGGGCACAGGTATGCACAGAGGGCCAGGTATGCACTTATGCACAGACAGGGCACAGGTATGCACTTATGCACAGACAGGGCACAGGTATGCACTTATGCACAGACAGGGCACAGGTATACACATATACACAGACAGGGCGCTGGTATGCACTTATGCACAGACAGGGAACAGGTATGCACTTATGCACAGACAGGGCACAGGTATACACATATACACAGACAGGGCGCTGGTATGCACTTATGCACAGACAGGGCGCAGGTATGCACATATGCACAGACAGGGTGCAGGTATGCACGTATGCACAGACAGGTCGCAGGTATGCACTTATGCACAGACGGGACAGGTATGCACATATGCACAGACAGGGCACAGGTATGCACTTATGCACAGACAGGGCACAGGTATGCACTTATGCACAGACAGGGTACAGGTATGCACATAAGCACAGACAGGGCACAGGCATGCACTTATGCACAGACAGAGCACAGGGATGCAATTATGCACATACAGGGCACAGGCATGCACATAAGCACAGACAGGGCACAGGCATGCACTTATGCACAGACAGGGCACAGGGATGCAATTATGCACAGACAGGGCACAGGTATGCACTTATGCACAGACAGGGCACAGGTATGCACGTATGCACAGACAGGGCACAGGTATGCACTTATGCACAGACAGGGCACAGGTATGCACTTATGCACAGACAGGGCACAGGTATGCACATACGCACAGACAGGGCACATGTATGCACGTATGCACAGACAGGGCACAGGTATGCACGTATGCACAGAGGGCACAGGTATGCACTTATGCACAGACAGGGCACAGGTATGCTCTTATGCACAGACAGGGCACAGGTATGGCACAGACAGGGCACAGGTATGCCCGTATGCACAGACAGGGCACAGGTATGCCCTTATGCACAGACAGGGCACAGGTATGTACGTATGCACAGACAGGGCACAGGTATGCACTTATGCACAGACAGGGCAAAGGTATGCACTTATGCACAGACAGGGCACTGGTATGCACTTATGCACAGACAGGGCACAGGTATGCTCTTATGCACAGACAGGGCACAGGTATGCACTTATGCACAGACAGGGCACAGGTATGCACTTATTCACAGACAGGGCACAGGTATGCACTTATGCACAAACAGGGCACAGGTATGCACTTATGCACAGACAGGGCACAGGTATGCACAGAGGGCCAGGTATGCACTTATGCACAGACAGGGCACAGGTATGCACTTATGCACAGACAGGGCACAGGTATGCACTTATGCACAGACAGGGCACAGGTATGCACTTATACACAGACAGGGCACAGGTATACACATATACACAGACAGGGCGCTGGTATGCACATATGCACAGACAGGGTGCAGGTATGCACGTATGCACAGACAGGTCGCAGGTATGCACTTATGCACAGACAGGGTGCAGGTATGCACGTATGCACAGACAGGTCGCAGGTATGCACTTAAGCACAGACAGGGCACAGGTATGCACTTATGCACAGACAGGGCACAGGTATACACATATACACAGACAGGGCGCTGGTATGCACTTATGCACAGACAGGGCGCAGGTATGCACATATGCACAGACAGGGTGCAGGTATGCACGTATGCACAGACAGGTCGCAGGTATGCACTTATGCACAGACAGGGTGCAGGTATGCACATATGCACAGACAGGTCGCAGGTATGCACTTATGCACAGACAGGGCGCAGGTATGCACTTATGCACAGACAGGGCGCAGGTATGCACTTATGCACAGACAGGGTGCAGGTATGCACATAAGCACAGACAGGGCACAGGCATGCACTTATGCACAGACAGAGTACAGGTATGCACGTATGCACAGACAGGGCACAGGTATGCACTTATGCACAGACAGAGTACAGGTATGCACGTATGCACAGACAGGTCACAGGTATGCACTTATGCACAGACAGGGCACAGGTATGCACTTATGCACAGACAGGGCACAGGTATGCACTTATGCACAGACAGGGTACAGGTATGCACATAAGCACAGACAGGGCACAGGCAGGCACTTATGCACAGACAGGGCACAGGGATGCACTTATGCACAGACAGGGTAAAGGTATGCACGTATGCACAGACAGGGCACAGGTATGCACAGAGGACACATTTAAGCACTTATGCACAGAGGGCACAGGTATGCACTTGTGCACAGGGGGCACAGATATGCACATATGCACAGACAGGGCACAGGTATGCAAATATGCACAGAAAGGGCACAGGTATGCACTTATGCACAGACAGGTCACAGGTATGCACTTATGCACAGACAGGGCACAGGTATGCACAGAGGGCACAGGTATGCACTTATGCACAGACAGGGTACAGGTATGCACTTATGCACAGACAGGGCACAGGTATGCTCGTATGCACAGACAGGGCACAGGTATGCACTTATGCACAGACAGGGCACAGGTGTGCACATATTCACAGACAGGGCACAGGTATGCACTTATGCACAGACAGGGCACAGGTATGCACTTATGCATAGAGGGTACAGGTATACACTTATGCACAGACAGGGCACAGGTATGCACATAAGCACAGACAGGGCACAGGTATGCACATATGCACAGACAGGGCACAGGTATGCACTTATGCACAGACAGGGCACAGGTATGCACATATGCACAGACAGGGGACAGGTATGCACATATGCACAGACAGGGCACAGGTATGCACTTATGCACAGACAGGGCACAGGTATGCACTTATGCACAGACAGGGTACAGGTATGCACATAAGCACAGACAGGGCACAGGCATGCACTTATGCACAGACAGGGCACAGGTATGCACTTATGCACAGACAGGGTAAAGGTATGCACGTATGCACAGACAGGGCACAGGTATGCACAGAGGACACATTTAAGCACTTATGCACAGAGGGCACAGGTATGCACTTGTGCACAGAGGGCACAGATATGCACATATGCACAGACAGGGCACAGGTATGCACTTATGCACAGAAAGGACACAGGTATTCACCTATGCACAGACAGGTCACAGGTATGCACTTATGCACAGACAGGGCACAGGTATGCACAGAGGGCACAGGTATGCACTTATGCACAGACAGGGTACAGGTATGCATTTATGCATAGACAGGGCACAGGTATGCTTGTATGCACAGACAGGGCACAGGTATGCACTTATGCACAGACAGGGCACAGGTGTGCACATATTCACAGACAGGGCACAGGTATGCACTTATGCACAGACAGGGCACAGGTATGCACTTATGCATAGAGGGTACAGATATACACTTATGCACAGACAGGGCACAGGTATGCACATAAGCACAGACAGGGCAAAGGTATGCACATATGCACAGACAGGGCACAGGTATGCACTTATGCACAGACAGGGCACAGGTATGCACATATGCACAGACAGGGGACAGGTATGCACATATGCACAGACAGGGCACAGGTATGCACTTATGCACAGACAGGGCACAGGTATGCACTTATGCACAGACAGGGTACAGGTATGCACATAAGCACAGACAGGGCACAGGCATGCACTTATGCACAGACAGGGCACAGGGATGCAATTATGCACATACAGGGCACAGGCATGCACATAAGCACAGACAGGGCACAGGCATGCACTTATGCACAGACAGGGCACAGGGATGCAATTATGCACAGACAGGGCACAGGTATGCACTTATGCACAGACAGGGCACAGGTATGCACGTATGCACAGACAGGGCACAGGTATGCACGTATGCACAGACAGGGCACAGGTATGCACTTATGCACAGACAGGGCACAGGTATGCACATACGCACAGACAGGGCACAGGTATGCACGTATGCACAGACAGGGCACAGGTATGCACGTATGCACAGAGGGCACAGGTATGCACTTATGCACAGACAGGGCACAGGTATGCCCTTATGCACAGACAGGGCACAGGTATGCCCGTATGCACAGACAGGGCACAGGTATGCCCTTATGCACAGACAGGGCACAGGTATGTACGTATGCACAGACAGGGCACAGGTATGCACTTATGCACAGACAGGGCAAAGGTATGCACTTATGCACAGACAGGGCACTGGTATGCACTTATGCACAGACAGGGCACAGGTATGCTCTTATGCACAGACAGGGCACAGGTATGCACTTATGCACAGACAGGGCACAGGTATGCACTTATTCACAGACAGGGCACAGGTATGCACTTATGCACAGACAGGGCACAGGTATGCACTTATTCACAGACAGGGCACAGGTATGCACTTATTCACAGACAGGGCCCAGGTATGCACTTATGCACAGACAGGGCACAGGTATGCACTTATGCACAGACAGGGCACAGGTATGCACAGAGGGCCAGGTATGCACTTATGCACAGACAGGGCACAGGTATGCACTTATGCACAGACAGGGCACAGGTATGCACTTATGCACAGACAGGGCACAGGTATACACATATACACAGACAGGGCGCTGGTATGCACTTATGCACAGACAGGGCACAGGTATGCACTTATGCACAGACAGGGCACAGGTATACACATATACACAGACAGGGCGCTGGTATGCACTTATGCACAGACAGGGCACAGGTATGCACATATGCACAGACAGGGTGCAGGTATGCACGTATGCACAGACAGGTCGCAGGTATGCACTTATGCACAGACAGGGTGCAGGTATGCACGTATGCACAGACAGGGCACAGGTATGCACTTATGCACAGACAGGGCACAGGTATACACATATACACAGACAGGGCGCTGGTATGCACTTATGCACAGACAGGGCGCAGGTATGCACATATGCACAGACAGGGTGCAGGTATGCACGTATGCACAGACAGGTCGCAGGTATGCACTTATGCACAGACAGGGTGCAGGTATGCACGTATGCACAGACAGGTCGCAGGTATGCACTTTTGCACAGACAGGGCGCAGGTATGCACTTATGCACAGACAGGGCGCAGGTATGCACTTATGCACAGACAGGGTGCAGGTATGCACATAAGCACAGACAGGGCACAGGCATGCACTTATGCACAGACAGAGTACAGGTATGCACGTATGCACAGACAGGGCACAGGTATGCACTTATGCACAGACAGAGTACAGATATGCACGTATGCACAGACAGGTCACAGGTATGCACTTATGCACAGACAGGGCAGAGGTATGCACTTATGCACAGACAGGGCACAAGTATGCACTTATGCACAGACAGGGTACAGGTATGCACATAAGCACAGACAGGGCACAGGCAGGCACTTATGCACAGACAGGGCACAGGGATGCAATTATGCACATACAGGGCACAGGCATGCACATAAGCACAGACAGGGCACAGGCATGCACTTATGCACAGACAGGGCACAGGGATGCAATTATGCACAGACAGGGCACAGGTATGCACTTATGCACAGACAGGGCACAGGTATGCACGTATGCACAGACAGGGCACAGGTATGCACGTATGCACAGACAGGGCACAGGTATGCACTTATGCACAGACAGGGCACAGGTATGCACTTATGCACAGACAGGGCACAGGTATGCACATATGCACAGACAGGGCACAGGTATGCACGTATGCACAGACAGGGCACAGGTATGCACTTATGCACAGACAGGGCACAGGTATGCCCTTATGCACAGACAGGGCACAGGTATGCCCGTATGCACAGACAGGGCACAGGTATGCCCTTATGCACAGACAGGGCACAGGTATGTACGTATGCACAGACAGGGCACAGGTATGCACTTATGCACAGACAGGGCAAAGGTATGCACTTATGCACAGACAGGGCACAGGTATGCACTTATGCACAGACAGGGCACAGGTATGCACTTATGCACAGACAGGGCACAGGTATGCACTTATGCACAGACAGGGCACAGGTATGCACTTATGCACAGACAGGGCACAGGTATGCACTTATGCACAGACAGGGCACAGGTATGCACAGAGGGCACAGGCATGAACTTATGCACAGACAGGGCACAGGTATTCACTTATGCACAGACAGGGCACAGGTATGCACTTATGCACAGACAGGGCACAGGTATACACATATACACAGAAAGGGCGCAGGTATGCACTTATGTACAGACAGGGCGCAGGTATGCACTTATGCACAGACAGGGCGCAGGTATGCACATATGCACAGACAGGGCACAGGTATGCACTTATGCACAGACAGGGCACAGGTATGCACTTATGCACAGACAGGGCACAGGTATGCACATATGCACAGACAGGGCACAGGTATGCACTTATGCACAGACAGGGCACAGGTATGCACATATGCACAGACAGGGCACAGGTATGCACTTATGCACAGACGGCACAGGTATGCACATATGCACAGACAGGGCACAGGTATGCACTTATGCACAGACAGGGCACAGGTATGCACAGACAGGGCACAGGGATCCACAAATGCACAGACAGGGCACAGGTATGCACGTATGCACAGACAGGGCACAGGAATGCACGTATGCACAGACAGGGCACAGGTATGCACTTATGCACAGACAGGCCATAGGTATGCACAGAGGGCACAGGTATGCACATGTGCACAGACAGGGCACAGGTATGCACAGAGGGCACAGACAGGGCACAGGTATGCACATATGCACAGACAGGGCACAGGTATGCACATATGCACAGACAGGGCACAAGTATGCACTTATGCACAGACGGGGCACAGGTGTGCACATATGTACAGACAGGGCACAGGTGTGCACTTATGCACAGACAGGGCACAGGTGTGCACGTATGTACAGAGGGCACAAGTATGCACTTATGCACAGACAGGGCACTGGTATGCACTTATGCACAGACAGGGCACAGGTATGCACTTATTCACAGATAGGGCACAGATATGCACTCATGCACAGACAGGGCACAGGTATGCACTTATGCACAGACAGGGCACAGGTATGCACAGAGGGCACAGGTATGCACTTATGCACAGACAGGGCACAGGTATGCATGTATGCACAGACAGGGCACAGGATGCAGTTATGCACAGACAGGGCACAGGTATGCACATATGCACAGACAGGGCACAGGTATGCACTTATGCTCAGACAGGGCACAGGTATGCACTTATGCACAGACATGGCACAGATATTTACATATCCACAGACAGGGCACGGGTATGCACTTATGCACAGACAGGGCACAGATATGCACATAAGCACAGACAGGGCACAGGTATGCACATATGCACAGACAGGGCACAGGTATGCACTTATGCACAGACAGGGCACATGTATGCACGTATGCACAGACAGGGCACAGGTATGCACATATGCACAGACAGGGCACAGGTATGCACATATGCACAGACAAGGCACAGGTATGCACAAACAGGGCACAGGTATGCACAGAGGGCACAGGTATGCACATATGCACAGACAGGGCACAGGTACAAACTTATGCACAGACAGGGCACAGGTATGCACAAACAGGGCACAGGTATGCACAGAGGGCACAGGTATGCACATATGCACAGACAGGGCACAGGTATGCACGTATGCACAGACAGGGCACAGGTATGCACAGAGGGAACAGGTAAGCACTTATGCACAAAGGGCACAGGTATGCACATATGCACAGAGGGCACAGGTATGCACATATGCAGAGACAGGGCACATGTATGCACTTATGCTCAGACAGGGTACAGGTATGAACTTATGCACAGACAGGGCACAGGTATGCACTTATGCACAGACAGGGCACAGGTATGCACTTATGCACAGACAGGGCACAGGTATACACAGAGGGCACAGGTATGCACATATGCACAGACAGAGCACAGGTATGCATGTATGCACAGACAGGACACAGGTATGCACAGAGGGCACAGGTATGCACTTATGCACAGAGGGCAACGGTATGCACTTATGCACAGAGGGCACAGGTATGCACTTATGCACAGAGGGCACAGGTATGCAATTATGCACAGACAGGGTACAGGTATGCACAGACAGGGCACAGGTATGCAATTATGCACAGACAGAGTACAGGTATGCATGTATGCACAGACATGGCACAGGTATGCACTTATGCACAGACAGAGTACAGGTATGCACGTATGCACAGACAGGTCACAGGTATGCACTTATGCACAGACAGGGCACAGGTATGCACATATGCACAGACAGGGCACAGGAATGCACATATGCACAGACAGGGCACAGGTATGCACAGAGGGCACAGGTATGCACTTATGCACAGACAGGTCACAGGTATGCACTTATGCACAGACAGGGCACAGGTATGCACTTATGCACAGACAGGGCACAGGTATGCACAGAGGGCACAGGTATGCACAGAGGGCACAGGTATGCACTTATGCACAGACAGGGTACAGGTATGCACTTATGCACAGACAGGGCACAGGTATGCACGTATGCACAGACAGGGCACTGGTATGCACTTATGCACAGAAAGGGCAGAGGTATGCACGTATGCACAGACAGGGCACAGGTATGCACTTATGCACAGACAGGGCACAGGTATGCACTTATGGACAGACAGGGCACAGGTATGCACTTATGTACAGACAGGGCACAGGGATCCAATTATGCACATACAGGGCACAGGTATGCACTTATGAACAGACAGGGCACAGGTATGCACTTGTGCACAGACAGGGCACAGGTATGCAATTGTGCACAGACAGGGCACAGGTATGCACTTATGCACAGACAGGGCACAGGTATGCACGCATGCACAGACAGGGCACAGATATGCACGTATGCACAGACAGGGCACAGGTATGCACTTATGCACAGGCAGGGCAAAGGTATGCACGTATGCACAGAGGGCACAGGTCTGCACTTATGCACAGACAGGGCACAGGTATGCAGAGACAGTGCACAGGTATGCACAGAGGGCACAGGTATGCACTTATGCACAGAGGGCACAGGTATGCACACATGCACAGACAGGGCACAGGTATGCACTTATGCACAGACAGGGTACAGGTATGCACATAAGCACAGACAGGGCACAGGCAGGCACTTATGCACAGACAGGGCACAGGGATGCACTTATGCACAGACAGGGTAAAGGTATGCACGTATGCACAGACAGGGCACAGGTATGCACAGAGGACACATTTAAGCACTTATGCACAGAGGGCACAGGTATGCACTTGTGCACAGGGGGCACAGATATGCACATATGCACAGACAGGGCACAGGTATGCAAATATGCACAGAAAGGGCACAGGTATGCACTTATGCACAGACAGGTCACAGGTATGCACTTATGCACAGACAGGGCACAGGTATGCACAGAGGGCACAGGTATGCACTTATGCACAGACAGGGTACAGGTATGCACTTATGCACAGACAGGGCACAGGTATGCTCGTATGCACAGACAGGGCACAGGTATGCACTTATGCACAGACAGGGCACAGGTGTGCACATATTCACAGACAGGGCACAGGTATGCACTTATGCACAGACAGGGCACAGGTATGCACTTATGCATAGAGGGTACAGGTATACACTTATGCACAGACAGGGCACAGGTATGCACATAAGCACAGACAGGGCACAGGTATGCACATATGCACAGACAGGGCACAGGTATGCACTTATGCACAGACAGGGCACAGGTATGCACATATGCACAGACAGGGGACAGGTATGCACATATGCACAGACAGGGCACAGGTATGCACTTATGCACAGACAGGGCACAGGTATGCACTTATGCACAGACAGGGTACAGGTATGCACATAAGCACAGACAGGGCACAGGCATGCACTTATGCACAGACAGGGCACAGGTATGCACTTATGCACAGACAGGGTAAAGGTATGCACGTATGCACAGACAGGGCACAGGTATGCACAGAGGACACATTTAAGCACTTATGCACAGAGGGCACAGGTATGCACTTGTGCACAGAGGGCACAGATATGCACATATGCACAGACAGGGCACAGATATGCACTTATGCACAGAAAGGACACAGGTATTCACCTATGCACAGACAGGTCACAGGTATGCACTTATGCACAGACAGGGCACAGGTATGCACAGAGGGCACAGGTATGCACTTATGCACAGACAGGGTACAGGTATGCATTTATGCATAGACAGGGCACAGGTATGCTTGTATGCACAGACAGGGCACAGGTATGCACTTATGCACAGACAGGGCACAGGTGTGCACATATTCACAGATAGGGCACAGGTATGCACTTATGCACAGACAGGGCACAGGTATGCACTTATGCATAGAGGGTACAGATATACACTTATGCACAGACAGGGCACAGGTATGCACATAAGCACAGACAGGGCAAAGGTATGCACATATGCACAGACAGGGCACAGGTATGCACTTATGCACAGACAGGGCACAGGTATGCACATATGCACAGACAGGGGACAGGTATGCACATATGCACAGACAGGGCACAGGTATGCACTTATGCACAGACAGGGCACAGGTATGCACTTATGCACAGACAGGGTACAGGTATGCACATAAGCACAGACAGGGCACAGGCATGCACTTATGCACAGACAGGGCACAGGGATGCAATTATGCACATACAGGGCACAGGCATGCACATAAGCACAGACAGGGCACAGGCATGCACTTATGCACAGACAGGGCACAGGGATGCAATTATGCACAGACAGGGCACAGGTATGCACTTATGCACAGACAGGGCACAGGTATGCACGTATGCACAGACAGGGCACAGGTATGCACGTATGCACAGACAGGGCACAGGTATGCACTTATGCACAGACAGGGCACAGGTATGCACATACGCACAGACAGGGCACAGGTATGCACGTATGCACAGACAGGGCACAGGTATGCACGTATGCACAGAGGGCACAGGTATGCACTTATGCACAGACAGGGCACAGGTATGCCCTTATGCACAGACAGGGCACAGGTATGCCCGTATGCACAGACAGGGCACAGGTATGCCCTTATGCACAGACAGGGCACAGGTATGTACGTATGCACAGACAGGGCACAGGTATGCACTTATGCACAGACAGGGCAAAGGTATGCACTTATGCACAGACAGGGCACTGGTATGCACTTATGCACAGACAGGGCACAGGTATGCTCTTATGCACAGACAGGGCACAGGTATGCACTTATGCACAGACAGGGCACAGGTATGCACTTATTCACAGACAGGGCACAGGTATGCACTTATGCACAGACAGGGCACAGGTATGCACTTATTCACAGACAGGGCACAGGTATGCACTTATTCACAGACAGGGCACAGGTATGCACTTATGCACAGACAGGGCACAGGTATGCACTTATGCACAGACAGGGCACAGGTATGCACAGAGGGCCAGGTATGCACTTATGCACAGACAGGGCACAGGTATGCACTTATGCACAGACAGGGCACAGGTATGCACTTATGCACAGACAGGGCACAGGTATACACATATACACAGACAGGGCGCTGGTATGCACTTATGCACAGACAGGGCACAGGTATGCACTTATGCACAGACAGGGCACAGGTATACACATATACACAGACAGGGCGCTGGTATGCACTTATGCACAGACAGGGCGCAGGTATGCACATATGCACAGACAGGGTGCAGGTATGCACGTATGCACAGACAGGTCGCAGGTATGCACTTATGCACAGACAGGGTGCAGGTATGCACGTATGCACAGACAGGTCGCAGGTATGCACTTTTGCACAGACAGGGCGCAGGTATGCACTTATGCACAGACAGGGCGCAGGTATGCACTTATGCACAGACAGGGTGCAGGTATGCACATAAGCACAGACAGGGCACAGGCATGCACTTATGCACAGACAGAGTACAGGTATGCACGTATGCACAGACAGGGCACAGGTATGCACTTATGCACAGACAGAGTACAGATATGCACGTATGCACAGACAGGTCACAGGTATGCACTTATGCACAGACAGGGCAGAGGTATGCACTTATGCACAGACAGGGCACAAGTATGCACTTATGCACAGACAGGGTACAGGTATGCACATAAGCACAGACAGGGCACAGGCAGGCACTTATGCACAGACAGGGCACAGGGATGCAATTATGCACATACAGGGCACAGGCATGCACATAAGCACAGACAGGGCACAGGCATGCACTTATGCACAGACAGGGCACAGGTATACACATATACACAGACAGGGCGCTGGTATGCACTTATGCACAGACAGGGCGCAGGTATGCACATATGCACAGACAGGGTGCAGGTATGCACGTATGCACAGACAGGTCGCAGGTATGCACTTATGCACAGACAGGGTGCAGGTATGCACGTATGCACAGACAGGTCGCAGGTATGCACTTAAGCACAGACAGGGCACAGGTATGCACTTATGCACAGACAGGGCACAGGTATACACATATACACAGACAGGGCGCTGGTATGCACTTATGCACAGACAGGGCGCAGGTATGCACATATGCACAGACAGGGTGCAGGTATGCACGTATGCACAGACAGGTCGCAGGTATGCACTTATGCACAGACAGGGTGCAGGTATGCACGTATGCACAGACAGGTCGCAGGTATGCACTTTTGCACAGACAGGGCGCAGGTATGCACTTATGCACAGACAGGGTGCAGGTATGCACTTATGCACAGACAGGGTGCAGGTATGCACATAAGCACAGACAGGGCACAGGCATGCACTTATGCACAGACAGAGTACAGGTATGCACGTATGCACAGACAGGGCACAGGTATGCACTTATGCACAGACAGAGTACAGATATGCACGTATGCACAGACAGGTCACAGGTATGCACTTATGCACAGACAGGGCAGAGGTATGCACTTATGCACAGACAGGGCACAAGTATGCACTTATGCACAGACAGGGTACAGGTATGCACATAAGCACAGACAGGGCACAGGCAGGCACTTATGCACAGACAGGGCACAGGGATGCAATTATGCACATACAGGGCACAGGCATGCACATAAGCACAGACAGGGCACAGGCATGCACTTATGCACAGACAGGGCACAGGGATGCAATTATGCACAGACAGGGCACAGGTATGCACTTATGCACAGACAGGGCACAGGTATGCACGTATGCACAGACAGGGCACAGGTATGCACGTATGCACAGACAGGGCACAGGTATGCACTTATGCACAGACAGGGCACAGGTATGCACTTATGCACAGACAGGGCACAGGTATGCACATATGCACAGACAGGGCACAGGTATGCACGTATGCACAGACAGGGCACAGGTATGCACTTATGCACAGACAGGGCACAGGTATGCCCTTATGCACAGACAGGGCACAGGTATGCCCGTATGCACAGACAGGGCACAGGTATGCCCTTATGCACAGACAGGGCACAGGTATGTACGTATGCACAGACAGGGCACAGGTATGCACTTATGCACAGACAGGGCAAAGGTATGCACTTATGCACAGACAGGGCACAGGTATGCACTTATGCACAGACAGGGCACAGGTATGCACTTATGCACAGACAGGGCACAGGTATGCACTTATGCACAGACAGGGCACAGGTATGCACTTATGCACAGACAGGGCACAGGTATGCACTTATGCACAGACAGGGCACAGGTATGCACAGAGGGCACAGGCATGAACTTATGCACAGACAGGGCACAGGTATTCACTTATGCACAGACAGGGCACAGGTATGCACTTATGCACAGACAGGGCACAGGTATACACATATACACAGAAAGGGCGCAGGTATGCACTTATGTACAGACAGGGCGCAGGTATGCACTTATGCACAGACAGGGCGCAGGTATGCACATATGCACAGACAGGGCACAGGTATGCACTTATGCACAGACAGGGCACAGGTATGCACTTATGCACAGACAGGGCACAGGTATGCACATATGCACAGACAGGGCACAGGTATGCACTTATGCACAGACAGGGCACAGGTATGCACATATGCACAGACAGGGCACAGGTATGCACTTATGCACAGACGGCACAGGTATGCACATATGCACAGACAGGGCACAGGTATGCACTTATGCACAGACAGGGCACAGGTATGCACAGACAGGGCACAGGGATCCACAAATGCACAGACAGGGCACAGGTATGCACGTATGCACAGACAGGGCACAGGAATGCACGTATGCACAGACAGGGCACAGGTATGCACTTATGCACAGACAGGCCATAGGTATGCACAGAGGGCACAGGTATGCACATGTGCACAGACAGGGCACAGGTATGCACAGAGGGCACAGACAGGGCACAGGTATGCACATATGCACAGACAGGGCACAGGTATGCACATATGCACAGACAGGGCACAAGTATGCACTTATGCACAGACGGGGCACAGGTGTGCACATATGTACAGACAGGGCACAGGTGTGCACTTATGCACAGACAGGGCACAGGTGTGCACGTATGTACAGAGGGCACAAGTATGCACTTATGCACAGACAGGGCACTGGTATGCACTTATGCACAGACAGGGCACAGGTATGCACTTATTCACAGATAGGGCACAGATATGCACTCATGCACAGACAGGGCACAGGTATGCACTTATGCACAGACAGGGCACAGGTATGCACAGAGGGCACAGGTATGCACTTATGCACAGACAGGGCACAGGTATGCATGTATGCACAGACAGGGCACAGGATGCAGTTATGCACAGACAGGGCATAGGTATGCACATATGCACAGACAGGGCACAGGTATGCACTTATGCTCAGACAGGGCACAGGTATGCACTTATGCACAGACATGGCACAGATATTTACATATCCACAGACAGGGCACGGGTATGCACTTATGCACAGACAGGGCACAGATATGCACATAAGCACAGACAGGGCACAGGTATGCACATATGCACAGACAGGGCACAGGTATGCACTTATGCACAGACAGGGCACATGTATGCACGTATGCACAGACAGGGCACAGGTATGCACATATGCACAGACAGGGCACAGGTATGCACATATGCACAGACAAGGCACAGGTATGCACAAACAGGGCACAGGTATGCACAGAGGGCACAGGTATGCACATATGCACAGACAGGGCACAGGTACAAACTTATGCACAGACAGGGCACAGGTATGCACAAACAGGGCACAGGTATGCACAGAGGGCACAGGTATGCACATATGCACAGACAGGGCACAGGTATGCACGTATGCACAGACAGGGCACAGGTATGCACAGAGGGAACAGGTAAGCACTTATGCACAAAGGGCACAGGTATGCACATATGCACAGAGGGCACAGGTATGCACATATGCACAGACAGGGCACATGTATGCACTTATGCTCAGACAGGGTACAGGTATGAACTTATGCACAGACAGGGCACAGGTATGCACTTATGCACAGACAGGGCACAGGTATGCACTTATGCACAGACAGGGCACAGGTATACACAGAGGGCACAGGTATGCACATATGCACAGACAGAGCACAGGTATGCATGTATGCACAGACAGGACACAGGTATGCACAGAGGGCACAGGTATGCACTTATGCACAGAGGGCAACGGTATGCACTTATGCACAGAGGGCACAGGTATGCACTTATGCACAGAGGGCACAGGTATGCAATTATGCACAGACAGGGTACAGGTATGCACAGACAGGGCACAGGTATGCAATTATGCACAGACAGAGTACAGGTATGCATGTATGCACAGACATGGCACAGGTATGCACTTATGCACAGACAGAGTACAGGTATGCACGTATGCACAGACAGGTCACAGGTATGCACTTATGCACAGACAGGGCACAGGTATGCACATATGCACAGACAGGGCACAGGAATGCACATATGCACAGACAGGGCACAGGTATGCACAGAGGGCACAGGTATGCACTTATGCACAGACAGGTCACAGGTATGCACTTATGCACAGACAGGGCACAGGTATGCACTTATGCACAGACAGGGCACAGGTATGCACAGAGGGCACAGGTATGCACAGAGGGCACAGGTATGCACTTATGCACAGACAGGGTACAGGTATGCACTTATGCACAGACAGGGCACAGGTATGCACGTATGCACAGACAGGGCACTGGTATGCACTTATGCACAGAAAGGGCAGAGGTATGCACGTATGCACAGACAGGGCACAGGTATGCACTTATGCACAGACAGGGCACAGGTATGCACTTATGGACAGACAGGGCACAGGTATGCACTTATGTACAGACAGGGCACAGGGATCCAATTATGCACATACAGGGCACAGGTATGCACTTATGAACAGACAGGGCACAGGTATGCAGTTGTGCACAGACAGGGCACAGGTATGCAATTGTGCACAGACAGGGCACAGGTATGCACTTATGCACAGACAGGGCACAGGTATGCACGCATGCACAGACAGGGCACAGATATGCACGTATGCACAGACAGGGCACAGGTATGCACTTATGCACAGGCAGGGCAAAGGTATGCACGTATGCACAGAGGGCACAGGTCTGCACTTATGCACAGACAGGGCACAGGTATGCAGAGACAGTGCACAGGTATGCACAGAGGGCACAGGTATGCACTTATGCACAGAGGGCACAGGTATGCACACATGCACAGACAGGGCACAGGTATGCACTTATGCACAGACAGGGCACAGGTATGCACTTATGCACAGACAGGGTACAGGTATGCACTTATGCACAGACAGAGCACAGGTATGCATATATGCACAGACAGGGCACAGGTATACACAGAGGGCACAGGTATGCACTTATGCACAGAGGGCACAGGTATGCACTTATGCACAGACAGGGCACAGGTATGCACTTATGCACAGACAGGGCACAGGTATACACAGAGGGCACAGGTATGCACTTATGCACAGAGAGCATAGGTATGCACTTATGCACAGAGGGCACAGGTATACACAGAGGGCACAGGTATGCACTTATGCACAGAGGGCATAGGTATGCACTTATGCACAGAGGGCACAGGTATGCACTTATGCACAGACAGGGCAGAGGTATGCACATATGCACAGACAGGGCACAGGTATGCACTTATGCACATACAGGGCACAGGTATGCACATATGCACAGACAGGGCACAGGTATGCACAGAGGGCACAGGTATGCACTTATGCACAGAGGGCACAGGTATGCACATATGCACAGACAGGGCACAGGTATGCACTTATGCACAGACAGGGCACAGGTATGCAATTATGCACAGAGGGCACAGGTATACACAGAGGGCACAGGTATGCACTTATGCACAGAGGGCATAGGTATGCACTTATGCACAGAGGGCACAGGTATGCACTTATGCACAGACAGGGCAGAGGTATGCACGTATGCACAGACAGTGCACAGGTATGCACTTATGCACAGAGGGCACAGGTATGCACTTATTCACAGAGGGCACAGGTATGCACTTATGCACAGACAGGGCACAGGTATGCACGTATGCACAGACAGGGCACAGGTATGCACAGAGGGCACAGGTATGCACTTATGCACAGAGGGCACAGGTATGCACTTATGCACAGACAGGGTACAGGTATGCACATATGCACAGACAGGGCACAGGTATGCACATTTGCACAGACAGGGCACAGGTATGCACAGAGGGCACAGGTATGCACTTATGCACAAACAGGTCACAGGTATGCACTTATTCACAGACAGGGCAAAGGAATGCACATATGCACAGACAGGGCACAGGTATGCACTTATGCACAGACAGGGCACAGGTATGCACTTATGCACAGACAGGGCACAGGTATGCACGTATGCACAGACAGGGCACAGGTATGCACTTATGGACAGACAGGGCACAGGTATGCACTTATGTACAGACAGGGCACAGGGATGCAATTATGCACATACAGGGCACAGGTATGCACTAATGAACAGACAGGGCACAGGTATGCACATATGCACAGACAGGGCACAGGTATGCACTTATTCACAGACAGGGCACCGGAATGCACATATGCACAGACAGGGCACAGGTATGCACAGAGGGCACAGGTATGCACTTATGCACAGACAGGGTACAGGTATGCACTTATGCACAGACAGGGCACAGGTATGCACGTATGCACAGACAGGGCACAGGTATGCACTTATGCACAGACAGGGCACAGGTATGCACGTATGCACAGACAGGGCACAGGTATGCACTTATGGACAGACAGGGCACAGGTATGCACTTATGTACAGACAGGGCACAGGGATGCAATTATGCACATACAGGGCACAGGTATGCACTAATGAACAGACAGGGCACAGGTATGCACATATGCACAGACAGGGCACAGGTATGCACTTATTCACAGACAGGGCACCGGAATGCACATATGCACAGACAGGGCACAGGTATGCACAGAGGGCACAGGTATGCACTTATGCACAGACAGGGTACAGGTATGCACTTATGCACAGACAGGGCACAGGTATGCACGTATGCACAGACAGGGCACAGGTATGCACTTATGCACAGACAGGGCACAGGTATGCACGTATGCACAGACAGGGCACAGGTATGCACTTATGGACAGACAGGGCACAGGTATGCACTTATGTACAGACAGGGCACAGGGATACAATTATGCACATACAGGGCACAGGTATGCACTTATGAACAGACAGGGCACAGGTATGCACGTATGCACAGACAGGGCACAGATATGCACGTATGCACAGACAGGGCACAGGTATGCACGTGTGCACAGACAGGGCACAGGTATGCACGTATGCACAGACAGGGCACAGGTATGCACGTGTGCACAGACAGGGCACAGGTATGCACTTATGCACAGACAGGGCACAGGTATGCACGTATGCACAGACAGGGCACAGATATGCACGTATGCACAGACAGGGCACAGGTATGCACGTATGCACAGAGGGCACAGGTATGCACTTATGCACAGACAGGGCACAGGTATGCACAGAGGGCACAGGTATGCACTTATGCACAGACAGGGTACAGGTATGCACGTATGCACAGACAGGGCACAGGTATGCACTTATGCACAGACAGGGCACAGGTATGCACGTATGCACAGACAGGGCACAGGTATGCACTTATGCACAGACAGGGCACAGGTATGCACTTATGCACAGACAGGGCACAGGTATGCACTTATGCACAGACAGGGCACAGGTTTGCACATATGCACAGACAGGGCACAGGTATGCACATATGCACAGACAGGGCACAGGTATGCACATATGCACAGACAGGGCACAGGTATGCACTTATGCACCGACAAGGCACAGGTATGCACATATGCACAGACAGGGCACAGGTAGGCACATATGCACAGACAGGGCACAGGTTGTTTGAGATGGTTTCTTTATATAAAGCACATGAAAGTCTATAGCGAGAAGTCTCTCCTGCAGTAACAGATGCTGGGTTATATTAATAGGATCAAGCTTAATGTCACACAGCCTGTTTGCAGGGCAATATGGGATACTCAGGCTCAAAGGGGATGGGAGCACAAGAATGAGCACCTCCGGAAGGGCTCACCCGACACCTCTCTCACCTCAGAGCGGGCAGAGGGCTCATCCCAGTTCCCTCTCTTGGAGGAAGATGGCGCTGGCTTGTCATTTGATCAGCCTAGCAGACCCGCATTGTGAAGGCGCCTCAGTCTTAAGGTGCCCACACACATACCGATGTCCTCACGATACGATTTTATGGCCAATTTCCTTTCCCTTGCTGACGTGATCACGATTTGGAGTTAAAAATATCCAATCTGACTAAAGATCTATCGTGCAGCCAATGCATTGTATCCCAGATTGGCTAATCTGCCCTACAGCACGGCAGATCAGAAGATGCGATATACGACGAGCGGGGACTCGCATCAGCATCGTGCTCGTGAGTATAAACTCACGATTTGTACTTTTTTTTACCTGATTCGTCGTCACGATTCGTCAAAATCGGCCAAATCGTGTAAAATGTCGCTATGTGTGTGGGCACCATTAGCCTCTGCACCGCTCATCATCCCCACTGCTCGCGGCAGATCTCACCTCGTCAGCGCCCAGGACAGCGTGCAGCGCAGTTGTGGTGTGAAGAGAGCAGCCCGATGGATATGCCGCCGGCGTGTCACGCGGCCAGACCCGGCAGCAGGCCACAGGTAACGAGAGCTCCAGCAGCACCAGTAGCAAGGCGCAGCGGCTCAGCTGTCACCCAGGAGGATCCCCTCACCTTCCACAACCAGCCGGTTAGTGTTTGGGTCCCAGGGGAAAGCAGGATTTTGCGTCCGGACAGATAAGACCTGGAAAGCACTTCAACCTACGTGCTATTCCATGCGCTCTTAGGCCATGCCCCCGGGCATATATCATACTTACCTATTTTCTAGTAACCCCCCCCGAACCTCCAGAAAAGTGTCTGGATTTTCCGCATCCTAGTAAAGTGGGCAGGATGGGGAGATAATTGCAGAGAATTGTGGCTCCGTGTAGAGGGGGCGGGGCTAATGGACTCAAAAACACATAATTTATCCATACACCCTCCTCGCGGTCCCGCGATTAGCGGCAGTTTCCCGTAATGAGGGTGAGGCCTAATGACATAGAAGCCCGGCCCTGCCCCTCAAAGTGGCCAGCTACGTCTTCTCCCGGAGAGGAGATTTAAAAAGTCAATAAATATGATTTATATTATTGTAACTGATGTATGGTATTGTTCCCATGTTCAGATGAAATTAAATGCATCTGTACTGTATGTATACATTTCTGTACGGACACAGTAATGTGGTAAATATAAATATATATATTTGTTTATCTGAATTTGTGCATATATAAAAGGAATGTTATATCTATATTAAATGGTGTTTCGTTAGATCTTTTATTCAGCACACTACATTATACAATACTAAGGATACTGAATTTAAAACTCTATATGCTCCTGCCTATACCTTCTAAAATCTGCCTATACCTTCTGAAATTGACGCTATTTGCGTACGCAGTCATACAGTAAATAAATACCCTCAGACTTTGAGAAAATGTGTTTCCAGTGCACAAGGTATTATTCAAGCAAAGTACAGATAGTTACACGCTGTGATCTAAATACAATTTAGCGCAAAGAAATTATACAGACCCAAGGTACAGTTATACATACGCATGCACTCTGGGACCAGATTCCGGCATCAACAAGAAACCTCCATCAACAGCATCAGCATGAAGACTGAAGACTGAGGTCAGAACCCACATATTTATACCCTTACAGAAATAGACTATATAATAAAGAGGTTTGTTGCGATCCCATTGGTTCTCCATCACGGCGCTTCTGTTACAGGACATTTAACAGGGCGATTCAAATGGACAAAGACCAGCCTCCGACAGCCTATTGTCTCAGTTTTCCCGCCTCATGCAAACCTAAGCTGTTAATTTTACAAAGTACATTTTGGTGCTTTAACTTTCTACGGTCCATAAGTTGAGAATGCATTTTGCGATCTTCACACCGATGATACCGGGAAGCTGTTGAGAAAGTGCAGATCAGTACAACACCAAACACGGCTTACTTATCATGTATTAAACCTTAGATACCAAATAGTCTCTATTTCACAGCAATAGTGCTAAATGAATAAAACTTGAATCTTATACGTTGAAGCTATGGAACCTTTTATGTGAGTGTGCATTGTGTAAGTATTAGGGGTTTGGGAAAATATGCTAGTTAAATTGGGGCAGATGTGTACGCACAAAGCTAATAAACAGCGTTCGCATGCGGGATATTATGCATTCGCTAATGTGCGACATGTTAACAGCGCAACTGTGTGTATTAATGTGTGTATGGGGTATGGTAAAATATGCGATCGCATGATGGTAATAATAGCATCGCCATATGTACTTAAGTGTGAGTTTAGCTAAAATGGCGCTGAGCGGCCATTCGCAAAGTGGTGTCTCGCAGATCTCATTTTCAAGATGGTGTCTTGCAGCCATTCGCAAGATGGTGTCGTGTCGATCTAATTCTAAGCTGATCTTGGTTCAGCCAAATATCCAGCTTCGACAATACAATATGAATATTAGGCTTACCCAAGCAAGCCATATTGCTACTGTGATTTCTTGGAGGTAATTAGCTTGGCAGAGGATGGATTGGTGCAGTGTTTAGGTGCTTAATGAGAGTCCACACACAGCTTTCAAGTAAAACAAATGAGATGGTGCTTTACTTCCAGCAGGGAAAACAGGTACAACACAAAGGAACAGAAAACAATAAACAACCTAGCCCCTGTTTAGGGTGTCCAACTCACTTCTTGAGCCCTCTCTATCGTGGGGCAGCTAGTATGCCAACAAAGTCTCTGCCTGCTTCTTGCAGGTCTATCACCGGCTCCTGCCTGGCTTGGCTTGCCTGCCACAGTTACACAAACACAGTCCTGGTGGTCTTCCCTGTATCATACAGATATAGGCCCTGGCTTCCTCAGCCTGCAGCTTCACTGCTTTAATGTCACACAGTCTGAGAGTTTTGTGGTCCCCCCTGCCTCCTGCAGGTACAGGCCCAGGCCTCCTTGCCCCAATGGCTTGCTCAGCTTCACTGGGCTCTCTGGATGCCACAATCCCATATAGACTGTCTCCCACGGCAGCCTGACTGGTCTGCCTTCACATCAGCCCACACCTGACCTCTATCCACAAGGCAGCAATTAGGCATCTTCCCATAATGCTTTTCTAGTCTGTGTGGGTGGATCTCCCCTGCCCCACACAGAATCTGCTGCTCACATGCCCCCTTTGGTGATACTGCCACACTACCTATATTCATACTATTATAGCATGGGTGGAGGCATTGTACTATAAACTTAAGGAAAATAGGGGTATTGGTCCCTTTTAGAGGTAAAAAGGGGTTACATTTGCATATAAAAAGGTTCCCCACTTAATAGGAAGTTAAGGGTGGGTACATTTTAAACACCACTGTGAGGATACGGGGTTCTCTCAATCACCCAGACACCGAGCAGATGAAACCAAAGTGATGGGTTATTTTTCCACAGCACATAGCAACAGATAATATGTATGGACAAGCGGTAAATGCAGTGAACAGACAATTTGCAGGTAGCAGTCCAGATAGGGCCAGTATCAGCAGTGTATAGAGTCCCAGAACAATTCCACGAAGTAGCTAGAGATGCACAGTCCTACAGGAGAGACTAACACAGATCACACAGCAGTGAATAGTGTATAAGTCCCCTCAAGCATTTCCAAGGTCCCACACAGTAGAAACTATCACAGCTCACACAGCAGTGATAGAGTATTTATTCCCACAGAATTTCCGAAGTATAAATCCACACAGAACTGGCGATGTGTTCCACTAAGCACCTTGGCAGAGATTACCTCTTAGCCAAGGTTAGTGACTAACATGAAGAGCTGCCTTCGGTGACCTCTTTTGAAACCTTCAAATTTCTCACAATTTTGTGACCACCCAGGGTAGTTGCACTGTTTCTTGATTGGTGCGCATCCCTTATCTCCTACCTCCCCAAGATATTACTTCCCTGACTAACACCTGCTGGGTTGGCTCCATGTAGTCTGCCAGGCTCCAGTGAGGCACAAAAGCAGGCAAATGGAAGGAGGTGTAAATCTGAGCGTCCCCTGCGGAGGTGGGAATTAATTCAGGAGATCTTTTGTTCTGTGAGGTGTTACATTGCTCTACTGGTTATGAATAAAACAGGCATATGGACAAGGGCTAAACAAAGGCTAAACATCAAGGGCTAGACAGTACTAACATTACATTTCCTGACATTATTACAGTAAATAATATAATTGCTAATGGAAATGTGTAAGTCCTATGAATGAACACACATACACTAGGTGACGGGTAGGGGAAGACAAAGGGCTAAAAAGTTAATTAATCGCTGCAAGGACTGAGATGCTGCAAATAAAATTTTATCACACATCTCATTTCCTCACAACCACTATAGTTGGTAACCTAGGGTCCCCTTAGAGGTAAAAGGGGGGTTACACATGACCAAACTGTATGCTCAACAAGTTAATAAAAAAGAGTGAAAAGGAACTCCACCTTCAGGTAATTGTGACTGTCCAGGCAGTTTTATATACTTCCAGTGCCTTTATATACGATAATGAGTCGGGACGTGGCGTGGAAGGGCATGGTGTAGGATGCAAGTCCTGCAGCTCTCCAGCCTAATAATCCTGACTATTCAGCCTGACACAACCCTGAAGCTCCTACTTACCTGTATCCAACGTCAGATGTCCTCCTGCTGCCCTGGGGTGTTTTTTTTTCAAGCTCTGACCTCTGTGTACTCCTTTGTCCCTCCATACTGCATTGGGGCCACCGGACTGCCATTACGCTACTCTCTTTTCTGCTGTCCCTCTGTTTTGTGGTGCTTTTACTGGTACCTGGCAGCTCCTGGTTCCTGATCACTCACTTCTGTTGACTGGCCCTGCAGTGCTGACCCTCTGTTGTGCTCCCCAGTTCACCGCCATCTTGGAAACCTTCTGCTGGTCCCTGTGTCGCTCCAGTTTCTGCTGCTGAAGTTGCTCCCTGGCACTGCAGTCCGTGGTATTGCGGTGGTCTCCTGTCTCCTCTGTTTTCTGTGCTGGTGTTCATCTCTGCCTACTCCCTGTGGCTGTCTTTACAGTTGAGACTGAAACTTCTCCTGGCTGCTACTGAGGTGGTGGATCTCCTGTACTATTCCATGCTTCCTGTGATCAAGGTTTCTCATTGCCTGCTATTCCGTTGTCTTTGCTCTTCTGTTCAGGGCTACCCAATGGAAGTTTACTGCTGATTTCTGTCTGCTGTTGTTTTGCTGACGCTCCAGCACAGGATCCTGTTTCAACTGTTACATTGCTGCTTGTTGGTCTCCTGTTCAGTGCTACCCTCTGGAATTTTTATTCGCATGCTGATGCTTACACTACAGCTCTTTCATTTCAATATATCCCCAAATTCGTCAATTTCTTTGTAAAGGATGAACTTGAAACGTGTTTTTCACAGAAAAGAGGCAACCTGCTGTGACTCGCGAGTGTGGCATTCCCCGCAAAGCCACTCCCCCAATCTGCGAGGCCATGCCCCCTAAGTGTTGGGCCACTCCTTCCAATTTCAGGCGCATGGCCCTGCCGTGCATAAAGGTCCCTCATCCTGAGGTAAAAAAGTCAGGAGGTATGCTAACAGCTGGAAAATGTCTGATCCCTGAAAATAAACTAATTACGCCTGCAAGGGCACGAGGTGCTTCTTATGATAGCAGATAAATGCCCAATGCTGTTTTGAAGCCAATTCGTCAACACCTATACAGTGGAAGAATTCCAGTGTTCACCTTGTATTGTGATACTGTGAGCATTTGTGAAAAGGTGTAAAGGCTCCCTGGAAGGAGATACTAATGGAAAAGCGATCTGCCATAGTGGCTTTAAGAAATGCAGGGCACAGTGTGTGTGAAATCGCTCGCCTGGAGAAGGTTTCTATTGGTGGTGTGCAGTAGGGGCAAATGCAGGATTTTTATGGGGGGTTCCATATTATATATATTGTTTAGAAATGTTGTCGTACCACAGCGCTCAACCGATGATTTGCAGCTCCCTTTAAAATAATTTTATGTGATCAATATTTTCGACATATAATAGTGCACTTTATTAAAATTTTAATATATACGTTTTTTTTAAATATATTGAACCTTGCAGTAATTGTAGGTTTACTGTATTATAGTGCGTGCTCCCTATTACCAGCCGGCTTTTAGTTGTTTATGTGAATCACCGCATAACAGGACAGGAATAATGTGCCAAATATACAGAACAGAGGTTGGGAGTGTGTGTTTGGATGAGTGAAGACAAGGACAGTTGTGAATCGTAGCGAGGGTAAAAGGAGTTGGGAGAGATGCAGTTGGGTGGGAAGAAATGTCCTGGTATTACTGGAAATGTATGGGGTAATTAGTTGGTCTGGTCTCCTCTGTTTAGTGACCGTTCAATGGGCCTGATTCAGAGCCGGACACAATTAGCGCTCGCTCGTCCAGAAAATAGGGGTGGCTATTCAAATCAACCGTTTGCTCTTTGCGGTCTGTTCACGCCTCTAGGTCTGAACGAGCGAACCAAACTTGCGGCCGTTTTTTGAAAAAATACGCCCCCTGGCCGCTCGCATCCTACGTCATGTCCGCTATTTATTAGATTAATCGAGTACATCGACCAGGGTATGAACTGCTCGCTATTCTTGGGGTTGGTTTTTCCTACCACAATCTTGCGAGCAGTTCTGACTATAAAATAACCCAGTGACGTGGTCAATGACGCTGCAGTTTTAATTATGCACACCCATAAAACGCCCGTTTTGACCTTTAAGCACGCCTGCGTTCGGATCTCCACTCCCCGTTTTCAAGCACCTTCCCCCGTTACCATCCACATACGCCTCTTTCTGTCACTCAAATTATCTAGCATTCGCTATTTTGCGAGCACATGAATTTCGACCGCACTGACTGATTCGCCCATGCGTATAACGATCCGTACGCATGCGCAGTTGGGCAAACATCGCTCGGAGTGAACGAGCAGCCGCTTACGAGCGGCTCTGAATCAGGCCCAATGTTCATACTTGTCCTGTGAATCCTTAGGTGGTAGACTGTAGTTGCTGTGTGATTGGGAGCTCCCTGTTATAATCGCCTGTGTGATCCTTAGACGTTCAGTTGACCGGCAGAATGCCCAGCGTTTGGTCTGCTTTGATTGCCTCTAAAAGTGCGTTTCCACTAGCAGATATTGTAATCGTGCCGTCATTTCATAGTCTGTGCTGTGCCTACACTGAATGTTCAGTCGTTCAGTGTAGGCACATCAATCATCCCCGAACATCAGCAGATTGACTGGCATGTTCGGCGATGACTGATGTCAAATGTTGCATCGCTGGTCATTTCCGACATTAATGTGTGCGATTTGTGCCCGATTACTGAGCGATTGCATGATTATGATGTCGTAATCGTGCAATCGCTCAGTAATGTCGCATAGTGGATACGCGGCATTAGGGTGAATACTTTCATAAGAGAAAAATTTAAGGAAATCAAAACTCAGATTATTTGTAAACAATGTATAGGAGAACAAAACACGTTAATTTGCCAAAATAAATATTTATTCATCACAAACTAGCTTCTTTTGTTCATTACTTTCTGAAAAATCGACGCTTTGGGTGGTATATTGAAATGAATAAGCGCAGTTCCTTTTATACACACCATGGAAAGTCTCCGGAAGGAGAAGTGACTTCTGGAACTACATGCTGAGTTGTTGTGCTCTTGTCGTTGCCTGGCTGATTCCCATGGAATCTCGGAAGGTGGCATACTTACAACACCTTGCTGCCACCGACAGATGTTTTGTTACCAGTGGAGTCAGTAGGGGGGTGCGGGGAGTGAGCTGGGTGACACCATCCGAGGGGGTGACACCAATATAGCAGAGCAGCCACACAGGCAAGGAGAAGCTGTAAGCCCACTGAGTGCTGAGAACAGGGGGCATGACATGCGTTCACGCCCCCAAGTTTTGCACACATAAGGGGTGTGGCTACGCCCCCTTGCACGTGCACAGATTCATACCACAATCGCATCGGGTGTCACCAATGTTAGTGACGCCGCTGCTTGTTACAGACTCATCTCCTCAGTTTGCTACTGGACGAACCCACTGTATTGGACCCTGTATTGGACCCTGTGGGACCAATTTATGGAACCGTTCCCTATGCTGTGAATCCTGATATTGTTCTTTGCTTTTGCAGGATTAAAGAACTGTTGGGGTTTGGAGTTCAGGGGGGGGGTCTTCAAGTACTCTTCTGCTGATACTCAGGGGGCTCTGACATGGGTTGGCTCATAGGCCTCAGGGTGGAATGACCCTCCTTGAATTAATGTTCTGTGGGTATTTATTTATGTCTTTCGGTCCTGTTTTACTTGAGTATTTGATCATGTATCGTTACCATTTGTTTTTCCTTAATCTTTTATGTCACTGCTGTGTAAATTATGCTTTTAAATCCTGCTTCAATGTTTGTAACTGTTATACCTAGTAAACTCCATTTTCCTTTGACTCCCATTCACCTGGCGCACTTTGGAGGCCGACAAAATGACCTTTGTCCCAAGTGTGGTACTATCCAAGGGACTTTTTGGCATTTACTTTGGGAGTGTTCGGTGGTTAAGTTATTCTGGTCTCAGGTGAAATCTGCGATGTCTAATACTGGTGTTCCCCTCACAGTTCTTATACTAAAATTCTGTACTCTAGGAGCGAGGGAGGATGATGAATTGGACCGATACAGCGTTCAATATGCTACTAATTTATGTGCACTGACTAAAGTCTGTCTGGCCTGTTCTTGGATGGCTTCCCCTGGCCCGGACTTCACAGCGCGAATTGCATTAGTAAATATTACAGTGGAGCACGAGCACTATATGTATTTAGTTCGCAAAACAATTTCTTAATTTGACCGTATATGGAACAGATGGTTGGAGACCACTTATGCGTCCTCACCCCATCTATATAACACACTATGTATAGTTGTGTGTTGTTTTTCCTTGTTTTTATGTCTGTAGTCAGGAGGTATTCTCTGTGGGGCCCTCATTTACTTATTTATTTATTTATTCCATAATTCTATTGTATACTATGTTTTATTTTATTTTTCTGTTTTGTTTAGTATTGTTTTCCTTTTTATATAATATGTAAATAGTTTTTTGTTTCTGTAATGTACCAGCAGTGCATTTGCTATTTATACTGGGTTTCACTGCTTCAGGACCTGTTGTTATTGTTTTTGACCATCTTAATGTATATATGAGGCTAATTGTATTTTGTACTGATGCTCATCAATTCTGTATAATCTAATGAATATTGATCTGCACTGTTGAGATTTTATGTTTCTTTTACTTGAATGTTCCGGGTCCTGTGATGCCCTTTGTTCTTGTATATCTGCTTTGTTGGTCTTTATGCTAAAAATACTTTATTAAAAAAAACGACAATTCCTTTTTTTTTTTACCCCCAATCGTGCTTATTCACCTCTGGGATGTGATCTGTCATATTATTATTATTTGTTTTTCTGCTTGGTTTTTTACTGTTTAGGTGTAATATTTGTATGTTTTCTTTATTGGATGAGTTGCTACCAGCAGATTTTTTTATTTCTTTGTGACATTGTTGTCCTTGTCTCTTTCTCCCCTCATCTTCAATTTATCCTGTTTTGAAATATTGTTTCTCACTGAGTTGTTCATTTTGTATTTTGTTCTTCCTCTATTCTGATTTGCTTCATATGTTTTAAAATCCCATCTATTTTTGTCATTGTGCACTGACCATGTCTCCCGATTATTCTGCTTATTGTGGGTGTAAACTTTAAAACTATAAATACACACAATTAAAATAAATATGATAAATGTTCTGTTTTCTTGTTCCCCTTTCTTTAAGGGATCAAACTAACATAGGAGAACATAAAACCAATCAATGGTTACAAGGAACTGATTTGAAAGCAAGTCTGTAATAAAAATGCAGTTTCAGGAACAGTTACAGAGCCAATTTCTCAGAAAATGTGATTGATTCTCATAAAATTTAGTGTAACGGCAAGTGGAACAATACAGGGACAATACAGGGACAATACAGGGACAATACAGCGAGCGTTATCACAAAGGAGAGGGGAGATTTCAACTACTCTTTGCAACACTGACTAAGATCACGTTCTATTTCAGTTTCAGTTGGGTGATAATTTGCCAGGTTATATTCAAGAGTTTACAAAAGAATGAGTAACTGCACCCAGAGGTGTAACCAGGAGATTTTGGGCCAGTCTAGCATTTAAGGTCACTGCCCCCTGGCAAAATATTTCACTGTTTCTGAAATATAATTTTCACTGATGCACTGAAGCTGGAAGATTGGAAAAAAAATGTTCAGTACAGGAACATAGCTGATAACAGTCATTTTCAGGGACAGTCACAAATTGTAAAGATTTATCTTATTTTTCAGTATAGCATAATAAAATAAATTATAATTATTTTTATTATTATTATTATTATTAACCTATGGGGTCAATCCAATTAGCCACAATGTATTCTTGGGTGTGAGTCATCGCGGCATCAGCAGAACTTTACGGTAGCCACACGGCGGCAGCCTGAATTAGCACAAAACTGCTCGCAGCCCCTCAGGACTACGAACAACTTTGTGCGGATTTGGACTGAGAGAGGGCCTCGAGGGGTGCGAGAAGAGGTGCAGTTGCACCGGCGTTTGAACTCCGTTGCAAAGGCAACTTGTACCCCTCATGGCTAATTGGATTGGCCCCTAAATGTGGAGTGAACATAATACACATCGCTTAACAGCATACAGTACTTGCCAAATCCCCCTCATTGTCAGGGAGACTCCCTGAAATAGTAACAATCTTCCTGTCTCCCTGATTGCACCCTACCCCCATTATGTAGCTGGTATAACCCCCCCCCCCCCACAAGAGATTAATACATTCAAATGGGATTATTAGTATCATTTCCCTGCATTAGGTATAAGGCACAGTGATCCCTATGGCTACATGTATTAGTATCATTTCCCTGCATTGGGTATAAGGCACAGTGATCCCTATGGTTACATGTATTAGTATCATTTCCCTGCATTGGGTATAAGGCACAATGATCCCTATGGCTACATGTATTAGTATCATTTCCCTGCATTGGGTATAAGGCACAATGATCCCTATGGCTACATGTATTAGTATCATTTCCCTGCATTGGCTATAAGGCACAATGATCCCTATGGCTACATGTATTAGTATAATTTCCCTGCATTGGCTATAAGGCACAATGATCCCTATGGCTACATGTATTAGTATAATTTCCCTGCATTGGGTATAAGGCACAATGATCCCTATGGCTACATGTATTAGTATAATTTCCCTGCATTGGGTATAAGGCACAATGATCCCTATGGCTACATGTATTAGTATCATTTCCCTGCATTGGGTATAAGGCACAATGATCCCTATGGCTACATGTATTAGTATCATTTCCCTGCATTGGGTATAAGGCACAGTGATCCCTATGGCTACATGTATTAGTATCATTCCCTGCATTGGATATAAGGCACAATGATCCCTATGGCTACATGTATTAGTATAATTTCCCTGCATTGGGTATAAGGCACAATGATCCCTATGGCTACATGTATTAGTATCATTTCCCTGCATTGGGTATAAGGCACAATGATCCCTATGGCTACATGTATTAGTATCATTTCCCTGCATTGGGTATAAGGCACAATGATCCCTATGGCTACATGCATTAGTATCATTTCCCTGCATTGGGTATAAGGCACAATGATCCCTATGGCTACATGCATTAGTATCATTTCCCTGCATTGGGTATAAGGCACAATGATCCCTATGGCTACATGTATTAGTATCATTCCCTGCATTGGGTATAAGGCACAATGATCCCTATGGCTACATGTATTAGTATCATTTCCCTGCATTGGGTATAAGGCACAATGATCCCTATGGCTATAGGCATTTTCTGAAAAGTATCAGTGTGTTTTCATCAACAAATAGATCTTACTAACTGCTTTGGGTCTCGTTTACATTTGGATATTTATACATTTTAGGACACGCCCCTCAGAAGTAGCGGTACACGCCCACTTTAACGCGCCCTCATAGGTGTTGTTTTCACAATCTCCCGGAAATGCTATATCAAAAGTAGGCAAATATGCTTTACAGAGGGTTTAAGCATTAACATCTGTCTCATTACACCTTACAGTCTAAGGGGCCTATTCATACATCATTATCACTAGTGATAATTATGTTTTAAACTCGCTGCGAGTTTAAAAAATGTTTTGGGGGCATTCATCATGCCTCATTCATCATGCCTCATTCATCATGCCTCACTAACAAAAGTATCATTTCCGAGTCAGCTTTTCGGAAAAGCGATACTTTCCCCCCCTACACCTGCCATGTCCTATGGATTTCTTCACAGCCACTCCCCCCAACCACACTGCTATGTCTCCCCCAGTGTCCTCTCTCCTACCGCTGATGCTGTCTCACTTACCCCTGGCCCCCCTCCCCCACATCCTCTCTCTCCCTGCACTCTCTCACCTGCCTGCGCTGCCGGGAGCCATCTCCACCCACTCCCTTTCACCTGCCACCGCTGCCGTCGGAAGCATTCTCTCCCCCCTCCTTCCCTCCCTCTCAGCTACTGCCGCCGGGAGCCTGCACTGGATCAATGTCCCCCGCCGATCCCTCTCACCTGCCACCGCTGTCACATGCTGTCGCCGGGAGTCTGCACAACCGCTGCAGCCGCCACAAGCTTGCAGACTTGCTGCCGCTGACAGGAGCTTGGACCTGAGCCTTCTGTCTCTGCCAGTGAGTAGAAGCAGAAGACAGTGTGGGCTGCACAGACACTATTGCAGTGCCCCGAAGCTCTCAGCTGCTGGGGCTCTGCAGTGCAGTTACAGCAGGGAGGGATCTAGTGTCTGACATGTAAAGCTTCACATGCTGCTGTGTAAAACAGCAGCCTGTGAACATTACCGGGGGCTGTACACTATCTGAGGATGGCGAATAGTAACACCAAGTTCCGAAAAAAAGTTTTTTCAGAACTTGATGAATAACCCTGACACTTAATTTATACAAAAGTATGGGAAAGTGTTCATTGTCACATACTTTTGTATAAATGAAGTGTTGATGAATAGACCCCTAAGTGAAGATATATCAAAGGGTAAAAGCTGGAAAACAAGGATCATTCAGAGTTTTTTGCATTTTGCCCTACCAACGAAAAAGTCCCTGAAAATAAAAAAAATTTAAATCATGTTCTATTATTGAATTAAGCACTTTTATGGTATAAAGGTATAATATATATACATGGGGGATGGTGAGAGATGCAGGGTGAGATGATGGTGTGCTGAGAGATGATGCAGGGAGGAGATGATAGTGTGCTGAGAGATGATGCAGGGAGGAGATGATGGTGTGCTGAGAGATGATGCAGGGAGGAGATGATAGTGTGCTGAGAGATGATGCAGGGAGGAGATGATGGTGTGCTCAGAGATGATGCAGGGAGGAGATGATGGTGTGCTCAGAAATGATGCAGGGAGGAGATGATGGTATGCTGAGAGATGATGCAGGGAGGAGATGATAGTGTGCTGAGAGATGATGCAGGGTGAAATGATGGTGCGCTGAGAGATGATGCAGTGAGATGATGGTGCGCTGTGAGATGATGCAGTGAGATGATGGTGTGCTGAGAGATGATGCAGGGTGAGATGATGGTGTGCTGAGAGATGATGCAGGGAGGAGATTATGGTGTGCTCAGAGATGATGGTGTGCTGAGAGATGATGCAGGGACGAGATGATAGTGTGATGAGAGATGATGCAGTGAGGAGATGATGGTGTGCTGAGAGATGATGCAGGGAGGAGATGATGGTGTGCTGAGAGATGATGCAGGGAGATTATAGTGCACTGAGAGATGATGGAAGGTGAGATGATGGTGTGCTGAGAGATGATGCAGGGAGGAGATGATGGTGTGCTCAGAGATGATGCAGGGAAGAGATGATGGTGTGCTCAGAAATGATGCAGGGAGGAGATGATGGTATGCTGAGAGATGATGCAGGGAGGAGATGATAGTGTGCTGAGAGATGATGCAGGGTGAAATGATGGTGCGCTGAGAGATGATGCAGGGAGGAGATGATGGTGTGCTGAGAGATGATGCAGGGTGAGATGATGGTGTGCTGAGAGATGATGCAGGGAGGAGATGATGGTGTGCTCAGAGATGATGGTGTGCTGAGAGATGATGCAGGGAGGAGATGATAGTGTGATGAGAGATGATGCAGGGAGGAGATGATGGTGTGCTGAGAGATGATGCAGGGAGGAGATGATGGTGTGCTGAGAGATGATGCAGGGAGGAGATTATAGTGCGCTGAGAGATGATGCAGGGAGGAGATGATGGTGTGCTGAGAGATGATGGTGTGCTGAGAGATGATGCAGGGAGGAGATGATAGTGTGATGAGAGATGATGCAGGGAGGAGATGATGGTGTGCTGAGAGATGATGCAGGGAGGAGATTATAGTGCGCTGAGAGATGATGCAGGAGGAGATGATGGTGTGCTCAGAGATGATGCATGGAGGAGATGATGGTATGCTGAGAGATGATGCAGGGAGGAGATGATGGTGTGCTGAGAGATGATGCAGGGTGAGATGATGGTGCACTGAGAGATGATGCAGGGAGGACATGATGGTGTGCTCAGAGATGATGCATGGAGGAGATGATGGTGTTCTAAGAGCAGTGATGTGCGGTGAGGTCAATGGCTGAGGAGGCACACATGCATGAAAAAACAGTTTTTATATCAAAACTCTGGAGCATGACACAGAGTATGATAGAGGAGGGAGTAGGACAGGGGAGGCTCTGCCTCCCCTGTCTACCCTGACTAAGAGGATGCAGGGTGGACATGATGGTGTGGCTGAGAGATGATGCAGGGGGCAGGAAGTGGCAAAGGGGGCACAAGTCTAGTTGAACCGCTGTTGTATGATGATGACCTTGATAATATTCCTACATAAACAGGCATCTTCTGGACCATGATATCCTACATAAATAGTGAATACTGACTGAAGACGCCGACTGCCCAGGGAGGAAACATTTCTTCAGAAGTTCCGCATTATGAGAAACCACCACATAGATAAGGTGCATATGGAATGGAAAGGAATGTTCCCAGAGTGAGGAGAAATGGAGGAGTGTCATGTTGACACGCCCATTTTCTAGTAGCCACACCCACAGGCCCATTTTTTGCCGTGCACCTTCACCGCGCACAAATAGTGTTTTGGGGGGGGCTTCAGTTTTCATTTTGCCCTGGGCTCCAAATACCCTAGTTACGCCACTGACATATACTGTATATATATATATATATATATATATATATATATGTATATTGGGGATGCCGGTGCATGGCACTACTTAAGTGAATGGTGTGGAATTGTACACCTCTAAATTCTGTGAAGCAGCAATACTAAACACTGTGCCGTAGTACCATCATAATTTACGCTCTAATCTCAGACTCTAGGCTTTAGAATTTTACACTAACTGTAGAAGAATGCATAAAATTCATAAAGAACATTGCAATCAATATCTGTAGACATGGCATGATGGGAATTGTAGTACTCCATTGTGTGTTGAGACACTTCTGCGTGACATGGCATGATGGGATTTGTAGTTCTCCATTGTGTTTTGAGGCACTGTTCTGTGTGACATGGCATGATGGGATTTGTAGTTCTCCATTGTGTGTTTAGACACTGTTCTGCGTGACATGGCATGATGAGATTTGTAGTACTCCTTTGTGTGTTGAGACACTGTTCTGTGTGACATGGCATGATGGGATTTGTAGTTCTCCATTGTGTGTTGAGACACTGTTCTGCGTGACATGGCATGATGGGATTTATAGTGCCCCGTTGTGTGTTGAGACACTGTTCTGTGAGACATGCAGCAATGCATTTACTCAACCTGTCAAAAGTGTCCCTTGAAGTTATTTGAAATTATTGCGCAGGTATATGATATAATGGGTGAGGGTATATGATATAATGGGTGCGGGTTTGTACATCAATCACTCAGAACTCTGCCAAGTGCCGGGGATATCAGTCACATGACCTGCGTCAATCTCAGGCAAGCTCTGTGTCGCACAGATTGCAAGTTCCTGTGCTGGGCTTGTGAAGTTGCTCTTGTAATATGTGCGAGTTGCGAGACTGGGAGGGGGGGGGTCAGAGTTCAGCAGAGAGATAGCCCCCACCAACACTGACCCTTACTGCTATGTGCATAACCTCAGGCATCATGCTGGCTCTCACTGCAACAGATGTAAAGCAAATTGATTTTAGGAGGAGGTACTGAGCCCATATCCATTACCACCAACTGTTCATTCCTGGATCCCAGCCTTGTTTCCTGTATTGTGAGATCTGACACACCAGTGAATCACTGGGAAGGACTGGAGCACAACATAGGTTACAGAATCTCAGGTGGGAATGTGTGAGGTCTACTGATAACGGATACAGAAATGGCGGCTTTTCCCTGATTCTCACTGGGGGAATTCACAAAAGTGTGTCACAAAACTAAACATGCATAGAAAGGTAGTTGTTATTTATTACCAATTTCAGTTACATGGGAGTAAATTTACTATTGGTCGATTTCAGGTCGATTTGAGGAGTGAGTTAGCACTTCCAGTGATTTTGACAAATTTACTAATATTCGATTTGAAGGTAGATTTGGCAAAGAAATTAGATTTGAGTCGGTTTTAAAGAGTGATTTGCAGTTCAATTTGACATGTTCATGTCCAAATCGAACAGCAAATCACCCTTCAAAACGAACTGCAAATCCCCGACACACGAACTGCTTCATGCTTTCACTTTCAGCATGAGCAGTTCGTTGTCACACAGATACATGCAGACATCAGTGAGATGCCTGCATGTATCTGCCTGGAAAAAGTGTGTAAATAGCTAAATTTAAATAAAAAAAATGTGAGGTCACCCCCTAAATCAGAACTAGCCCCGGACTGCTGAAACCCAGTTCTGGTTGACTAAGTACAGGAAAAAAATGACGTAGGGTCTCCCTGTACTTAGTACAACCAGCACTGGGCTATGGGAAGCAGGGCTGGTCCTGGATTTACAGGGAAAAAATTGCGAAGGGTTCCCCTGTAAGATCCAGAACCAGCCCTGGACCCTTTCTAACGGGGGACTGATGCCACAGCCAGGGGAGCCCTATCACCGAGCCCCCAGCTGCAGCATCAGCCCTGACCGTTAGTCAGCTCAGGCCAGGGATCCCTGGGAAGTTGGAAACCCCTTCAAAAAAAGGGGTCTCCCTCTCCAGGGCACCCCTAGCCTGGGCTGATAGCCCGGGGCTATCCCCGCCACCCCTGGGCAGTGGGTGGCGGGTTGATTGTGTAGGTGTTGTGTAAAAATAGATATAAATAAAATTGTCTTTCCAGTAGAACTGCAGGTCCCAGCAAGCCTCCCCCGCATGCCGGTACTTGGAGAACCACAAGTGCCAGCATGTGGGGGAATTAAGGGCCCACTGGGACTTGTAGTTCACCTGTAAAGAAATGTTGCAAGAAACACACACCTTACAAAGTATAACTTTAATACATACATACACACTCACACAATACTCACCTATATTACCTCCAGTGGTCCCCTTCTCCAGTAGGCATCCATGGGTTAAAATAAGAAAACGAAAAAACTGGACTCTCGCATTAAGGAGTAATCAGTCTAACCAGAATGATTATTCCTTCCCGAATGAAGCGCACAGACGCGGCTTCATCCTTTGAAGCTCCGTGTCTGTGTGTTCATTGGCTGAGAGAGGTCAGGCCCCGCCTCTCAGCCAATGAACGGCTCCTCCATTGTATTCAATGGTGAGAGCCACAAGGTTACTAAAGTTTATCCTGCGGCTCCCACCATTGACTTGGCTGGGGGGCCCGGTGATAGAGCTCCCCTGGCTGTGGCATCAGTCCCCCGTTAGAAAGGGTCCAGGGCTGGTTCTGGATCTTACAGGGGAACCCTACGCAATTTTTTCCCTGTAAATCCAGGACCAGCCCTGCTTCCCATAGCCCAGTGCTGGTTGTACTAAGTACAGGGAGACCCTATGTCATTTTTTCCCTGTACTTAGTCAACCAGAACTGGGTTTCAGCAGTTCGGGGCTAGTTATGATTTGGGGGGGTGACCTCACGTCAATTTATTTTTATTTGTAACTCTTTCTCTGCTTTTTACAGCCAGATACATGCAGGTATCTCACTGATGTCTGTATGTATCTGTGTCAATCCGACCTGCTCATGCTCAAATCGAAAGCATGAAGCTGGTCTATTGTATTGGGGATTTGAAGTTCGATTCGAAGTCCGATTTTGAGGTCGAATTCAAATCACATTATAGTAAATAAGGGTTTTGAGTGTTGGGCTATGTAAAAGTACCAATGTTTTTCCGATGGTTGATTTGAGGGCGATTTGAGTCCAAATTCGATTTGAAGTCCGATTTTAAATTCGATTTGGCCTTTAGTAAATACCCAAAAGCAAAATCGAAGCCAAATAGAATGAAAATCGCACCACAAATCACTCAAAATGCCAAATCGACCTTTAGTAAATTTACCCCATGGTTTCATTACTAATACATTTATCTAAATAGCACAAGCATAGGAGTAACAGACAGAGGTTGGAGGAGGCTGCTCAGAAGCTTAGGGGTATATAAGTGAGGGTTTATAGAAATTGAGATGTTGCCATTAGTAACCAATATGATTCTAGCTATTATCTTGTACAACAGTGGTTTTCAACCGCTGTGCGGTTGTGAACTGTGCCGCGGTGGTCAGAGCCGCCTAGCACATTTTACAGTACAGTGGCCCAGGCTGCCGCTGAGCTCCTCTGGGAGACTCAGGCGCGCCTGGGTTGTGACCTGCCCAGATGCGGTGGCGTGACATCACAGGTCATGCACGCCGCATTGGCCGACGTCCTTCCTCCCACCCATTCCACCAGCTGTCCAGCCCACTCGCTCTCTCTCTACCGACCACCTGCCTGTCTGCCTGGATGCCCACCAGCACGCTAGCCTGCTGCTGACAGCTCTGTAGTGTGTGAGTTCTAGGTTGACCAATGGTCATCATATTTTCTGTGTGGGCCAGCCATGTTATATTTTTTAGCAGGGAGCAATGTGGTTTTTTTTTTGTTTCTGTGGGGGCCAGCCACGTTTTCCGTGGGGAGCAATGTGGCAGAGCGGCTTTCTGTGGGGAGCAATGTGGCATATGTGTTTTCTGTGGGGAGCAATGTGGAATATGTGTTTTCTGTGGGGAGCAATTTGGCATATGTGTTTTCTATGGGGAGCAATTTGGCATATGTGTTTTCTGAGGGGAGCAATGTGGCATATGTCTTTTCTGTGGGGAGCAATTTGGCATATGTGTTTTCTGTGGGGAGCAATGTGGCATATGTCTTTTCTGTGGCGAGCAATTTGGCATATGCGTTTTCTGTGGGGAGCAATGTGGTATATGCGTTATCTGTGGGGAGCAATGTGGCATATGTGTTTTCTGTGGGGAGCAATGTGGCATATGTGTTTTCTGTGGGGAGCAATTTGGCATATGTGTTTTCTGTCGGGAGCAATTTGGCATATGTGTTTTCTGTGGGGAGCAATGTGGCATATGTGTTTTCTGTGGGGAGCAATGTGGCATAGCTGTTTTCTGTGGGGAGCAACGTGGTACATGTCTTTTCTGTGGGGAGCAATGTGGCATAGTTGTTTTCTGTGGGGAGCAATGAGGCATATGTGTTTTCTGTGGGGAGCAATGTGGCATATGTGTTCTCTGTGGGGAGAAATTTGGCATATGTGTTTTCTGTGGGGAGCAATGAGGCATATGTGTTTTCTGTGGGGAGCAATGTGGCATATGTGTTCTCTGTGGGGAGAAATTTGGCATATGTGTTTTCTGTGGGGAGCAATGTGGCATATGTGTTCTCTGTGGGGAGCAATTTGGCATATGTGTTTTCTGAGGGGAGCAATGTGGCATATGTGTTCTCTGTGGGGAGCAATTTGGCATATGTGTTTTCTGTGGGGAACAATGTGGCATATGTGTTTTCAGTGGGGAGCAACGTGGTATATGTGTTTTCTGTGGGGAGCAACGTGGCATATGTGTTTTCTGTGGGCCAGCCATGTTAAATTTTTTAGCAGGGAGCAATGTGTTTTTTTTTTGTTTCTGTGGGGGCCAGCCACGTTTTCTGTGGGGAGCAATGTGGCAGAGCGGCTTTCTGTGGGGAGCAATGTGACATATGTGTTTTCTGTGGGGAGCAATGTGGCATATGTGTTTTCTGTGGGGAGCAATGTGGCATATGTGTTTTCTGTGGGGAGCAATTTGGCATAGTAGTTTTCTGTAGGGAGCAATTTGGCATATGTGATTTCTATGGGGAGCAATTTGGCATATGTGTTTTCTGTGGGGAGCAATGTGGCATATGTCTTTTCTGTGGGGAGCAATTTGGCATATGTGTTTTCTGTGGGGAGCAACGTGGCATATGTCTTTTCTGTGGGGAGCAATTTGGCATATGTGTTTTCTGTGGGGAGCAATGTGGTATATGCATTTTCTGTGGGGAGCAATGTGGCATATGTGTTTTCTGTGGGGAGCAATGTGGCATAGTTGTTTTCTGTGGGGAGCAATTTGGCATATGTGTTTTCTGTGGGGAGCAATTTGGCATATGTGTTTTCTGTGGGGAGCAATGTGGCATATGTGTTTTCTGTGGGGAGCAATGTGGCATAGCTGTTTTCTGTGGGGAGCAATGTGGTACATGTCTTTTCTGTGGGGAGCAATGTGGCATATGTGTTTTCTGTGGGGAGCAATGAGGCATATGTGTTTTCTGTGGGGAGCAATGTGGCATATGTGTTCTCTGTGGGGAGTAATTTGGCATATGTGTTTTCTGTGGGGAGCAATGTGGCATATGTGTTCTCTGTGGGGAGCAATTTGGCATGTGTGTTTTTTGTGGGGAGCAATGTGGCATATGTGTTCTCTGTGGGGAGCAATTTGGAATATGTGTTTTCTGTGCGGAGCAATGTGGCATAGCTGTTTTCTGTGGGGAGCAATGTGGCATATGTGGTTTCTGTGGGGAGCAATGTGGCATATGTGTTTTCTGTGGGGATCAATGTGGCATAGCTGTTTTCTGTGGGGAGCAATGTGGTATATGTGTTTTCTGTTGGGAGCAATGTGGCATATGTGTTTTCTGCGGGGAGCAATGAGGCATATGTGTTTTCTGTGGTGAGCAATGTGGCATATGTGTTCTCTGTGGGGAGAAATTTGGCATATGTGTTTTCTGTGGGGAGCAATGTGGCATATGTGTTTTCTGTGGGGAGCAATGTGGCATATATGTTTTCTGTAGGGAGCAATGAGGCATAGTTGTTTTCTGAGGGGAGCAATTTGGCATATGTGTTTTCTATGGGGAGCAAATTGGCATATATGTTGTCTGTGGGGAGCAATGTGGCATATGTCTTTTCTGTGGGGAGCAATGTGGCATATGGGTTTTCTGTGGGGAGCAATTTGGCATTATTGTTTTCTGTGGGGAGCAATTTGGCATATGTATTTTCTGTGGGGAGCAATTTGGCATATGTGTTTTCTGTGGTGAGCAATGTGGCATATGTGTTATCTGTTGGGAGCAATATGGCATATCTGTTTCTGTGCGGAGCAATGTGGCATATGTATTTTCTGTGGGGAGCAATGTGGCATATGTGATTTCTATGGGGAGCAATTTGGCATATCTGTTTTCTGTGGGGAGCAATGTGGCATATGTGTTTTCTGTGGGGAGCAATGTGGCATATGTCTTTTCTGTGGGGAGCAATTTGGCATATGTGTTTTCTGTGGGGAGCAATGTGGTATATGCGTTTTCTGTGGGGAGCAATGTGGCATATGTGTTTTCTGTGGGGAGCAATGTGGCATAGTTGTTTTCTGTGGGGAGCAATGTGGCATATGTGTTTTCTGTGGGGAGCAATTTGGCATATGTGTTTTCTGTGGGGAGCAATGTGGCCTATGTGTTTTCTGTGGGGAGCAATGTGGCATAGCGGTTTTCTGTGGGGAGCAATGTGGTACATGTCTTTTCTGTGGGGAGCAATGTGGCATATGTGTTTTCTGTGGGGAGCAATGAGGCATATGTGTTTTCTGTGGGGAGCAATGTGGCATATGTGTTCTCTGTGGGGAGCAATTTGGCATATGTGTTTTCTGTGGGGAGCAATGTGGCATGTGTTCTCTGTGGGGAGCAATTTGGCATGTGTGTTTTTTGTGGGGAGCAATGTGGCATATGTGTTCTCTGTGGGGAGCAATTTGGCATGTGTTTTCTGTGGGGAGCAATGTCGCATAGCTGTTTTCTGTGGAGAGCAATGAGGCATATGTGTTTTCTGTGGGGAGCAATGTGGCATATGTGTTTTCTGCTGGGAGCAATGAGGCATATGTGTTTTCTGTGGGGAGCAATGTGGCATATGTGTTCTCTGTGGGGAGCAATTTGGCATATGTGTTTTCTGTGGGGAGCAATGTGGCATATGTGTTTTCTGTGGGGAGCAATGTGGCATATATGTTTTCTGTAGGGAGCAATGAGGCATATGTGTTTTCTGTGGGGAGCAATGTGGCATATGTGTTCTCTGTGGGGAGCAATGTGGCATATGTGTTCTCTGAGGGGAGCAATTTGGCATATGTGTTTTCTGTGGGGAGCAATGTGGCATATGTGTTCTCTGTGGGGAGCAATTTGGCATGTGTGTTTTTTGTGGGGAGCAATGTGGCATATGTGTTCTCTGTGGGGAGCAATTTGGAATATGTGTTTTCTGTGGGGAGCAATGTGGCATAGCTGTTTTCTGTGGGGAGCAATGTGGCATATGTGGTTTCTGTGGGGAGCAATGTGGCATATGTGTTTTCTGTGGGGATCAATGTGGCATAGCTGTTTTCTGTGGGGAGCAATGTGGTATATGTGTTTTCTGTTGGGAGCAATGTGGCATATGTGTTTTCTGCGGGGAGCAATGAGGCATATGTGTTTTCTGTGGTGAGCAATGTGGCATATGTGTTCTCTGTGGGGAGAAATTTGGCATATGTGTTTTCTGTGGGGAGCAATGTGGCATATGTGTTTTCTGTGGGGAGCAATGTGGCATATATGTTTTCTGTAGGGAGCAATGAGGCATAGTTGTTTTCTGAGGGGAGCAATTTGGCATATGTGTTTTCTATGGGGAGCAAATTGGCATATATGTTGTCTGTGGGGAGCAATGTGGCATATGTCTTTTCTGTGGGGAGCAATGTGGCATATGGGTTTTCTGTGGGGAGCAATTTGGCATTATTGTTTTCTGTGGGGAGCAATTTGGCATATGTATTTTCTGTGGGGAGCAATTTGGCATATGTGTTATCTGTTGGGAGCAATATGGCATATCTGTTTCTGTGCGGAGCAATGTGGCATATGTGTTTTCTGTGGGGAGCAATGTGGCATATGTGTTTTCTGCGGGGAGCAATGAGGCATATGTGTTTTCTGTGGTGAGCAATGTGGCATATGTGTTCTCTGTGGGGAGAAATTTGGCATATGTGTTTTCTGTGGGGAGCAATGTGGCATATGTGTTTTCTGTGGGGAGCAATGTGGCATATATGTTTTCTGTAGGGAGCAATGAGGCATAGTTGTTTTCTGAGGGGAGCAATTTGGCATATGTGTTTTCTATGGGGAGCAAATTGGCATATATGTTGTCTGTGGGGAGCAATGTGGCATATGTCTTTTCTGTGGGGAGCAATGTGGCATATGGGTTTTCTGTGGGGAGCAATTTGGCATTATTGTTTTCTGTGGGGAGCAATTTGGCATATGTATTTTCTGTGGGGAGCAATTTGGCATATGTGTTATCTGTTGGGAGCAATATGGCATATCTGTTTCTGTGCGGAGCAATGTGGCATATGTGTTTTCTGTGGGGAGCAATGTGGCATATGTGTTTTCTGTGGGGAGCAATTTGGCATAGTTGTTTTCTGTGGGGAGCAATTTGGCATATGTGATTTCTATGGGGAGCAATTTGGCATATGTGTTTTCTGTGGGGAGCAATGTGGCATATGTGTTTTCTGTGGGGAGCAATGTGGCATATGTCTTTTCTGTGGGGAGCAATTTGGCATATGTGTTTTCTGTGGGGAGCAATGTGGTATATGCGTTTTCTGTGGGGAGCAATGTGGCATATGTGTTTTCTGTGGGGAGCAATGTGGCATAGTTGTTTTCTGTGGGGAGCAATGTGGCATATGTGTTTTCTGTGGGGAGCAATTTGGCATATGTGTTTTCTGTGGGGAGCAATGTGGCCTATGTGTTTTCTGTGGGGAGCAATGTGGCATAGCGGTTTTCTGTGGGGAGCAATGTGGTACATGTCTTTTCTGTGGGGAGCAATGTGGCATATGTGTTTTCTGTGGGGAGCAATGAGGCATATGTGTTTTCTGTGGGGAGCAATGTGGCATATGTGTTCTCTGTGGGGAGCAATTTGGCATATGTGTTTTCTGTGGGGAGCAATGTGGCATGTGTTCTCTGTGGGGAGCAATTTGGCATGTGTGTTTTTTGTGGGGAGCAATGTGGCATATGTGTTCTCTGTGGGGAGCAATTTGGCATATGTGTTTTCTGTGGGGAGCAATGTCGCATAGCTGTTTTCTGTGGAGAGCAATGAGGCATATGTGTTTTCTGTGGGGAGCAATGTGGCATATGTGTTTTCTGCGGGGAGCAATGAGGCATATGTGTTTTCTGTGGGGAGCAATGTGGCATATGTGTTCTCTGTGGGGAGCAATTTGGCATATGTGTTTTCTGTGGGGAGCAATGTGGCATATGTGTTTTCTGTGGGGAGCAATGTGGCATATATGTTTTCTGTAGGGAGCAATGAGGCATAGTTGTTTTCTGAGGGGAGCAATTTGGCATATGTGTTTTTTATGGGGAGCAAATTGGCATATAAGTTTTCTGTGGGGAGCAATGTGGCATATGTCTTTTCTGTGGGGAGAAATGTGGCATATGGGTTTTCTGTGGGGAGCAATGAGGCATAGTTGATTTCTGTGCGAAGCAATGTGGCATATGTGTTTTCTGAGGGGAGCAATTTGGCATATGTGTTTTCTGTGGGGAGCAATGTGGCATATGTGTTTTCTGTGGGGAGCAATGTGGCATAGTTGTTTTCTGTGGGGAGCAATTTGGCATATGTGTTTTCTGTGGGGAGCAATGTGGCATATGTGTTTTCCTGTTTGGAGCAATGTGGCATATGTGTTTTCTGCGGGGAGCAATGTGGCATATGTGTTCTCTGAGGGGAGCAATTTGGCATATGTGTTTTCTGTGGGGAGCAATGTAGCATATGTGTTCTCTGTGGGGAGCAATGTGGCATATGTGTTCTCTGAGGGGAGCAATTTGGCATATGTGTTTTCTGTGGGGAGCAATGTGGCATATGTGTTCTCTGTGGGGAACAATTTGGCATATGTGTTTTCTGTGGGGAGCAATGTGGCATATGTGTTTTCTGTAGGGAGCAATGTGGCATATGTGTTCTCTGTGGGGAGCAATTTGGCAGATGTGTTTTCTGTGGGGAGCAATGTGGCATATGTCTTTTCTGTGGGGAGCAATGTGGCATATGTGTTTTCTGTGGTGAGCAATGTGGCATATGTGTTTTCTGTGGGGAGCAATGTGCATAGCTGTTTTCTGTGGGGAGCAATTTGGCATATGTGTTTTCTGTGGGGAGCAATGTGGCATATGTATTTTCTGTGGGGAGCAATTTGGCATATGTGTTTTCTGTGTGGAGCAATGTGGCATAGCTGTTTTCTGTGAGGAGCAATGTGGCATATGTCTTTTCTGTGGGGAGCAATGTGGCATATGTGTTCTCTGTGGGGAGCAATGTGGTATATGTGTTTTCTGTGGGGAGCAATGAGGCATATGTTTTTTCTGTGGGGAGCAATGTGGCATAGTTGTTTTCTGTGGGGAGCAACTCGGCATATGTGTTTTCTGTGGGGAGCCATGTGGCATATGTGTATTCTGTGGTGAGCAATGTGGCATATGTGTTTTCTGTGGAGAGCAATATGGCATTGCTTGTTTTCTGTGGGGAGCAATGTGGTATATGTGTTTTCTGAGGGGAGCAAAGTGGCATATGTGTTTTCTGTGGGGAGCAATGTAGCATATGTGTTTTCTGTAGGGAGCAATGGGGCATAGTTGTTTTCTGTGGGGAGCAATTTGGCATATGTATTTTCTATGGGGAGCAATTTGGCATATGCGTTTTCTGTGGGGAGCAATGTGGTATATGCGTTTTCTATGGGGAGCAATGTGGCATATGTGTTTTCTGTGGGGAGCAATTTGGCATATGTATTTTCTGTGGGGAGCAATGTGGCATATGTGTTTTCTGTTGGGAGCAATGTGGTATATCTGTTTCTGTGGGGAGCAATGTGGCATATGTATTTTCTGTGGGGAGCAATGTGGCATGTGTTTTCTGTGGGGAGCAATGTTGCATAGTTGTTTTCTGTGTGAAGCAATGTGGCATATGTGTTTTCTGTGGGGAGCAATTTGGCATATGTGTTTTCTGTGGGGAGCAATGTGGCATATGTGTTTTTTGTGGGGAGCAGTGTGGCATAGTTGTTTTCTGTGGGGAGCAATTTGGCATATGTGTTTTCTGTGGGGAGCAATGTGGCATATGTGTTTTCTGTGGGTAGCAATTTGGCATATGTGTTTTCTGTGCGGAGCAATGTGGCATAGGTTTTTTCTGTGGGGAGCAATGTGACATATGTGTTTTCTGTGGGGAGCAATGTGGCATATGTGTTTTCTGTGGGGAGCATTTTGGCATATGTGTTTTCTGTGGGGAGCAATATGGCTTTTGTGTTTTCTTTGGGGAGCAATGTGGCATATGTGTTTTTTGTGGTGAGCAATGTGGCATATGTGTTTTCTGTGGGGAGCAATGTGGCATATGTGTTTTCTGTGGGGAGCAATGTGGCATATGTGTTTTCTGTGGGGAGCAATGTGGCGTATGTGTTCTCTGTGGGGAGCAATTTGGCATATGTGTTTTCAGTGGGGAGCAATGTGGCATAGCTGTTTTCTGTGGGGAGCAATGTGGCATATGTGTTTTCTGTGGGGAGCAATGTGGCATTGCTGTTTTCTGTGGGGAGCAATGTGGCATATGTGTTTTCTGTTGGGAGCAATGTGGCATATGTGATCTCTGTGGGGAGCAATTTGGCATATGTGTTTTCTGTGGGGAGCAATGAGGCATAGCTGTTTTCTGTGAGGAGCTATGTGGCATATGTGTTTTCTGTGGGGAGCAAAGTGGCATATGTGTTTTCTGTGGGGAGCAATGTGGCATAGCTGTTTTCTGTGGGGAGCAATTTGGCATATGTGTTTTCTGTGGGGAGCAATGTGGCATATGTCTTTTCTGTGGGGAGCAATTTGGCATATGTGTTTTCTGTGTGGAGCAATGTGGCATAGCTGTTTTCTGTGAGGAGCAATGTGGCATATGTCTTTTCTGTGGGGAGCAATGTGGCATATGTGTTCTCTGTGGGGACCAATGTGGTATATGTGTTTTCTGTGGGGAGCAATGTGGCATATGTGTTTTCTGTGGGGAGCAATGTGGCATAGTTGTTTTCTGTGGGGAGCCATTTGGCATATGTGTTTTCTGTGGGGAGCCATGTGGCATATGTGTTTTCTGTGGAGAGCCATTTGGCATATGTGTTTTCTGTGGAGAGCAATGTGGCATATGTGTTATCTGTTGGGAGCAATATGGCATACCTGTTTCAGTGGGGAGCAATTTGGCATATGTATTTTCTGTGGGGAGCAATGTGGCATATGTGTTTTCTGTGGGGAGCAATTTGGCATAGTTGTTTTCTGTGGGGAGCAATTTGGCATATGTGATTTCTATGGGGAGCAATTTGGCATATGTGTTTTCTGTGGGGAGCAATGTGGCATATGTCTTTTCTGTGGGGAGCAATTTGGCATATGTGTTTTCTGTGGGGAGCAATGTGGCATATGCCTTTTCTGTGGGGAGCAATTTGGTATATGCGTTTTCTGTGGGGAGCAATGTGGCATATGCGTTTTCTGTGGGGAGCAATGTGGCATATGTGTTTTCTGTGGGGAGCAATGTGGCATAGTTGTTTTCTGTGGGGAGCATTTTGGCATATGTGTTTTCTGTGGGGAGCAATTTGGCATATGTGTTTTCTGTGGGGAGCAATGTGGCATATGTGTTTTCTGTGGGGAGCAATGTGGCATAGCTGTTTTCTGTGGGGAGCAATGTGGCACATGTCTTTTCTGTGGGGAGCAATGTGGCATATGTGTTTTCTGTGGGGAGCAATGAGGCATATGTATTTTCTGTGGGGAGCAATGTGGCAGATGTGTTCTCTGTGGGGAGCAATTTGGCATATGTGTTTTCTGTGGGGAGCAATGTGGCATATGTGTTCTCTGTGGGGAGCAATGTGGCATATGTGTTTTCTGTGGGGAGCAATGTGGCATAGCTGTTTTCTGTGGGGAGCAATGTGGCATATGTGTTTTCTGTGGGGAGCAATGTGACATGTGTGTTTTCTGTGGGGATCAATGTGGCATAGCTGTTTTCTGTGGGGAGCAATGGGGTATATGTGTTTTCTGTGGGGAGCAATGTGGCATATGTGTTTTCTGCGGGGAGCAATGAGGCATATGTGTTTTCTGTGGGGAGCAATGTGGCATATGTGTTCTCTGTGGGGAGCATTTTGGCATATGTGTTTTCTGTGGGGAGCAATTTGGCATATGTGTTTTCTGTGGGGAGCAATGTGGCATATGTGTTTTCTGTGGGGAGCAATGTGGCATAGCTGTTTTCTGTGGGGAGCAATGTGGCACATGTCTTTTCTGTGGGGAGCAATGTGGCATATGTGTTTTCTGTGGGGAGCAATGAGGCATATGTATTTTCTGTGGGGAGCAATGTGGCAGATGTGTTCTCTGTGGGGAGCAATTTGGCATATGTGTTTTCTGTGGGGAGCAATGTGGCATGTGTTCTCTGTGGGGAGCAATGTGGCATATGTGTTTTCTGTGGGGAGCAATGTGGCATAGCTGTTTTCTGTGGGGAGCAATGTGGCATATGTGTTTTCTGTGGGGAGCAATGTGACATGTGTGTTTTCTGTGGGGATCAATGTGGCATAGCTGTTTTCTGTGGGGAGCAATGGGGTATATGTGTTTTCTGTGGCGAGCAATGTGGCATATGTGTTTTCTGCGGGGAGCAATGAGGCATATGTGTTTTCTGTGGGGAGCAATGTGGCATATGTGTTCTCTGTGGGGAGCAATTTGGCATATGTGTTTTCTGTGGGGAGCAATGTGGCATATGTGTTATCTGTTGGGAGCAATATGGCATACCTGTTTCAGTGGGGAGCAATGTGGCATATGTATTTTCTGTGGGGAGCAATGTGGCATATGTGTTTTCTGTGGGGAGCAATTTGGCATAGTTGTTTTCTGTGGGGAGCAATTTGGCATATGTGATTTCTATGGGGAGCAATTTGGCATATGTGTTTTCTGTGGGGAGCAATGTGGCATATGTCTTTTCTGTGGGGAGCAATTTGGCATATGTGTTTTCTGTGGGGAGCAATGTGGCATATGCCTTTTCTGTGGGGAGCAATTTGGTATATGCGTTTTCTGTGGGGAGCAATGTGGCATATGCGTTTTCTGTGGGGAGCAATGTTGCATATGTGTTTTCTGTGGGGAGCAATGTGGCATAGTTGTTTTCTGTGGGGAGAATTTTGGCATATGTGTTTTCTGTGGGGAGCAATTTGGCATATGTGTTTTCTGTGGGGAGCAATGTGGCATATGTGTTTTCTGTGGGGAGCAATGTGGCATAGCTGTTTTCTGTGGGGAGCAATGTGGCACATGTCTTTTCTGTGGGGAGCAATGTGGCATATGTGTTTTCTGTGGGGAGCAATGAGGCATATGTATTTTCTGTGGGGAGCAATGTGGCAGATGTGTTCTCTGTGGGGAGCAATGTGGCATATGTGTTTTCTGTGGGGAGCAATGAGGCATATGTATTTTCTGTGGGGAGCAATGTGGCAGATGTGTTCTCTGTGGGGAGCAATTTGGCATATGTGTTTTCTGTGGGGAGCAATGTGGCATATGTGTTCTCTGTGGGGAGCAATGTGGCATATGTCTTTTCTGTGGGGAGCAATGTGACATGTGTGTTTTCTGTGGGGATCAATGTGGCATAGCTGTTTTCTGTGGGGAGCAATGTGGTATATGTGTTTTCTGTGGGGAGCAATGTGGCATATGTGTTTTCTGCGGGGAGCAATGAGGCATATGTGTTTTCTGTGGGGAGCAATGTGGCATATGTGTTCTCTGTGGGGAGCAATTTGGCATATGTGTTTTCTGTGGGGAGCAATGTGGCATATGTGTTTTCTGTGGGGAGCAATGTGGCATATATGTTTTCTGTAGGGAGCAATGAGGCATAGTTGTTTTCTGAGGGGAGCAATTTGGCATATGTGTTTTCTATGGGGAGCAAATTGGCATATGTGTTTTCTGTGGGGAGCAATGTGGCATATGTGTTATCTGTTGGGAGCAATATGGCATATCTGTTTCTGTGGGGAGCAATGTGGCATATGTATTTTCTGTGGGGAGCAATGTGGCATGTGTTTTCTGTGGGGAGCAATGTGGCATAGTTGATTTCTGTGCGAAGCAATGTGGCATATGTGTTTTCTGAGGGGAGCAATTTGGCATATGTGTTTTCTGTGGGGAGCAATGTGGCATAGTTGTTTTCTTTGGGGAGCAATGTGGCATAGTTGTTTTCTGTGGGGAGCAATTTGGCATATGTGTTTTCTGTGGGGAGCAATGTGGCATATGTGTTTTCCTGTTTGGAGCAATGTGGCATATGTGTTTTCTGCGGGGAGCAATGAGGCATATGTGTTTTCTGTGGGGAGCAATGTGGCATATGTGTTCTCTGAGGGGAGCAATGTGGCATATGTGTTTTCTGTGGGGAGCAATGTGGCATATGTGTTCTCTGTGGGGAACAATTTGGCATATGTGTTTTCTGTGGGGAGCAATGTGGCATATGTGTTTTTTGTAGGGAGCAATGTGGCATATGTGTTCTCTGTGGGTAGCAATTTGGCAGATGTTTTTTCTGTGGGGAGCAATGTGGCATAGCTGTTTTCTGTGGGGAGCAATGTGGCATATGTCTTTTCTGTGGGGAGCAATGTGGCATATGTGTTTTCTGTGGTGAGCAATGTGGCATATGTGTTTTCTGTGGGGAGCAATGTGGCATAGCTGTTTTCTGTGGGGAGCAATGTGGCATATGTGTTTTCTGTGGGGAGCAATGTGGCATATGTATTTTCTGTGGGGAGCAATTTGGCATATGTGTTTTCTGTGTGGAGCAATGTGGCATAGCTGTTTTCTGTGAGGAGCAATGTGGCATATGTCTTTTCTGTGGGGAGCAATGTGGCATATGTGTTCTCTGTGGGGAGCAATGTGGTATATGTGTTTTCTGTGGGGAGCAATGAGGTATATGTGTTTTCTGTGGGGAGCAATGTGGCATAGTTGTTTTCTGTGGGGAGCAACTTGGCATATGTGTTTTCTGAGGGGAGCCATGTGGCATATGTGTTTTCTGTGGTGAGCAATGTGGCATATGTGTTTTCTGTGGAGAGCAATATGGCATAGCTTGTTTTCTGTGGGGAGCAATGTGGTATATGTGTTTTCTGTGGGGAGCAATGAGGCATATGTGTTTTCTGTGGGGAGCAATGTGGCATATGTCTTTTCTGTGGGGAGCAATGGGGCATATGTGTTTTCTGTGGTGAGCAATGTGGCATATGTGTTTTCTGTGGGGAGCAATGTGGCATAGCTGTTTTCTGTGGGGAGCAATGTGGCATATGTGTTTTCTGTGGGGAGCAATGTGGCATATGTATTTTCTGTGGGGAGCAATTTGGCATATGTGTTTTCTGTGTGGAGCAATGTGGCATAGCTGTTTTCTGTGAGGAGCAATGTGGCATATGTCTTTTCTGTGGGGAGCAATGTGGCATATGTGTTCTCTGTGGGGAGCAATGTGGTATATGTGTTTTCTGTGGGGAGCAATGAGGCATATGTGTTTTCTGTGGGGAGCAATGTGGCATAGTTGTTTTCTGTGGGGAGCAACTTGGCATATGTGTTTTCTGTGGGGAGCCATGTGGCATATGTGTTCTCTGTGGGGAGCAATGTGGTATATGTGTTTTCTGTGGGGAGCAATGATGTATATGTGTTTTCTGTGGTGAGCAATGTGGCATATGTGTTTTCTGTGGGGAGCAATGTGGCATAGCTGTTTTCTGTGGGGAGCAATGTGGCATATGTGTTTTCTGTGGGGAGCAATGTGGCATATGTATTTTCTGTGGGGAGCAATGAGGTATATGTGTTTTCTGTGGGGAGCAATGTGGCATAGTTGTTTTCTGTGGGGAGCAACTTGGCATATGTGTTTTCTGTGGGGAGCCATGTGGCATATGTGTTTTCTGTGGTGAGCAATGTGGCATATGTGTTTTCTGTGGAGAGCAATATGGCATAGCTTGTTTTCTGTGGGGAGCAATGTGGTATATGTGTTTTCTGTGGGGAGCAATGAGGCATATGTGTTTTCTGTGGGGAGCAATGTGGCATATGTCTTTTCTGTGGGGAGCAATGGGGCATATGTGTTTTCTGTGGTGAGCAATGTGGCATATGTGTTTTCTGTGGGGAGCAATGTGGCATAGCTGTTTTCTGTGGGGAGCAATGTGGCATATGTGTTTTCTGTGGGGAGCAATGTGGCATATGTATTTTCTGTGGGGAGCAATTTGGCATATGTGTTTTCTGTGTGGAGCAATGTGGCATAGCTGTTTTCTGTGAGGAGCAATGTGGCATATGTCTTTTCTGTGGGGAGCAATGTGGCATATGTGTTCTCTGTGGGGAGCAATGTGGTATATGTGTTTTCTGTGGGGAGCAATGAGGCATATGTGTTTTCTGTGGGGAGCAATGTGGCATAGTTGTTTTCTGTGGGGAGCAACTTGGCATATGTGTTTTCTGTGGGGAGCCATGTGGCATATGTGTTTTCTGTGGTGGGCAATGTGGCATATGTGTTTTCTGTGGAGAGCAATATGGCATAGCTTGTTTTCTGTGGGGAGCAATGTGGTATATGTGTTTTCTGTGGGGAGCAAAGTGGCATATGTGTTTTCTGTGGGGAGCAATGTGGCATATATGTTTTCTGTAGGGAGCAATGGGGCATAGTTGTTTTCTGTGGGGAGCAATTTGGCATAGCTTGTTTTCTGTGGGGAGCAATGTGGTATATGTGTTTTCTGTGGGGAGCAAAGTGGCATATGTGTTTTCTGTGGGGAGCAATGTGGCATATGTGTTCTCTGTGGGGAGCAATATGGCATAGCTGTTTCTGTGGGGAGCAATGTGGCATATGTGTTTTCTGTGGGGAGCAATGTGGCATATGTGTTTTCTGTGGGGAGCAATGTGGCATATGTGTTCTCTGTGGGGAGCAATTTGGCATATGTGTTTTCTGTGGGGAGCAATGTGGCATAGCTGTTTTCTGTGGGGAGTAATGTGGCATATGTGTTTTCTGTGGGGAGCAATGTGGCATAGCTGTTTTCTGTGGGGAGCAATGTGGCATATGTGTTTTCTGTTGGGAGAAATGTGGCATATGTGTTTTCTGTGGGGAGCAATGTGGGATATGTGTTCTCTGTGGGGAGAAATTTGGCATATGTCTTTTCTGTGGGGAGCAATGTGGCCTAGCTGTTTTCTGTGAGGAGCTATGTGGCATATGTGTTTTCTGTGGGGAGCAATGTGGCATATGTGTTTTCTGTGGGGAGCAATGTGGCATAGCTGTTTTCTGTGGGAAGCAATGTGGCATATGTGTTTTCTGCGGGAAGCAATGTGGCATATGTGTTTTCTGTATGGAGCAATGTGGCATAGTTGTTTTCTGTGAGGAGCAATTTGGCATATGTCTTTTCTGTGGGGAGCAATTTGGCATATGTGTTTTCTGTGGGGAGCAATGTGGCATAGCTGTTTTCTGTGAGGAGCAATGTGGCATAAGTCTTTTCTGTGGGGAGTAATTTGGCATATGTGTTCTCTGTGGGGAGCAATGTGGCATATGTGTTTTCTGTGGGGAGCAATGTGGCATATGTGTTTTCTGTGGGGAGCAATGTGGCATAGTTGTTTTCTGTGGGGAGCCATGTGGCATAGTTGTTTTCTGTGGGGAGCCATGTGGCATATGTGTTTTCTGTGGGGAGCCATGTGGCATATGTGTTTTCTGTGGTGAGCAATGTGGCATGTGTGTTTTATGTGGGAAGCAATATGGCATTGCTGTTTTCTGTGGGGAGCAATGTGTTATATGTGTTTTCTGTGGGGAGCAATGTGGCATATGTGTTTTCTGTGGGGAGCAATGTGGCATATGTGTTTTCTGTAGGGAGCAATGTGGCATAGTTGTTTTCTGTGGCGAGCAATTCGGCATATGTGTTTTCTGTGGGGAGCAATGTGGCATAGTTGTTTTCTGTGGGGAGCAATGTGGCATAGGTGTTTTCTGTGGGGAGCAATGTGACATATGTGTTTTCTGTGGGGAGCAATGTGGCATATGTTTTTTCTGTGGGGAGCAATTTGGCATATGTGTTTTCTGTGGGGAGCATTATGGCATATGTGTTTTCTTTGAGGAGCAATGTGGTATATGTGTTTTCTGTGGGGAGCAATTTGGCATGTGTGTTTTCTGTCGGGAGCAATATGGCATGTGTGTTTTCTTTGGGGAGCAATGTGGCATGTGTGTTTTCTGTGGGGAGCAATGTGGCATGTGTGTTTTCTGTGGGGAGCAATGTGGCATAGTTGTTTTCAGCGGGGAGCAACTTGGCATATGTGTTTTCTATGGGGAGCAATTTGGCATATGTGTTTTTTGTGGTGAGCAATGTGGCATATATGTTTTCTGTGGGGAGCAATGTGGTATATGCGTTTTCTAAGGGGAGCAATGTGGCATATGTGTTTTCTGTGGGGAGCAATTTGGCATTATTGTTTTCTGTGGGGAGCAATTTGGCATATGTATTTTCTGTGGGGAGCAATTTGGCATATGTGTTTTCTGTGGGGAGCAATGTGGCATATGTGTTTTCTGTGGGGAGCAATGTGGCATATGTGTTTTCTGTAGGGAGCAATGAGGCATAGTTGTTTTCTGAGGGGAGCAATTTGGCATATGTGTTTTCTATGTGGAGCAAATTGGCATATATGTTTTCTGTGGGGAGCAATGTGGCATATGTCTTTTCTGTGGGGAGCAATGTGGCATATGGGTTTTCTGCGGGGAGCAATTTGGCATTATTGTTTTCTGTGGGGAGCCATTTGGCATATGTATTTTCTGTGGGGAGCCATTTGGCATATGTGTTTTCTGTGGAGAGCAATGTGGCATATGTGTTATCTGTTGGGAGCAATATGGCATACCTGTTTCAGTGGGGAGCAATGTGGCATATGTATTTTCTGTGGGGAGCAATGTGGCATATGTGTTTTCTGTGGGGAGCAATTTGGCATAGTTGTTTTCTGTGGGGAGCAATTTGGCATATGTGATTTCTATGGGGAGCAATTTGGCATATGTGTTTTCTGTGGGGAGCAATGTGGCATATGTCTTTTCTGTGGGGAGCAATTTGGCATATGTGTTTTCTGTGGGGAGCAATGTGGCATATGCCTTTTCTGTGGGGAGCAATTTGGTATATGCGTTTTCTGTGGGGAGCAATGTGGCATATGCGTTTTCTGTGGGGAGCAATGTGGCATATGTGTTTTCTGTGGGGAGCAATGTGGCATAGTTGTTTTCTGTGGGGAGCATTTTGGCATATGTGTTTTCTGTGGGGAGCAATTTGGCATATGTGTTTTCTGTGGGGAGCAATGTGGCATATGTGTTTTCTGTGGGGAGCAATGTGGCATAGCTGTTTTCTGTGGGGAGCAATGTGGCACATGTCTTTTCTGTGGGGAGCAATGTGGCATATGTGTTTTCTGTGGGGAGCAATGAGGCATATGTATTTTCTGTGGGGAGCAATGTGGCAGATGTGTTCTCTGTGGGGAGCAATTTGGCATATGTGTTTTCTGTGGGGAGCAATGTGGCATATGTGTTCTCTGTGGGGAGCAATGTGGCATATGTGTTTTCTGTGGGGAGCAATGTGGCATAGCTGTTTTCTGTGGGGAGCAATGTGGCATATGTGTTTTCTGTGGGGAGCAATGTGACATGTGTGTTTTCTGTGGGGATCAATGTGGCATAGCTGTTTTCTGTGGGGAGCAATGGGGTATATGTGTTTTCTGTGGGGAGCAATGTGGCATATGTGTTTTCTGCGGGGAGCAATGAGGCATATGTGTTTTCTGTGGGGAGCAATGTGGCATATGTGTTCTCTGTGGGGAGCATTTTGGCATATGTGTTTTCTGTGGGGAGCAATTTGGCATATGTGTTTTCTGTGGGGAGCAATGTGGCATATGTGTTTTCTGTGGGGAGCAATGTGGCATAGCTGTTTTCTGTGGGGAGCAATGTGGCACATGTCTTTTCTGTGGGGAGCAATGTGGCATATGTGTTTTCTGTGGGGAGCAATGAGGCATATGTATTTTCTGTGGGGAGCAATGTGGCAGATGTGTTCTCTGTGGGGAGCAATTTGGCATATGTGTTTTCTGTGGGGAGCAATGTGGCATATGTGTTCTCTGTGGGGAGCAATGTGGCATATGTGTTTTCTGTGGGGAGCAATGTGGCATAGCTGTTTTCTGTTGGGAGCAATGTGGCATATGTGTTTTCTGTGGGGAGCAATGTGACATGTGTGTTTTCTGTGGGGATCAATGTGGCATAGCTGTTTTCTGTGGGGAGCAATGGGGTATATGTGTTTTCTGTGGGGAGCAATGTGGCATATGTGTTTTCTGCGGGGAGCAATGAGGCATATGTGTTTTCTGTGGGGAGCAATGTGGCATATGTGTTCTCTGTGGGGAGCAATTTGGCATATGTGTTTTCTGTGGGGAGCAATGTGGCATATGTGTTATCTGTTGGGAGCAATATGGCATACCTGTTTCAGTGGGGAGCAATGTGGCATATGTATTTTCTGTGGGGAGCAATGTAGCATATGTGTTTTCTGTGGGGAGCAATTTGGCATAGTTGTTTTCTGTGGGGAGCAATTTGGCATATGTGATTTCTATGGGGAGCAATTTGGCATATGTGTTTTCTGTGGGGAGCAATGTGGCATATGTCTTTTCTGTGGGGAGCAATTTGGCATATGTGTTTTCTGTGGGGAGCAATGTGGCATATGCCTTTTCTGTGGGGAGCAATTTGGTATATGCGTTTTCTGTGGGGAGCAATGTGGCATATGCGTTTTCTGTGGGGAGCAATGTTGCATATGTGTTTTCTGTGGGGAGCAATGTGGCATAGTTGTTTTCTGTGGGGAGCATTTTGGCATATGTGTTTTCTGTGGGGAGCAATTTGGCATATGTGTTTTCTGTGGGGAGCAATGTGGCATATGTGTTTTCTGTGGGGAGCAATGTGGCATAGCTGTTTTCTGTGGGGAGCAATGTGGCACATGTCTTTTCTGTGGGGAGCAATGTGGCATATGTGTTTTCTGTGGGGAGCAATGAGGCATATGTATTTTCTGTGGGGAGCAATGTGGCAGATGTGTTCTCTGTGGGGAGCAATGTGGCATATGTGTTTTCTGTGGGGAGCAATGAGGCATATGTATTTTCTGTGGGGAGCAATGTGGCAGATGTGTTCTCTGTGGGGAGCAATTTGGCATATGTGTTTTCTGTGGGGAGCAATGTGGCATATGTGTTCTCTGTGGGGAGCAATGTGGCATATGTCTTTTCTGTGGGGAGCAATGTGACATGTGTGTTTTCTGTGGGGATCAATGTGGCATAGCTGTTTTCTGTGGGGAGCAATGTGGTATATGTGTTTTCTGTGGGGAGCAATGTGGCATATGTGTTTTCTGCGGGGAGCAATGAGGCATATGTGTTTTCTGTGGGGAGCAATGTGGCATATGTGTTCTCTGTGGGGAGCAATTTGGCATATGTGTTTTCTGTGGGGAGCAATGTGGCATATGTGTTTTCTGTGGGGAGCAATGTGGCATATATGTTTTCTGTAGGGAGCAATGAGGCATAGTTGTTTTCTGAGGGGAGCAATTTGGCATATGTGTTTTCTATGGGGAGCAAATTGGCATATGTGTTTTCTGTGGGGAGCAATGTGGCATATGTGTTATCTGTTGGGAGCAATATGGCATATCTGTTTCTGTGGGGAGCAATGTGGCATATGTATTTTCTGTGGGGAGCAATGTGGCATGTGTTTTCTGTGGGGAGCAATGTGGCATAGTTGATTTCTGTGCGAAGCAATGTGGCATATGTGTTTTCTGAGGGGAGCAATTTGGCATATGTGTTTTCTGTGGGGAGCAATGTGGCATAGTTGTTTTCTGTGGGGAGCAATGTGGCATAGTTGTTTTCTGTGGGGAGCAATTTGGCATATGTGTTTTCTGTGGGGAGCAATGTGGCATATGTGTTTTCCTGTTTGGAGCAATGTGGCATATGTGTTTTCTGCGGGGAGCAATGAGGCATATGTGTTTTCTGTGGGGAGCAATGTGGCATATGTGTTCTCTGAGGGGAGCAATGTGGCATATGTGTTTTCTGTGGGGAGCAATGTGGCATATGTGTTCTCTGTGGGGAACAATTTGGCATATGTGTTTTCTGTGGGGAGCAATGTGGCATATGTGTTTTTTGTAGGGAGCAATGTGGCATATGTGTTCTCTGTGGGTAGCAATTTGGCAGATGTTTTTTCTGTGGGGAGCAATGTGGCATAGCTGTTTTCTGTGGGGAGCAATGTGGCATATGTCTTTTCTGTGGGGAGCAATGTGGCATATGTGTTTTCTGTGGTGAGCAATGTGGCATATGTGTTTTCTGTGGGGAGCAATGTGGCATAGCTGTTTTCTGTGGGGAGCAATGTGGCATATGTGTTTTCTGTGGGGAGCAATGTGGCATATGTATTTTCTGTGGGGAGCAATTTGGCATATGTGTTTTCTGTGTGGAGCAATGTGGCATAGCTGTTTTCTGTGAGGAGCAATGTGGCATATGTCTTTTCTGTGGGGAGCAATGTGGCATATGTGTTCTCTGTGGGGAGCAATGTGGTATATGTGTTTTCTGTGGGGAGCAATGAGGTATATGTGTTTTCTGTGGGGAGCAATGTGGCATAGTTGTTTTCTGTGGGGAGCAACTTGGCATATGTGTTTTCTGTGGGGAGCCATGTGGCATATGTGTTTTCTGTGGTGAGCAATGTGGCATATGTGTTTTCTGTGGAGAGCAATATGGCATAGCTTGTTTTCTGTGGGGAGCAATGTGGTATATGTGTTTTCTGTGGGGAGCAATGAGGCATATGTGTTTTCTGTGGGGAGCAATGTGGCATATGTCTTTTCTGTGGGGAGCAATGGGGCATATGTGTTTTCTGTGGTGAGCAATGTGGCATATGTGTTTTCTGTGGGGAGCAATGTGGCATAGCTGTTTTCTGTGGGGAGCAATGTGGCATATGTGTTTTCTGTGGGGAGCAATGTGGCATATGTATTTTCTGTGGGGAGCAATTTGGCATATGTGTTTTCTGTGTGGAGCAATGTGGCATAGCTGTTTTCTGTGAGGAGCAATGTGGCATATGTCTTTTCTGTGGGGAGCAATGTGGCATATGTGTTCTCTGTGGGCAGCAATGTGGTATCTGTGTTTTCTGTGGGGAGCAATGAGGCATATGTGTTTTCTGTGGGGAGCAATGTGGCATAGTTGTTTTCTGTGGGGAGCAACTTGGCATATGTGTTTTCTGTGGGGAGCCATGTGGCATATGTGTTTTCTGTGGTGGGCAATGTGGCATATGTGTTTTCTGTGGAGAGCAATATGGCATAGCTTGTTTTCTGTGGGGAGCAATGTGGTATATGTGTTTTCTGTGGGGAGCAAAGTGGCATATGTGTTTTCTGTGGGGAGCAATGTGGCATATATGTTTTCTGTAGGGAGCAATGGGGCATAGTTGTTTTCTGTGGGGAGCAATTTGGCATAGCTTGTTTTCTGTGGGGAGCAATGTGGTATATGTGTTTTCTGTGGGGAGCAAAGTGGCATATGTGTTTTCTGTGGGGAGCAATGTGGCATATGTGTTCTCTGTGGGGAGCAATATGGCATAGCTGTTTCTGTGGGGAGCAATGTGGCATATGTGTTTTCTGTGGGGAGCAATGTGGCATATGTGTTTTCTGTGGGGAGCAATGTGGCATATGTGTTCTCTGTGGGGAGCAATTTGGCATATGTGTTTTCTGTGGGGAGCAATGTGGCATATGTGTTTTCTGTGGGGAGCAATGTGGCATAGCTGTTTTCTGTGGGGAGCAATGTGGCATATGTGTTTTCTGTGGGGAGCAATGTGGCATAGCTGTTTTCTGTGGGGAGCAATGTGGCATATGTGTTTTCTGTGGGGAGCAATGTGACATGTGTGTTTTCTGTGGGGATCAATGTGGCATAGCTGTTTTCTGTGGGGAGCAATGGGGTATATGTGTTTTCTGTGGGGAGCAATGTGGCATATGTGTTTTCTGCGGGGAGCAATGAGGCATATGTGTTTTCTGTGGGGAGCAATGTGGCATATGTGTTCTCTGTGGGGAGCATTTTGGCATATGTGTTTTCTGTGGGGAGCAATTTGGCATATGTGTTTTCTGTGGGGAGCAATGTGGCATATGTGTTTTCTGTGGGGAGCAATGTGGCATAGCTGTTTTCTGTGGGGAGCAATGTGGCACATGTCTTTTCTGTGGGGAGCAATGTGGCATATGTGTTTTCTGTGGGGAGCAATGAGGCATATGTATTTTCTGTGGGGAGCAATGTGGCAGATGTGTTCTCTGTGGGGAGCAATTTGGCATATGTGTTTTCTGTGGGGAGCAATGTGGCATATGTGTTCTCTGTGGGGAGCAATGTGGCATATGTGTTTTGTGTGGGGAGCAATGTGGCATAGCTGTTTTCTGTTGGGAGCAATGTGGCATATGTGTTTTCTGTGGGGAGCAATGTGACATGTGTGTTTTCTGTGGGGATCAATGTGGCATAGCTGTTTTCTGTGGGGAGCAATGGGGTATATGTGTTTTCTGTGGGGAGCAATGTGGCATATGTGTTTTCTGCGGGGAGCAATGAGGCATATGTGTTTTCTGTGGGGAGCAATGTGGCATATGTGTTCTCTGTGGGGAGCAATTTGGCATATGTGTTTTCTGTGGGGAGCAATGTGGCATATGTGTTATCTGTTGGGAGCAATATGGCATACCTGTTTCAGTGGGGAGCAATGTGGCATATGTATTTTCTGTGGGGAGCAATGTAGCATATGTGTTTTCTGTGGGGAGCAATTTGGCATAGTTGTTTTCTGTGGGGAGCAATTTGGCATATGTGATTTCTATGGGGAGCAATTTGGCATATGTGTTTTCTGTGGGGAGCAATGTGGCATATGTCTTTTCTGTGGGGAGCAATTTGGCATATGTGTTTTCTGTGGGGAGCAATGTGGCATATGCCTTTTCTGTGGGGAGCAATTTGGTATATGCGTTTTCTGTGGGGAGCAATGTGGCATATGCGTTTTCTGTGGGGAGCAATGTTGCATATGTGTTTTCTGTGGGGAGCAATGTGGCATAGTTGTTTTCTGTGGGGAGCATTTTGGCATATGTGTTTTCTGTGGGGAGCAATTTGGCATATGTGTTTTCTGTGGGGAGCAATGTGGCATATGTGTTTTCTGTGGGGAGCAATGTGGCATAGCTGTTTTCTGTGGGGAGCAATGTGGCACATGTCTTTTCTGTGGGGAGCAATGTGGCATATGTGTTTTCTGTGGGGAGCAATGAGGCATATGTATTTTCTGTGGGGAGCAATGTGGCAGATGTGTTCTCTGTGGGGAGCAATGTGGCATATGTGTTTTCTGTGGGGAGCAATGAGGCATATGTATTTTCTGTGGGGAGCAATGTGGCAGATGTGTTCTCTGTGGGGAGCAATTTGGCATATGTGTTTTCTGTGGGGAGCAATGTGGCATATGTGTTCTCTGTGGGGAGCAATGTGGCATATGTCTTTTCTGTGGGGAGCAATGTGACATGTGTGTTTTCTGTGGGGATCAATGTGGCATAGCTGTTTTCTGTGGGGAGCAATGTGGTATATGTGTTTTCTGTGGGGAGCAATGTGGCATATGTGTTTTCTGCGGGGAGCAATGAGGCATATGTGTTTTCTGTGGGGAGCAATGTGGCATATGTGTTCTCTGTGGGGAGCAATTTGGCATATGTGTTTTCTGTGGGGAGCAATGTGGCATATGTGTTTTCTGTGGGGAGCAATGTGGCATATATGTTTTCTGTAGGGAGCAATGAGGCATAGTTGTTTTCTGAGGGGAGCAATTTGGCATATGTGTTTTCTATGGGGAGCAAATTGGCATATGTGTTTTCTGTGGGGAGCAATGTGGCATATGTGTTATCTGTTGGGAGCAATATGGCATATCTGTTTCTGTGGGGAGCAATGTGGCATATGTATTTTCTGTGGGGAGCAATGTGGCATGTGTTTTCTGTGGGGAGCAATGTGGCATAGTTGATTTCTGTGCGAAGCAATGTGGCATATGTGTTTTCTGAGGGGAGCAATTTGGCATATGTGTTTTCTGTGGGGAGCAATGTGGCATAGTTGTTTTCTGTGGGGAGCAATGTGGCATAGTTGTTTTCTGTGGGGAGCAATTTGGCATATGTGTTTTCTGTGGGGAGCAATGTGGCATATGTGTTTTCCTGTTTGGAGCAATGTGGCATATGTGTTTTCTGCGGGGAGCAATGAGGCATATGTGTTTTCTGTGGGGAGCAATGTGGCATATGTGTTCTCTGAGGGGAGCAATGTGGCATATGTGTTTTCTGTGGGGAGCAATGTGGCATATGTGTTCTCTGTGGGGAACAATTTGGCATATGTGTTTTCTGTGGGGAGCAATGTGGCATATGTGTTTTTTGTAGGGAGCAATGTGGCATATGTGTTCTCTGTGGGTAGCAATTTGGCAGATGTTTTTTCTGTGGGGAGCAATGTGGCATAGCTGTTTTCTGTGGGGAGCAATGTGGCATATGTCTTTTCTGTGGGGAGCAATGTGGCATATGTGTTTTCTGTGGTGAGCAATGTGGCATATGTGTTTTCTGTGGGGAGCAATGTGGCATAGCTGTTTTCTGTGGGGAGCAATGTGGCATATGTGTTTTCTGTGGGGAGCAATGTGGCATATGTATTTTCTGTGGGGAGCAATTTGGCATATGTGTTTTCTGTGTGGAGCAATGTGGCATAGCTGTTTTCTGTGAGGAGCAATGTGGCATATGTCTTTTCTGTGGGGAGCAATGTGGCATATGTGTTCTCTGTGGGGAGCAATGTGGTATATGTGTTTTCTGTGGGGAGCAATGAGGTATATGTGTTTTCTGTGGGGAGCAATGTGGCATAGTTGTTTTCTGTGGGGAGCAACTTGGCATATGTGTTTTCTGTGGGGAGCCATGTGGCATATGTGTTTTCTGTGGTGAGCAATGTGGCATATGTGTTTTCTGTGGAGAGCAATATGGCATAGCTTGTTTTCTGTGGGGAGCAATGTGGTATATGTGTTTTCTGTGGGGAGCAATGAGGCATATGTGTTTTCTGTGGGGAGCAATGTGGCATATGTCTTTTCTGTGGGGAGCAATGGGGCATATGTGTTTTCTGTGGTGAGCAATGTGGCATATGTGTTTTCTGTGGGGAGCAATGTGGCATAGCTGTTTTCTGTGGGGAGCAATGTGGCATATGTGTTTTCTGTGGGGAGCAATGTGGCATATGTATTTTCTGTGGGGAGCAATTTGGCATATGTGTTTTCTGTGTGGAGCAATGTGGCATAGCTGTTTTCTGTGAGGAGCAATGTGGCATATGTCTTTTCTGTGGGGAGCAATGTGGCATATGTGTTCTCTGTGGGCAGCAATGTGGTATCTGTGTTTTCTGTGGGGAGCAATGAGGCATATGTGTTTTCTGTGGGGAGCAATGTGGCATAGTTGTTTTCTGTGGGGAGCAACTTGGCATATGTGTTTTCTGTGGGGAGCCATGTGGCATATGTGTTTTCTGTGGTGGGCAATGTGGCATATGTGTTTTCTGTGGAGAGCAATATGGCATAGCTTGTTTTCTGTGGGGAGCAATGTGGTATATGTGTTTTCTGTGGGGAGCAAAGTGGCATATGTGTTTTCTGTGGGGAGCAATGTGGCATATATGTTTTCTGTAGGGAGCAATGGGGCATAGTTGTTTTCTGTGGGGAGCAATTTGGCATAGCTTGTTTTCTGTGGGGAGCAATGTGGTATATGTGTTTTCTGTGGGGAGCAAAGTGGCATATGTGTTTTCTGTGGGGAGCAATGTGGCATATGTGTTCTCTGTGGGGAGCAATATGGCATAGCTGTTTCTGTGGGGAGCAATGTGGCATATGTGTTTTCTGTGGGGAGCAATGTGGCATATGTGTTTTCTGTGGGGAGCAATGTGGCATATGTGTTCTCTGTGGGGAGCAATTTGGCATATGTGTTTTCTGTGGGGAGCAATGTGGCATAGCTGTTTTCTGTGGGGAGTAATGTGGCATATGTGTTTTCTGTGGGGAGCAATGTGGCATAGCTGTTTTCTGTGGGGAGCAATGTGGCATATGTGTTTTCTGTTGGGAGAAATGTGGCATATGTGTTTTCTGTGGGGAGCAATGTGGGATATGTGTTCTCTGTGGGGAGAAATTTGGCATATGTCTTTTCTGTGGGGAGCAATGTGGCCTAGCTGTTTTCTGTGAGGAGCTATGTGGCATATGTGTTTTCTGTGGGGAGCAATGTGGCATATGTGTTTTCTGTGGGGAGCAATGTGGCATAGCTGTTTTCTGTGGGAAGCAATGTGGTATATGTGTTTTCTGCGGGAAGCAATGTGGCATATGTGTTTTCTGTATGGAGCAATGTGGCATAGTTGTTTTCTGTGAGGAGCAATTTGGCATATGTCTTTTCTGTGGGGAGCAATTTGGCATATGTGTTTTCTGTGGGGAGCAATGTGGCATAGCTGTTTTCTGTGAGGAGCAATGTGGCATAAGTCTTTTCTGTGGGGAGTAATTTGGCATATGTGTTCTCTGTGGGGAGCAATGTGGCATATGTGTTTTCTGTGGGGAGCAATGTGGCATATGTGTTTTCTGTGGGGAGCAATGTGGCATAGTTGTTTTCTGTGGGGAGCCATGTGGCATAGTTGTTTTCTGTGGGGAGCCATGTGGCATATGTGTTTTCTGTGGGGAGCCATGTGGCATATGTGTTTTCTGTGGTGAGCAATGTGGCATGTGTGTTTTATGTGGGAAGCAATATGGCATTGCTGTTTTCTGTGGGGAGCAATGTGTTATATGTGTTTTCTGTGGGGAGCAATGTGGCATATGTGTTTTCTGTGGGGAGCAATGTGGCATATGTGTTTTCTGTAGGGAGCAATGTGGCATAGTTGTTTTCTGTGGCGAGCAATTCGGCATATGTGTTTTCTGTGGGGAGCAATGTGGCATAGTTGTTTTCTGTGGGGAGCAATGTGGCATAGGTGTTTTCTGTGGGGAGCAATGTGACATATGTGTTTTCTGTGGGGAGCAATGTGGCATATGTTTTTTCTGTGGGGAGCAATTTGGCATATGTGTTTTCTGTGGGGAGCATTATGGCATATGTGTTATCTTTGAGGAGCAATGTGGTATATGTGTTTTCTGTGGGGAGCAATTTGGCATGTGTGTTTTCTGTCGGGAGCAATATGGCATGTGTGTTTTCTTTGGGGAGCAATGTGGCATGTGTGTTTTCTGTGGGGAGCAATGTGGCATGTGTGTTTTCTGTGGGGAGCAATGTGGCATAGTTGTTTTCAGCGGGGAGCAACTTGGCATATGTGTTTTCTATGGGGAGCAATTTGGCATATGTGTTTTTTGTGGTGAGCAATGTGGCATATATGTTTTCTGTGGGGAGCAATGTGGTATATGCGTTTTCTAAGGGGAGCAATGTGGCATATGTGTTTTCTGTGGGGAGCAATTTGGCATTATTGTTTTCTGTGGGGAGCAATTTGGCATATGTATTTTCTGTGGGGAGCAATTTGGCATATGTGTTTTCTGTTGGGAGCAATGTGGTATATCTGTTTCTGTGGGGAGCAATGTGGCATATGTATTTTCTGTGGGGAGCAATGTGGCATGTGTTTTCTGTGGGAAGCAATGTGGCATAGTTGTTTTCTGTGGGAAGCAATGTGGCATATCTGTTTTCTGAGGGGAGCAATTTGGCATATGTGTTTTCTCTGGGGAGCAATGTGGCACATGTGTTTTCTGTGGGGAGCAATGTGGCATAGTTGTTTTCTGTGGGGAGCAATTTGGCATAGGTGTTTTCTGTGGGGAGCAATGTGGCATATGTGTTTTCTGTGGGTAGCAATTTGGCATATGTGTTTTCTGTGAGGAGCAATGTGGCATAGGTGTTTTCTGTGGGGAGCAATGTGACATATGTGTTTTCTGTGAGGAGCAATGTGGCATATGTGTTTTCTGTGGGGAGCAATTTGGCATATGTGTTTTCTGTGGGGAGCAATATGGCATATGTGTTTTCTGTGGGGAGCAATTTGGCATGTGTGTTTTCTGTCGGGAGCAATATGGCATGTGTGTTTTCTTTGGGGAGCAATGTGGCATATTTGTTTTCTGTGGGGAGCAATGTGACATATGTGTTTTCTGTGGGGAGCAATTTGGCATATGTGTTCTCTGTGGGGAGCAATTTGGCATATGTGTTTTTTGTGGTGAGCAATGTGGCATATGTGTTTTCTGTGGGGAGCAATATGGCATAGCTGTTTCTGTGGGGAGCAATGTGGCATATGTGTTTTCTGTGGGGAGCAATGTGGCATATGTGTTCTCTGTGGGGAGCAATTTGGCATATGTGTTTTCTGTGGGGAGCAATGTGGCATAGCTGTTTTCTGTGGGGAGCAATGTGGCATATGTGTTTTCTGTGGGGAGCAATGTGGCATAGCTGTTTTCTGTGGGGAGCAATGTGGCATATGTGTTTTCTCTTGGGAGCAATGTGGCATATGTGTTTTCTGTGGGGAGCAATGTGGCATATGTGTTCTCTGTGGGGAGCAATTTGCCATATGTGTTTTCTGTTGGGAGCAATGTGGCATATGTGTTTTCTGTGGGGAGCAATGTGGCATATGTGTTCTCTGTGGGGAGCAATTTGCCATATGTGTTTTCTGTGGGGAGCAATGTGGCATAGCTGTTTTCTGTGAGGAGCTATGTGGCATATGTGTTTTCTGTGGGGAGCAATTTGGAATATGTATTTTCTGTGGGGAGCAATATGGCATATGTGTTTTCTTTGGGGAGCAATGTGGCATATGTGTTTTCTGTGGGGAGCAATTTGGCATGTGTGTTTTCTGTCGGGAGCAATATGGCATGTGTGTTTTCTTTGGGGAGCAATGTGGCATGTGTGTTTTCTGTGGGGAGCAATGTGGCATGTGTGTTTTCTGTGGGGAGCAATGTGGCATAGTTGTTTTCTGTGGGGAGCAATTTGGCATATGTGTTTTCTATGGGGAGCAATTTGGCATATGTGTTCTCTGTGGGGAGCAATTTGGCATATGTGTTTTCTGTGGGGAGCAATGTGGCATAGCTGTTTTCTGTGGGGAGCAATGAGGCATATGTGTTTTCTGTGGGGAGCAATGTGGCATAGCTGTTTTCTGTGGGGAGCAATGTGGCATATGTGTTTTCTGTGGGGAGCAATGTGGCATATGTGTTTTCTGTGGGGAGCAATGTGGCATATGTGTTCTCTGTGGGGAGCAATTTGGCATATGTGTTTTCTGTGGGGAGCAATGTGGCATAGCTGTTTTCTGTGAGGAGCTATGTGGCATATGTGTTTTCTGTGGGGAGCAATGTGGCATATGTGTTTTCTGTGGGGAGCAATGTGGCATAGCTGTTTTCTGTGGGGAGCAATGTGGTATATGTGTTTTCTGTGGGGAGCAATGTGGCATATGTGTTTTCTGTGGGAAGCAATGTGGCATATGTGTTTTCTGTAGGGAGCAATGTGGCATAGTTGTTTTCTGTGGGGAGCAATTTGGCATATGTGTTTTCTGTGGGGAGCAATGTGGCATATGTCTTTTCTGTGGGGAGCAATATGGCATATCTGTTTCTGTGGGGAGCAGTGTGGCATATGTGTTTTCTGTGGGGAGCAATTTGGCATATGTGTTTTCTGTGGGGAGCAATGTGGCATATGTGTTTTCTGTGGGAAGCAATGTGGCATATGTGTTTTCTGCGGGTAGCAATTTGGCATATGTGTTTTCTGTGGGGAGCAATTTGGCATATGTGTTTTCTGTGGGGAGCAATGTGGCATATGTGTTTTCTGTGGGGAGCAATTTGGCATATGTGTTTTCTGTGGGGAGCAATGTGGCATAGGTGTTTTCTGTGGGGAGCAATGTGAGGTATGTGTTTTCTGTGGGGAGCAATGTTGCATATGTGTTTTCTGTGGTGAGCAATTTGGCATATGTGTTTTCTGTGGGGAGCAATTTGGCATATGTGTTTTCTGTCGGGAGGAATATGGCATATGTGTTTTCTTTGGAGAGCAATGTGGCATATGTGTTTTCTGTGGGGAGCAATGTGGCATATGTGTTTTCTGGGGGAGCAATGTGGCATATGTGTTTTCTGTGGGAGCAATGTGGCAGAGCGGTTTTCTGTGGGGAGCAATGTGGCATATGTGTTTTCTGTGGAGAGCAATATGGCATTGCTTGTTTTCTGTGGGGAGCAATGTGGTATATGTGTTTTCTGTGGGGAGCAATGTGGCATAGCTGTTTTCTGTGGGGAGCAATGTGGCATATGTGTTTTCTGTTGGCAGCAATGTGGCATATGTGTTCTCTGTGGGGAGCAATTTGGTATATGTGTTTTCTGTGGGGAGCAATGTGGCATAGCTGTTTTCTGTGAGGAGCTATGTGGCATATGTGTTTTCTGTGGGGAGCAATGTGGCATATGTTTTTTCTGTGGGTGCAATATGGCATAGCTGTTTTCTGTGCGTAGCAATTTGGCATATGTGTTTTCTGTGGGGAGCAATGTGGCATATGTCTTTTCTGTGGGGAGCAATTTGGCATATGTGTTTTCTGTGGGGAGCAATGTGGCATATGTGTTTTCTGTGGGGAGCAATTTGGCATATGTGTTTTCTGTCGGGAGCAATATGGCATGTGTGTTTTCTTTGGGGAGCAATGTGGCATATGTGTTTTCTGTGGGGAGCAATGTGGCATATCTGTTTTCTGAGGGGAGCAATGTGGCATATGTGTTTTCTGTGGGTAGCAATTTGGCATATGTGTTTTCTGTGAGGAGCAATGTGGCATAGGTGTTTTCTGTGGGGAGCAATGTGACATAGGTGTTTTCTGTGGGGAGCAATGTGGCATATGTGTTTTCTGTGGGGAGCAATTTGGCATATGTGTTTTCTGTGGGGAGCAATATGGCATATGTGTTTTCTGTGGGGAGCAATTTGGCATGTGTGTTTTCTGTCGGGAGCAATATGGCATGTGTGTTTTCTTTGGGGAGCAATGTGGCATATGTGTTTTCTGTGGGGAGCAATTTGGCATATGTGTTTTCTGTGGGGAGCAATATGGCATATGTGTTTTCTGTGGGGAGCAATTTGGCATGTGTGTTTTCTGTCGGGAGCAATATGGCATGTGTGTTTTCTTTGGGGAGCAATGTGGCATATGTGTTTTCTGTGGGGAGCAATGTGGCATATGTGTTCTCTGTGGGGAGCAATTTGGTATATGTGTTTTCTGTGGGGAGCAATGTGGCATAGCTGTTTTCTGTGGGGAGCAATGTGGCATATGTGTTTTCTGAGGGGAGCAATGTGGCATAGCTGTTTTCTGTGGGGAGCAATGTGACATATGTGTTTTCTGTGGGGAGCAATGTGGCATATGTGTTCTCTGTGGGGAGCAATGTGGCATATGTGTTCTCTGTGGGGAGCAATTTGCCATATGTGTTTTCTGCTGGGAGCAATGTGGCATATGTGTTTTCTGTGGGGAGCAATGTGGCATATGTGTTCTCTGTGGGGAGCAATTTGCCATATGTGTTTTCTGTGGGGAGCAATGTGGCATAGCTGTTTTCTGTGAGGAGCTATGTGGCATATGTGTTTTCTGTGGGGAGCAATTTGGCATATGTATTTTCTGTGGGGAGCAATATGGCATATGTGTTTTCTTTGGGGAGCAATGTGGCATATGTGTTTTCTGTGGGGAGCAATTTGGCATGTGTGTTTTCTGTGGGGAGCAATATGGCATGTGTGTTTTCTTTGGGGAGCAATGTGGCATGTGTGTTTTCTGTGGGGAGCAATGTGGCATGTGTGTTTTCTGTGGGGAGCAATGTGGCATAGTTGTTTTCTGTGGGGAGCAATTTGGCATATGTGTTTTCTGTGGGGAGCAATTTGGCATATGTGTTCTCTGTGGGGAGCAATTTGGCATATGTGTTTTCTCTTGGGAGCAATGTGGCATAGCTGTTTTCTGTGGGGAGCAATGAGGCATATGTGTTTTCTGTGGGGAGCAATGTGGCATAGCTGTTTTCTGTGGGGAGCAATGTGGCATATGTGTTTTCTGTGGGGAGCAATGTGGCATATGTGTTCTCTGTGGGGAGCAATTTGGCATATATGTTTTCTGTGGGGAGCAATGTGGCATAGCTGTTTTCTGTGAGGAGCTATGTGGCATATGTGTTTTCTGTGGGGAGCAATGTGGCATATGTGTTTTCTGTGGGGAGCAATGTGGCATAGCTGTTTTCTGTGGGGAGCAATGTGGTATATGTGTTTTCTGTGGGGAGCAATGTGGCATATGTGTTTTCTGCGGGAAGCAATGTGGCATATGTGTTTTCTGTAGGGAGCAATGTGGCATAGTTGTTTTCTGTGGGGAGCAATTTGGCATATGTGTTTTCTGTGGGGAGCAATGTGGCATATGTCTTTTCTGTGGGGAGCAATATGGCATATCTGTTTCTGTGGGGAGCAGTGTGGCATATGTGTTTTCTGTGGGGAGCAATTTGGCATATGTGTTTTCTGTGGGGAGCAATGTGGCATATGTGTTTTCTGTGGGAAGCAATGTGGCATATGTGTTTTCTGCGGGTAGCAATTTGGCATATGTGTTTTCTGTGGGAGCAATTTGGCATATGTGTTTTCTGTGGGGAGCAATGTGGCATATGTGTTTTCTGTGGGGAGCAATTTGGCATATGTGTTTTCTGTGGGGAGCAATGTGGCATAGGTGTTTTCTGTGGGGAGCAATGTGAGATATGTGTTTTCTGTGGGGAGCAATGTTGCATATGTGTTTTCTGTGGGGAGCAATTTGGCATATGTGTTTTCTGTGGGGAGCAATTTGGCATATGTGTTTTCTGTCGGGAGGAATATGGCATATGTGTTTTCTTTGGAGAGCAATGTGGCATATGTGTTTTCTGTGGGGAGCAATGTGGCATATGTGTTTTCTGGGGGAGCAATGTGGCATATGTGTTTTCTGTGGGGAGCAATGTGGCAGAGCGGTTTTCTGTGGGGAGCAATGTGGCATATGTGTTTTCTGTGGGGAGCAATATGGCATATGTGTTTTCTGTGGGGAGCAATGTGGCAGATCGGTTTTCTGTGGGGAGCAATGTGGCATATGTGTTTTTTGTGGGGACCAATATGGCATATGTGTTTTCTGTGGGGAGCAATGTGGCAGAGAGGTTTTCTGTGGGGAGCAATTTGGCAGAGAGGTTTTCTGTGGGGAGCAATGTGGCATATGTGTTTTTTGTGGGGAGCAATGTGGCATATGTGTTTTCTGTGGGCAGCAATGTGCATATGTGTTTTCTGTGGGGAGCAATATGCCATATGTGTTGTCTGTGGTGAGGAATGTGCCAAATGTGTTATCTGTGGGGAGCAATGTGGCATATGTGTTTTCTGTGGGCAGCAATGTGGCATATGTGTTTTCTGTGGGGAGCAATGTGCTATATGGGTTGTCTGTGGGGAGCAATATGGGATAGTAATATATGTTGATATTTGATATTTGTTATTAAATATTATATTTGGTTAAAAAAATAGGAAGGTGTGTCTTGGCAATTTTAAAATCTTGTGTAGTGTGCCTCAAGTTGAAAAAGGTTGAAATTCACTGATCTAGAAGGTGCTAGATAAATGTTAAGTAGAATCTGATTGGTTGCTATGGGCAACATCTCTATTTCTAAAAACCAGCACTTTAGTATACCCAATACAGTCTAAATCAGAAGTTCCTAATCTTCAGTACTAGGGCCTATTATGTGCTGCCACCTGAGGTGTGATTTCTGATGTGACCAGCGATATGGGGGTGTTTTGCCTGCTTTGGGGGTGTGGTCTATGCCACTGGGCGTGGCTAGCAACTGGGAGGGCATAGTTACCCGCCTACCTTCGACTACATCAAAAAGATCGAAATTGCATGGATATCCATGCAATTTAATAGGCATTACTGGGTGTAGATTAGGGCACATCAGTGTCAGGGGCTGCATCATAAGATGCAGTGCCACTGACACCGGCAACCATGGGCCGACAGACATTCTGTGCCAGCTATAGGAAGGTGCAATGTTCAATGGTGCAGCTGATGGATCCCTTGATGGTGCTACTTTGTGTGCACATCGGCGGATTCAAGCCGCAACCGGTGGCCATCTCAATAGGACACCAATCAGGTGCAGCATTAGCATAAAGAAACAGCAACTGCTGCACTGGCACTGCGATCAGAACTGCTGGTTAATCAAAGTATATATATTGTGACAGGGACAGCATGTTTTCACATGAAGTTAATGTGGAGCAGCAGATTTGTGCAGAGATGGAGCAATAAAAAGCATGGTAATGAGATCCAGTCCAAGATTTCCTGGGATCTCTAGTAACCAACAAGAAAGGCTACTTAGCAGCACCTGTTATCTGTCTTTAAAGTTGTATCAGTGCAAATCCACTATGATCCTGACGGTGAATTAGTCGCCCAGGTTATAGGCCCGCGGGTGACTAGTGTTAGGGATCCTAGACCTGAGGGTCCACTAAGAGAACTGTGTTGCTGTATGGAAGATTCTGTGTACCTGCTGTAACATCTTGTTTGTGAACACTACACTGACCTGTATATCTGCCTATGGTGAGAAAATAAACTTCTGTTGGATTTTACCCAGTCTATGTGATTCTTGTCACATTTGGCACCCAAACAGAGATCTGCTGGATACTAGTATGCAGCAAGAGCCCAGATACAGTGACCGGATCCACCCACAGCGGCAGTCAGGCCTGCTGAGAGACGCGGCGGGCCCGGGTAATAGGGGGTGTGGCCTAATCATGGGAGGCGTGGCCACGCCCCCTTCCTGAAAAAAAGTATATGCAGTGCTGTGAAGCGGCGTTGAGCGCTGGGGAGGGGGGCGCTCTGTGCCCCCTCAGCCCTGCTCAAAGCCAGGGGGGGCACGATCAGTGTGATCACCCCACCCCACAGGCATAGGAGGCTGCTGTGGCTGCTGCTCAGCAGCCACGAGCAGTCTCCACTGCAGCTCAGCACACGCTGTGTGCTGGGCTGCTGTGAGGGAGGGGGAGCGGCGCCAGATCCGGGCCCCTCAGGAAGCCCGGGTCCTGGTAATCTGTACCCGCTCCCCCCCCTCTCGGCGCCCCTGGCGGCAGTGTATTGCAGGATACTACCAGCTGCGCAGCAGCTTGGAGAGTCTGAGTCACATTACTAGCAGCTGGGTAGGTGATTGTGGCAGGCCAGCCATAAAATGTCAGTTGTTCACAGTGATAATCTGTTCATGTGTATATGCAAATTGTGCACAATATAAAACTGCTTAATTCCTGTGTATGGGGCTGGGAGCCCAGGGAATGTAGTGCAGTTTTAAGGGAAGCCAGCTGATATAGATTGCTGGGAATCTGGCTTGCAAGAGCGAGTTAATTAAGCCTGCTATATTTATCCACAAAGTGGACAAGCAGTGCAATATGGAGTAAGTGGTGAAATTGTTTGCTGAATTGGTTGCAGGGCAGCAAACTCAAATACAATTACTACATGCTGAAAAACAGGAAATTAGAAAAACTGGGCAGGAGTGGGAGGTGTTACAAAAGCTTACACCAACAGATGATATTGAGGCATATTTGTGCACCTTTGAACACACTGCTGTTCGCTTAAAATGGCCAGAGGAGGAGTGGCCTGCCAGTTTAGCTCCCTGTCTCACAGGGGAGACACAAAGAACATATGTTGATTTAACCATGTTTGAGGCCAGCTCCTATCCTCATCTGAAAGACGCTATTACTCAGCTGGGTTGGGGTAACTTGTCCCAGTAAATCCCAGGAGTTTCATGAGTGGCGGTTGAACCCATCTGAGCCTCCTAGAGTACAATTGGCAAAACTAGCCATGAGTAAAGCCTGGTTGCAGCCAGATAAAAACTCTGCAGAGCATGTGGTGGAAATGGTTGCTCTAGACCAGGGGTCTTCAACCCGTGGCCCGCGGAGCCATTCCCCATGGCCCGCCAATGGTTACTGTAGTGCAGGGCGCAAGTGGAAGGCCAGGAGATCTGGGCCTTAGTGGATACTGGCAGTGAACTAACTATCATCTCTGCTAACCTGGTTCCACTCAGGGCTAATCATGGGGACACCCCCGGTAAAGGTTATATATGTACATGGGGATGTAGAAGAATGCCCCCAAGTGCACCTCCTGGTAATGATAAAAAAGGGCGATCTCTGAAGGTGGTAGTCGCAGTAGCCACCAGACCACCCTATCTATTGATCCTAGGTCATGATTTTCCGTTACTACAAGAGGTAGTTACGTGGCATGATGACAGCAGATGGACCACATCAGAGGTATCCCAAGAGCCAAGTTCTGTAGTATCCCAAAGTTTGGAGGCTGTAACACCCTCCTTAGCCAGTGAGCAGCAGGAAGGGAGTGAGACTGAGGCACAGTTGTTTCCCATTGGCAAGGAAGTGTCTTTACAAGACTTTGGCCAAGACCAACAGAATGATGGGAACTTGATAAACGCATTTGAAAATGTTGTAGAAGTAAATGGTAAAGTAATTACGGCATTACCAGCAGAAGGTGTACCATACTTTGCGTTGAAAAATGATTTGTTATTTCGTGTAACATATATGCAGGGTAAGAGAGTAGACCAATTGTTGGTTCCCCGGAAACACGAGCAGTTGGTGTTGATGGCGGCTCATACAAACCTGTGGGGTGGCCATTTGGGGGAGGAGAAAACTCTCCAGCGTATTCAGTTAAGATTATTTTGGCCCGGCATTCATGCAGCAGTAATAAAATTTTTACAGGAATGTCCAGTGTGTCAGAAGACAGCACCCCGACCAGGGTTTCAGGCACCTTTAGTCCCCTCCCTGTTATTTCTGTACCTTTTGAGAGAGTTGGTATGGATCAGATAGGGTCAGTGGAAAAATCTGCTCGTGTGCATCAATTCATATTAGTGGTGGTAGATTATGCCACAAGGTACCCGGAGGTCATACCACTACGTAATATGAACTCTAGCACTATTGCCCGGGAGTTATTGATGCTATATACCCATCTGGGAATACAAAAAGAGGATTAAGGTATCTAAATTAATGAAAGATTTGTGCCGATTATTAAGGGTAGATAGGATTACCACCTCAGTTTATCACCCGCAAACAGATGGCCTAGTAGAAAGCTTTACCCAGACCCTTAAATAGATGATAAATAGGGCGGTGTCACAAGAAAAGCAAGATTAGGATTTAATCCTGCCCTATTTGATGTTTGCAGTTTGTGAGGTGCCCCAATCCTCCACAAGGTTCAGTCCCTCTATGGGAGGCAACCTAGAGGCATTTTTTTAATATGTTAAAAGAAGAGTGGGAGCAACATTCATGCCAAAATCCTAATATCGTTCAATTTGTGTCCCAATTGTATGGCCGGTTAAGGCAGATTGCGCCACTGCTGAATGAACATATGGACAGAGCTCTGCAGCTTCAGAAACACAATTACGGTGTTACCACAGTCGACCGATCTTTCAAACCGGTAGACAAGGTACTAGTGCTTGTGCCTACTACTGAGAGCAAATTGTATTCTCAATGGCGAGGCCCTTATGAGATCATAGAGGCGGTGGGACCTGTAAACTACAGGGTACAGTAAAAAGAAGAAAGAAGAAGACTCTATTTTTGGGGGGCACTCGTTTAAAACTTAACTTTTATTGGATCTATTCCTGATCAGACACACTTACTAGACAAACATCCTGGAATATGTGGAAATTAACCATTGATACCAGAAACATCAAATGTGAATAAAATTATATTAAATCGTGGATTTATAATACGGTGAACCAAATACTCAACAATATTATAGGTCCAAGTGATAAATTTAACAATATTCTAGATCTTTCCCTGATATGCTTGTTTATATGTTAAAGAAACAAATTTGCTTCTTATACCAGGAGAGTACATATCTAATAGCAAACATGTTTAATCGTAATTCCTATATCCCAAAATTACGATTCTCTAACATATATAGCCTTGTCTCACCACAGAAGTATTTCTTATAGCGGTGACCACATTTCTGTACATGTAACAATACAGTTGCATGGCGGCAACGTCATATTAGAAAACAACAGAATTATTCAGTTATAATTACATTGTTGGAAAATAACAATTACACAGCAGTTTATGTAAGATATCTAGAGAAGATTCTACTTATATAAAAAAATGGCAGTTGCACAGCAGCAATATTAATAAGCAAAATTATAATTATAATTATAACTATAAACAGGTTATTAACATTCATGTCCTCTATAAGTAAGAATTATGGTTTCTCACTTTAGAAAAAGTAGAAATAACATAGGCGTATAAATACTTTTCTTGGTTATAGGAACAGTACATGAAAAGCGCCTGTATTTGGCTGAAGTAGTGATCTGCTTTTAACCATTTGCCTGTCAGCCGAGATGGTTAATGAGAGTCACTTCAATACATGCATTCATTAAGATTCTCCTGCATCTACTGTCAGCTCCCAGAGATGGAACTGAAGAGATTACACATAGTAAAGATAGGAAAAAAGAGATAAGATCCTAATGAAATATGCATTCTGTGATTTTCTCCAACAGATCAATCAAATTGTGAGTTTTGGTATCACCATTTAAACATAGAGAATGCAAAATTAGTTCAATAATTTTCATTTGGGGTGAAAATATCTTGACCAATGACTTTCAACAATTGTTACCTATATATAGGCAGTCCATATAATCATTTATATATTCATTATCTGCAGCAATTTCCATATTCTCCCTTAAATCATTATCACCAGTTTGTGGCCAGTTGGTATAAAAAATATGCATTGGATCTATATGATTAATATATTCTTCAATATTTAACCTCAAAATAAAAGTAAAGATGGAAACAGAAAGCCTCCGGTCTATTCAAGTCCAGCAGTGCTGCATGGGTATGTGTATATAATGCATTGAATATTCAGCAGTCACAGCCAGACACCCTAGTAAGAGGCAAAGTTATACAAGACTCACTGCCAGATATGAGGGAATTATTCCCTTGGTGAGAGTATCCCTCACTATCTGTGTGGACTTGTACTGAAATAAAACAGAGACAGAGTTTCAATACCTTGTCCACGGACCTCAGATAAAGCCTGCTGGGTGAAACGCGCGTCGGTCATGTAAGAGGACACTCCGGAGTGTGCACACTGGGTCCTCACTTGTCAGC